>SKCR01028362.1:0-600000 GCA_019454045.1 Zanthoxylum bungeanum
ATACGTCAACTGCTCTCAAGTGGCATAATAACGATCGATTATGTCAGGTCGAAGGAAAACCTAGCGGATCCACTAACTAAAGGTTTACCTCGAGAGCAAGTTGAGAAGTCATCGAGGGGAATGGGCTTGAAGCCTATAATCTAAGAATTGTCACTGTGGAAACCCAACCTAGTTGACTGGAGATCCCAATATCTAGGTTCAAAAGGGACAACAGAAACTTTGTGCAATTCAAAACAAGCACTGAAGAGTTTCGTACTCTTTCCCATTCCGATAATGACGCCGAGTGCTGTCTGTCATTGGTTAGGATAAGCTAAGGCTTTTAATGATCACTATATTATGAGATGAGTCCTAATGGGGGTAAAGACAGATTACCTCTTCATAGTAGATCACCTATTTCAAGTAAGAAGTGAGGCCGCTTCCATGGGAACCTTTAAAGGCGGGTTACCCTAAAGTGCTTGATGAATCCAGGACCGTTGTTCAGGGCCAAAATGAACACAACCGTAGAACGGGAAAATGGTCGAATTAAAGCTGTGTGTTGGCAATTGTCTTGGTTTACATCAACGGCAGAACAGTTCAAGACTATGGGTCACTGGTTTGCCAAGTAATCCGATTGTCATTCACTAGGAAAGGTTCAAGGCGAAAGCTACCTATTTCGGTGCAGCTTTAGCTCACGGTATCTCTCTCACATGCCTGTATGAATATTTGAAGAATTGTGGGGGATTGTTGTAAATTCCTCAAAATTCATTAAATATGAGATGTATATGGATATGTATGTTATTGGAATCCCTAGGGGTGTATGAGAGGTTGCAATCCTTGGAGGGTTGCAACCACCCCAAGGGGTGCCCTATTGGCACCCCTCTATGCCTTATATAAGAAGGCCTTAATTCCAATATTAGATATGGAAAAAAGACATATACAGAAATACACCAACTTTAAAGGCATTAATGTTTTCCTTGTTTTGAGAGAGATTCACCATTGATTCCAAGTTCGCATACTTGTTAAGGAGTGCACCTTGAACAAGAAGAATCCAAGTAATCCTGGGAGAACGTTGGCAAAACGAATCCGTAAAGCACCCGTGACGGAGCCAATAAGTTCTTAAGGACAGAGATCATCTCGACTTGGACAACTCTGTATTCTTCATTTTCTGGTTTGTTTTAAAGACTTTCTGGTTTTAGGGTTTTATGCATCTAGATCTACTTTTGCTGTTTTGATCTGTTTGTTTGCAAGTTTTATTACTGTTTGATAATACTAAATTCTACCAACATCCCTCTCTTCATATATATTGATTTGGAAATTAATGGAGAGAGAAAATTATTAAATCTACAGCATACATACTAAATGCTAAGAAAAAAAAAATGACAAAGAGAAATATTACGTATTACCTGTGAAAGAGCAATTCCAGTAATAATGATATCAGAGAAGATGCGAAATCCTGGAGAGAGAGTGCTCTGTAATTGGCTACTCAAGCAAAACCAGAATAAGGATACCCAGCAAGCAACTTGTTTCTTCTTGTAACTAAGTGTTAAGGAATATGGAATCAATATCCAAAATAGATTTACTAGTACCATTAGGATTCATGGTTTTATTATATTTCCCTATTAGATGAAGATTTCCTATATTCATTATTATAGGATTAGGATTCCTTTTCTATTTTGGTTTTCTATGTAGCCTATATAAAGGCCCCTACCATTGTAAATTTATATAGAGTGAATTCAAGACTTTCTTTCATTATCTAACATGGTATCAGACACCAGGTTCTGATTTTTCTAGTTTCACTCTCTCTAATTCTCATCGGCGCGTGGGGGATCACGGCTACCATAATTGCGTGACCCTCACGCGCCCCCCAATTGCCAACCACCACATTGCTTTTCCCATGCGCCACCATTTCATGAGTGCTTCACATATCATGAGCCACCCCTTTCTTTTGTCTTTTTTCTTGCCAATTTTCTTCCTGATTTTGGAAAAATTTGTCACTCTTATTTCTGGTTTTTCTATTTTCTTTCGTGTTTTCGACTCTCTTTCGGGATTTCGCTCCCTTTTCCGGCTTCGGCTTTATTTCGGGATTTCGCTCCCTTTTTCGGCTTTGGCTTTATTTCGGGATTTCGCTCCTTTCGGGCTTCGGTTCTCTTTCAGGATTTTGCTCCATTTTTCGGCTTCGGCTTTATTTCGGGATTTCGCTCCCTTTCGGGCTTCGTCTCTCTTCGGGATTTCGCTCCCTCTCCTCTTCGGCTCTCTTTCGGGATTTCGCTCCCTCTCTGGCTTCGGCACTCTCGGGCTTCGGCTCTTTTTCGGGATTTCGCTCACTTTTCGGCTTCGGCATCTTCTTGGGCTTCAGCTCCCCATTCGGGCTTCGTAGGTTAAAGCTCTCCTGCTTCGGCATCATTTTGGGCTTCGGCTCCCCCTTCGGGCTTCATAGGTTAAAGCTCTCCGGCTTCGGCATCCTCTTGGGCTTCGGCTCCCCCTTCGGGCTTCGTAAGTTAAAGCTCTCCTGCTTCGGCATCATTTTGGGTTTCGGCTCTCCCTTCGGGCTTCGTAGGTTAAAGCTCTCGGCTCCGGCTTCCTCTTGGGCTTCGGCTCCCCCTTCGGACTTCGTAGGTTAAAGCTCTCCTGCTTCGGCATCATTTTGGGCTTCGGCTCCCCCCTTCGAGCTTCGTATCCATTATCTCAAGGTTTCCAGCCTCCAAGTTTCAAGATTTCCAAGTTTCAGAACTCCGCTCTCCGATTTCAAGATGCAACCTCAAGCTTACTCCTTCGTTACCAGCTTGAGTTTGAGGGGGAGTGTTAAGGAATATGGAATCAATATCCAAAATAGATTTCCTAGTACCATTAGGATTCATGGTAACACTAAGTATGCATGCAAGTCTTCTATTTTGTTGACTCTTATTACGCTTAGTTCATTTTGATGTCACAGATTTTCACCAGGAAATTTCAAATTCAGATTTAGGTAAGTTCAGTACACTTCTTCGCTTCCAAAAAGAATGACAACGGAAGCGTGTAAATCAAACACTAAATACACAAATAACTTCTTCTTGCCGTCTACAAGTACTGGCAGGGAAAAACAAAAACATAAAAACGAGGAATATATATATAAAAAAAAAAAAAAAGATTCAAGAGCAAGATCGATACATTTGTCTGAGTCTTTTTGCAACATCAATCATTGGTAGCCTATCTACTGGTGACTCATTGACACATTCAAAGATAAGTTGTCCGAAAGCTTGCCACTCTATGCTTGGAGATGACCTATCTTCAGTGATCAAAGGATCTAGTATCTCATTAACTCTATTTTCTTCAAAATATTCCTTCACACGATCTTGTAAACTAATATCACCAACATCTTCATCACGTCGACCAAAAGCATCGACTCTATGTCCAGTAAAAAGCTCAATCAGAAATACACCAAAACCGTAAACATCTGATTTTTCATTGAAATAACCTGTCCTCATGTACTCAGGTGCAATATATTTAATTGTCCCCACCACTTCATCAGTAACGTGGGTTTCGCCCTCAGGAATGGCTATGGAGAATGAAAAATCAAACAACTTTGCAGCGTTATGTTCATCGAATAAGACAGATGACGTCTTGAAATGTCTAAAAACAATCGGCCTAGGGAAACCAAGGTGAATATAAGCAAGTGCATAAGCAATATCCAGTGCAATCTTTAACCTGTGTGTCAATAGTAAAGGTTCAAACTGAGTATTGCCAAAAATACGATCAGCAAGTGTCCCGTACTCCACAGATTCAAAAACCAGAATAGGAATTTCAGTCTCTAAGCAACATCCAATCAGTTGTAAAATATGCTTGTGAATCATTTGAGATGCATATACAATGTTGTTAATACAACGTCTGTATCCCCTACCATCAAACTTCATAACAGAAATGAAGCGATCCTGCCAAAAACCCTTGTACAATTTATAACTTGAGCCATGTTTTATAACTTTTTCTGAGTCATAGTTGTTAGTTGCAAGCTTGATCTCTTGAGCAGAGAAGATACGATAAGGATTGTATTTACCATTAGAAGACGCTATCAACTCTTTTAGTACTGTTTCTCCATTCCTCATCATAAATGTTTTTCCCTTGTGCTTTAATTTTCTTAAAATCCAACTCATCTACAATTGTTAAAACCGCCTTTAATATACATTCATTACTGCATATAAAATAATGAAGAACATGAAAACTAAAAACTAAATTCAAAACTCAAAATGATTGACATGTGCTGATAGCAAGGAGGATGTACCTGTGCACAGCAAATTGACAAAGAAACCGCGAGACTTGGTTCTTTATTTTTGGAAAGAGAGTGAGAGAGTTGTGTTTCAGATTTTTGTTTGTGGCAGATGAATTATCCTGATAAACAAAGCTTCTTGGATATTTTGGAAGTGAGTTATATTAATATTAGTGCAAGTACATGTTATTTTGTTCTTTAATCATCAAAATTTATTTCAAAAATGATATCAAATTAGATTTTTTAAATTAGATATCAATTCATACTTTTCAATATTGAGAAGCAATTTATCCCTCTTCAAATAATATTATATAATATTTTATCTCTTTTCTTTATTTTTGATGGTAGTGGTGGTTGGAGTTATTAATAATAATTATTTATTAAAATAATGTAAGCAATAGTCATAATTCTCAACAATTTTTTTTTTTTTTTTTTTTTACTTATAAACAATATTAAACTAATATATATTTCACTGCAAATTTTACTAACATTTATCATTTCAATTTTACTCATTTTTAGTGGATTTTATCAAAATGAATCAAATTGATTATCCAAAATTTTATACCCAAAATCTTCATTCATCTCAGTTTATTGAATGAAATTGCAAGCCATTAAGGAAATCAATAGAAAAGAGAATAAAACTTAATTAGTTTTGAACAAGGGAAATGATTAATAATTTGTGTAATTGTTAATATGATTTATAAAAAATTAAAAATAATTCAAAAGATAAATTAGAGGGTAATTAAATTTGTCGGAGGTAAAAATTGAAGGGTTGTTAAATTTATTAGAAAATTGAGGATATTTAAATTTGGTAGAGGAAAATTTTTGATTAGAATAATATAGATATATTTTTATTTGAATAATCTTTAGAAATTAAGTTTATTTTTACGCTCTTCAATTTACCAGATGGGCAAGCAAATAAGTATTTGAAAAATTAATTTAATAGTCTTTTGGAATTGTTCTTGTGTGCACGTTAAGCAATTTCCAAGAACAATTAATTTGTTCAAATTATGAGCTTTTAATTATAGGGACTTCATTTGATACCGAGTTTTATACTTAACTTTGTATGTATTCAGCTTATAATAAATTATGATTATTTAAATATAATTGAATATTAATATTTTATTATTAATAAAATATGTATGAAAGAAAATAAATTTAAAAAAAATTAAAATAACTCAATTCAATATTGAATTCAAATTCGGCAACGAATTAACCAATCAATGAATTTTGGTTTTTTTTTTTTGAATTATTACAAACTACATATATTACAATATGCTATCAACTGAGATTCTAGATACATACAATTATAGCACAGCCTATAAATCAACCGAGACGTAGCTCGGGACTTACAAATTGTAAATCAACCAAGACACAGCTTAGGAATTAACTCTCATATAGGAGAACTTCTTCCTCCTAAAGAGGAAGAGGTTTGAGCCCCCACTGCTTTTGTGGGGACTCGAACCCATGTCTCTCACTTGGTGAGAGACATGGGTTACCAATGAGGCCTCTACCTCATTGGCAATGAATTTTGGTTATATTACAAGAAGTTGGCAGAAAAGGACCACATAATATTTTTATTGGAGCAAACAAACACCCACTATAATGTATAAATCATAATAAGACAAAAATGAACAACGTTTGTAACGTCTAAATTTTCATTCATTCATTCATCTACCGTTATTGGATTGATTTGGAGCTAACTCAAACTCTAACGTTGAAGATTTTATTCATCCAATAAGATATTTGAAAATTTGATCATTCTAAACATGAAGGGTGTCCAGAATCTATCGTGAAGATATATGATCCCACATGACATGTCACATGCAAGTTGAGGAGTCACACATCAATGATTCAGACAGAAATGTAAAGCTTCTCAGAAATTTCATCAATTCAACACTAGAGACATATAGAGAAGAATCATTGCACGATTAAGTAATTTCATTAAACCACTAATTTGTTCTAATTATGAGCTTTAATTAGGCAAAGTGTACTTAACCAGTCAATGTCAATGAGTTGGTTATATTGCTAGGAGTTGGCAGAAAAGGCCAACATAATATTTGTTGGGATCAAACACCTACCACCCACTGTACATCTAAATCATAACAAGATAAATGTGAACAACAAATCATTTTTCCTTTTAAATCGTTCGAAATCTCACCGCCAAATCATCTCTTCCGCCTTCCGGACTTAAACGGAACAGGTAAAATCCCCAACTATCTCAAGCTCTTATAAGAAACACACTCAATACAAGTAATTTAATTAAATGGTTCATCAATTGGTTGTGTACATTTTTGTTTTACTAATTATAAAGAAAAGAGTACCTATATACTTTTAAAATTGGGATTTAAAGTTCGTATTATATAACTAATATGACACTAACATTAATTCACTACTTAGACGAGAAAAAAAATTAATGACTAATTATTACACACGACTATATGATACCACTAATTATTACAAATTTTTTTACGGTCCAGTTTTTATTAATAAAAAATAAATTTTTTAAAGTAGAATATAAAAAATACTAAAAATATTGAAATTCTTAATTTTTTTCATTATTTAAGAATATCAAAATCATTCTCAATTTCCAACGAATCACACTTATTTAGCCAATAACCTTTTTAATTTTTGTTTGGTCTGGATTACCTCTCAATCACTTAAGATGTGAAGCATCAAGAAAATGATACACGAGTTTTTCAGTTTGAAAACAAATTGAATATAAATAAACAAATTCATCATAATATAAATTCCTATGACCAACAAATCAAAAGATTCGAAAAACTACTTGAGCTTATGCTACCTGTTGGAAATTCTAATCCATGTCCCAAGATCAAAAGAGCAAACAAATATATATAATGAATGAACAATATTGAAGTATGGCGGAATCATACTCACAAAGATCGGAATACGGATGCGTTGATGAAATAAAACCACCTCCTTTGTGCTTTGGATGATTCGGCCAAGGTAAGAAAAGGAAGCTCCAAGCTTTGTTGATCACTCCAAGCTCAAAGATTAGTTTCCCATAACACCTTTGTATGATCCCTTGATGGTGCTAGCCAAAGATGTGTATTAAAGTTCTAAACTTATACACTTTCTTCACAAAGTTCTTAAGAAAATGGAAGAAAAATGGAGAGCCAAAACTGCAGTGAAGTTTCGGTCATGAGAGGGAGAGGAAGAGTGTTATGATTTTGTTACAAAAATCAATTTATATTTATGCCATAATATTTATTAAATTAATAATAAACTTATGACACAAATCATGCAATGGCTTAGAGTGTCAAACACTCAAACTCCATGCAAAACCATTGAGTGTATTGTACACTATCACCATGCAATGTATTAACAATTAAATAATGCATAAAATGACATGTGTCATGTGGGCCCCACACAACCCAAATGAAAGTGGGCCCACGCGTACTCACGCGTTCGGGTTCGATATTTCCGAAATACCGAACTTTCGTCGCGACGTTAATTAAATCGAATTTAAATAAATAATTGCGCCTAGCGAAATTATTATTTACGTCGCTAACGAATTAATTCTAAATTAACTCGTTTGCCCGAATTAAAATCTAATTTTAATTTCGCGTCGAAATCGAATTTCGATTATTATATCGAATATAATAATTTTACGATTAATTCCAAATTAATCGTTCTCTCTATGTATAGTACTTTATCCAAGATAAAGTCTCTCCGTAATTAATCCAAGATTAATCGAGTTTGAATCATACGTCATTGGTGAATCTTCGGGAAGCGACCCAAGAGATCTCTGGATATGTTGGCAGTAAATACGGCCGTCAGATTATCCGAACACGTACGTACCAAGTACTACGTTTTTACCGATTTACAAGACAAGGTTAGCCTCTAGCAAAACGCCATGCCTACCCAATTCTCCAAAAATATTCTTATTGGAATATAAGATCTATAACAGGCGTAGTATACCGTAGTATAGTACTATAGTGTATACTGATCCAGTATCGGATGATCACATGTAAGGCCTGGGGCTGGAGATGTGTCTGCCCCGTACGATACATATATCGGACATCAAGCAACTAGTCTCTTTGAATCGGATAATCCTGACCTTGTCATATTATCCCGATGGTTGCAACCATTATAGAGTACTAGTTCTGTATCATGCGCGATCATCATCTCCATATGTCTGAAGTGATACTTCCATCTTGACATCACACCCAATACACTACGATTCCCGATAAACCTAGAAGAGGTGTACACAGAACCTGTTAAAGCCCTGGACGACCAAAACTAAAGTCTACCGATTATCGCAAGTACTAGCGATGCAAGTCTCAGGTTAAGACCATATGCACCTACCCTGAAGCGGACTCCCATAGACACGTAGACATACTACCAATGGGATTCCGCGGGGTCTATCCAGAGCGAAGCTGTTTTCCGTACCATCGGTAAAACACAACCTCCTACCGCACTTGCATAAGTATCCAATACTCAAATATATGAGAACTATGCTGTTGTGCCCTCACAACACGCACAAGTGCAGTACTAGTTTATTCCGCATTATCGATGTCCAATCTCGATAATACTACGACTAGGGATATTTAATGATTAAACCTTTATGGATTGATACTGTCTCATATCATCTCAATCCGGAATTAATCATAGGGACTTTTACCATTTATATATCAAAGTAAATAAATTAGAAAACGGTAAAAGGCAATTTCATTACTACATAGTTAATTTTGTACAATAATACAATATCATTTACAAAATAGTGACGCTATGGGTCATTACTGTCTAACACTACCATCAACCACATTCATCACCAATCCGCAAGTATGATATGGAGGTTTTTAAAAGAACAAGTATCGTAAACTTGGACATGAAATAAAGAATTAGACAGACTATACTTAAAAAGACATCTTTGAATTGAGTTCTAGAAGAAGAGAACCTGATTTTGCACAAGTATGTAGCTGCAGACGATATGCGAACATCTCTAGACTTCCATCTTACGCTTGGGCAATTTGGGTATCTCCAAAACATGTAATCCTTTGAAGATCAACTAAACTTTCAATAAATCAAGGTTGATTCTCTTATCTATAAGGGCGATCCGCCAACTGTAGCTTCTCCGAGATGACCTCGCAACTTCCTGTGCCACAAGAATCATTTGCATGCTACAATTCAGTTCTTAGAGGCTTCTCAAAAGAAATATGGATACAATAATAACATATTGCTGCATACTTCACTGGATCATGTCTTTCATATTGAAAGCATGAGAAAGAGAAGTTTCACTACAGCTGTGGTTTGACACATTTGCCAAGAGTGGGGAAAAAATGTGACAAATTACTTTATTAATTTGGGGGAAAAACATACTAACAAAAATCAAAATCATATTGTAATGAGATGTTCTACAATGTTCATTGCAAAAAATAATTTTTACGAAAATATATACGCTCAGTCCAAGTCATGATTCAAAATTGTTTAAGGATATCATGTCAACAAACATTAATAAAGTCACTTATGTAATGGTAAGGTTATTCCATTGTGACCTGGAGGTCACAGATTCGAGTCACGGAAACAGTCTCTTTGCCAAAAAAAAATACAAGGGTAAGACTGCGTACATATTGAATCCTCAAACATTAGTTTAAATCATAAATACATACATTAATCTCAATATTTATTATCGTCTGCTATGATTGATGCAAAGCATGCTGGCATCTAAATTTGGACTTATTGGCATGATTCAGTTCATAAATAAACAAGATGACATGTCACATTATGGACAAGATTTATTAACATTATCATTAATTAATATATTTTTTTAAAATCATTTACACATCCAACTTATAATTTATTTATTTACTTAAATAAAGTCATTTATGTCCCATGGATATATATGACATGTAATAGATAGATATTAATTTGATAATATAAATAAATATTAATTACCTTTGATCTGTATATGCAAAAGGAAGAGCACCTACTTTCTGTGATAAGCATCTACTGGAGAGATTAAAATCCAAATTTATCTACGACTTTAATCCCAGCATTCTTGTCCCATTCCTCGGGAGGAGCAACTTCTGCCATAATAGTTTCTTGACCGCGCCAGAGAACCTGGATATGACATACCAGCATTAGGTCATGACTCATGACACATAATGTAATGCATCACCGACACCAACATGATGTAATGCATCACCGAAACCAACATATCAATAAACATTAAATGTACCTTGTCAATGACTCCAAATTCCTTGGCTTTTGTAGAGTCCATATGATATGGTCTTCTAATTGCTTTAGCTACCACCTCCTCTGACTGATAAGAAGTCATTAGTCATACAATTAGTTCGATTGTCCTATTTGTATTTAATTATTTATTTACAAAAGAGTTGGCTGTAATGAGCCATACCTTTCCAGTGTGCTTGGCCAACAGTTTTACAAGTGTGTCTCTGTTTATTATCGCCTGCAAAAATCATTAACACACCCATTAAATTTCCAAAAACATATTAATTTAGTTTCATTTATACGCAAAAAGACAATATAATAAGTACAAGTAACCTCTTTTGCACGAATAAGAACATCACTAGCGGGCAGCAACCCAGATGATGGAAGACGAGGCTGTTGAATCATGACTGAAACAGAAATTCTTGTTAACACTTGATACCAGACCAAGAAAAGGAGAGAGTATAAAAGAAAAAAATCTCATGTTAAAGAACTCCTCAACATACTTTTGGCATGAGGCATCATAAACCGTTTTCCATTACTTCCAGCTGCAAGTAGTAGACAAGCCATGCCTATAGCAGCCTCAACCGCAACTGTATGTATCTGCAAAAGCAAGAACAAACATGTGAAAAATAAAGTATAAGGGTTCACACTTTATGCATGACTTCAATGGAACTATGTAACAAAAACCTAAAGGAACACTGGAAGACAACTCATTACTTATCCACCTTGAATAAAAGGAAAACCAAAAAACAATAATGAGAACGATAAAGTTGATGTCGATGGAGCTTCACAATGTCATCATTCTACATTAATTGCCAAGAAACCTCACCATCCAAATTGTATCACATCACAACCAACGTTCTTACCACCACCAAGATATTACAGATAAGAGAAATCAAAAGAAGTTCAAAAAAGAGAAACTTGCCTCACACTTTAATTGCATCAATGTATCATAAATAGCAAAACCTTCACTCTCCATCCCAACCTGCAAGAAGAAACTAATGAATACTTGTTGATGAGGAAAAAATAAACAAAAGCAGCAATATACATCTAGCTCTAAGTTTTATCGAACTGTTAGCTTTTCACCAATGTACTCGTAACAAATTTTATGTGCATCCAGACATCCATCCTAACCTCAACTATAAAAATTCGCGCATTGTCACAAAATTTATTACCATTTTAGTATGTGTATCAGCTAAATCTTTTACAGTTGGAATACCATTAGACGTTTTTATTACTTAGAATCAGACCTCATATGCAAACTAGCAGAATAACTGTTGTGATTAAACACACAATAATAGAGGTGATTGGAGAGAAAATTCTTCTTTTATTTCACTAACAAAAGAATTACAAAGCTTTATAACCCAAGCTTTACAAAAACTCTCACACCACTTTACTCTCTATCTTTACTCACACATTTGGGATGATGAACAATGGACTCAAGGGCTCCTTAAATAACCACCAAAACGTGTTGCACTATTGCAACACGTTTTGGCAAAGCGTGTTGTCTTACGCTGCATTTGCTGGAGCCAAAAAGGGCCGAAAGTTGGCATCCTTTCGGTGCTCTTTGTTTTGTTGTGAGCAACTTCAATGTTGTTGTCTTCAACAAATCTCCCCCTCGGTGAAGATTTCCCAAAATCTGAGCCGACCATTAATCATCCAAATCGGATCCTCCAAAGGATCCTCCCCTGGCTGCATCTGTATGACTGCCTACGTACCCTGAGTTGGGATCAAGCCCATCGTAGTTCTCTATCTCTCCCCACTCTGACTATGTGGAGAGTTTTGTCATCCCGGCTATGGCACGACAGATTTCAAGCTTCTCCTTCGGTAAAACCTTGGTGAACATATCGGCACCGTTGTCGTCGGTGTGAATTTTCCTGAGTTCTAACAGCCTTGAGCTCAGGACGTCCCGTATCCAGTGATACCCCACATCGATATGTTTTGACCTCGAATGAAATGTCGAATTCTTACCAAGATAGATAGCACTCTGACTATCGCAGTACAAAATGTACTTCTCCTGCTTGAAACCCAATTCCTGGACGAATGTCTTCATCCACATCAATTCCTTGCAAGCTTCTGTTACTGCAATGAATTCTGCCTCTGTTGTAGAGAGTGCAACACACCTCTGCAACCTTGATTGCCATGCCACAGCTCCCCCTGAGAGAGTAATCAGATACCCCGAAGTAGACTTTCGGGTATCCACATCTCCTGCCATATCTGAATCGGTGTAGCCTATCAACACTGGTTCGTTGCTTCCAAAACATAACCTCATTTTGGATGTGTCTCGAAGATACCGCATGATCCATTTGATCGCATTCCAGTGTTCCCGTCCTGGGTTTGACATAAACCGGCTGACCAATCCAACTGCGTGTGCTAAGTCTGGCCTCGTGCACACCATGGCATACATAAGACTTCCCACTGCTGAGGTGTATGGAACATGTTTCATTTCCTCCTTCTCTGTCTCAGTAGAGGGACTCTGTTGTGTACTCAATCTAAAGTGGGTAGCAAGAGGAGTGCTAATCGCTTTAGCCTTGTCCATCTGGAATCTCTGAAGTACCTTCTCGATGTACTCCTCCCATGACAAGTATAATCTCCTGGCTTTCCGATCACGGCCGATCCTGATGCCAAGAATATGTTTAGCTGGCCCCAAGTCTTTCATCTTAAAAGACTTACTCAGTTGCTGCTTCAAGTTATCAATCATCGATTGATTCCTGCCAACTATCAACATATCATCTACATATAACAGTAAGATGATAAAGTCACCGTCAGAAAACTTCTGAACGAAAACACAATGGTCTGAAGTAGTCTTCTTGTATCACTGCTCCCCCATAACTGACTCAAACTTCACGTACCACTGTCTCGGTGCCTGTTTCAAACCGTAGAGGCTTTTCCTGAGTCTGCACACATAGTCCTCTTTCCCTCTGACTCTGAAGCCTTCTGGTTGCTCCATGTAAATTTCTTCTTCCAGATCTCCGTGAAGAAATGCGGTCTTGACATCCATCTGCTCAACTTCCAGGTCGAGGCTTGCTGCTAAGCTGAGTACCACTCTGATGGATGACATCTTCACAACTGGAGAGAAGATTTCATCGAAGTCAATGCCTTTCCTTTGATTGAATCCCTTGAAAACTAATCTGGCTTTGTACCGGGGTTGTGAAGTGTGCTACTGTTGTTTCACCCTGTACACCCATTTGTTCTTCAAAGCCCGTTTGCCTCTTGGAAATTTCACCAACTCAAAAGTGTGATTGTCATGCAAAGATTTCATCTCATCTTGCATGGCTTTCTCCCACTTTTCTCTGTCTTCTGTTTCCACAGCCTCCTTGTAGCTCTCGGGTTCTCCCCCGTCAGTAAGCAGCACATACTCATATGCAGAGTATTTAGTTGAAGGTCACCTCTCTCTGTCAGACCTTCTCTGTGGAACTGTTGGTGTAGCTTTTGGTACTGGTGGTTGATCATTATCATCATCTCTGTGAGTTTCATCACATGCACCCTCCTGTCTGGGAACCTCATCTTCAACTCGTACTGGCACCGGTGTGTGAGGTTCTTGATTCACATTTCTGTATTGCTGGGGCATTGTCTTCATCTTCTTTCGGATATCTTATATGGTCTGGTCTTCGACGAAGAAAACATCTCGGCTCCTGACGATCTTCTTCTCCACTGGATCATACAGTTTGTAGCCGAAATCATCCTGACCATAGCCAATAAAGACACACTGTAGCGTCTTCGCATCAAGCTTGGATCTCTCGTCCTTTGGGATGTGTACATAAGCTTTGCACCCAAAGACATGCAAGTGTTCATAAGACACTTCCTTACCTGACCAAGCTTGGTTAGGAACATTACCTTTCAGTGCGACCGCTGGGGACATGTTCAAAACATGTATTGTTGTGTTGAGTGCCTCCCCCCAAAATGTCTTCGGCAGCTTGGCTTGTGACAGCAAGCTTCTGACCATTTCGCACAAGGTTCTGTTCATCTTCTCAGCTAGCCATTCAGCTGAGGTGTCTTCGGAGGTGTCGTTTGATGTCGGATTCCTTGCATCTTGCAGTACTGATCAAACGGACCTCTGTATTCTCCACCGTTGTCTGTTCTGATGCACTTCAATTTCTTGTCGGTTTCTCTCTCCACCAAAACATGAAACTCCTTGAACACTCCAAGCACTTGGTTTTTTCTCTTCAAGGTGTATGTCCAGATCTTCCTTGAATGATCATCAATAAATGTCACAAAATACAGTGACCCACCAAGTGTTCGTGTCTGCATCGGACCGCATACATCTGAATGTATGAGATCAAGTACCTCCGGTTTCCGTTGAGGCGGGGAGCTCTGGAAGGATACTCTGTTCTGCTTTCCAGCCATGCAGTGTTCACACTTCCGTAAGTGTGAGTTCTTCAGTTCCGGAAGAACATTCCGCCTGCGTAGTATCTCCATCCATGTTTGGCTCATGTGACCGAGCTTTTTATGCCATAACTCGGCTGCCTCATTATTGTTGACTGTATTTATGCTACTATTTGAAAGCTTAGCATGCATCAAATACAGAGTTGAATCTTTCTTACCTTGTGCCACAACCATTGATCCTTTAGTGAGCTTCCAGCATCCGTCACTAAAGGTGCTGCATAAACCTTCGTCATCCAGTTTGCCTGTTGAGATCAGGTTTAACCGGATGTCTGGGATGTGCTTGACTCCCTTCAACACTAGCCTTGTCCCGTTCTCTATTTCAAGGCATATGTCTCCAATACCGACGGCTTTGGACTGTCCGTCATTCCCCATCCTTACAGCACCATAGTCCCCTGGTGTGTAAGATGAAAAGAAGTCTCTGCGAGATGTGGCATGTATGGAGGCGCCACTATCTATCACCCAACTGGTCTCGTGGCTGGCAAGATTCACAACAGCTTCTTCATACATTATGCAAAATTCTTTGGAGGTTTTCTCGGTGGTAGTAGCAACTCTTTCTTGGTTAGAGTCGCCATCTCTCATGGACTGCTTGTTCTTCAGTTTGTAGCAATCCCGCTTCATATGGCCTTTCTTTTTAAATGATAGCACTCAATATCTCTAGTTCTTGATTTCCCCCGGTTCTTGTCTGATTTACCTGGGCATCGGCTTTTACTCCTCCCCCTTCTGGTGTTCTTTTCTGTCACTAGAGCTTCTTAGGCTGAGGTTGATGCTGACTCATGCATTCTCGTCCTCTTTTCTTCCTCGAAGATCCTGGTCTTTGCCATCTCCATAGTGAATTTCCCATCTGCGGCTGAATTGATCACCGTAGATCTGAACGTTTCCCAAGATTCTGGTAACATATTAAGGAGTATTAAGCCGTTTACCTCATCATCGAAGTCTATGCCCAATCCAGACAGTTCTTTCATGGTTCCGAGGAAATCATTGATATGGTCCGCCACAGCTGTACCTTCCTGGTATTTCAAACTCATCATCTTCTTGATGTAGTACAGCTTGTTGTTTCCAGTCTTTGCTCGGAAAAGCTCCTTCAGCTTTCTCCATAAGTCACGTGCATTTGTTTCTTCACTAACATGGTTGACGATACTATCGTCGATCCATTGACGAATAGTACTGCATGTTTTCAGGTGAAGATTAGCCCACTTTCCATCGGTCATTCCTTCTGATTTCTGCTCCAGAAACACTGATCCATCATAGTCTTTCACATACAGAAGGTCTTTCATCCTTCCTCTCCATGTGAAATAGTTTGTACTGGTTAACAAAATCATTTTTCTGTTGCTCCCCTCCATCATAAAATTCTAAGCAGAATTTCAAAAAACGGACCTCACCGTTGCGTCCGGAATGGTCGAAAATGGTGGAAATGACACTTCGTTTGTCAAAATCCGACACAGGGACCAAATTGCAAATTCCATAAATTACAGAGGTCAAAGTGCAATTTCCGAAAGTTCAGTGGCCAAAGTGAAATTACGGAAAAGTTCAGGGACTAAATTGTAATTTCCAAAAAGTTCAGGGACTAAATTGAAAATTACTGAAAGTATAGGGGCTAAATTGTAATTTTCAGAAATTAAGGGACCTATCTGAAATTTACCAAGCACCGCTGACGTGGCGGGTGGATGACGTGGCAGACACGTGGCGCTGACGTGGCAGATGACTGGGCTGCTGACTGGTCGCTGACGTGGCGCTGACTGGGCGACACGTGGCGGTTGATGTGGCGTCGTCTTCAACCTCAGGCTGGCGCGTGCAGGAGCATGGAGCGCGTGGACGCGCGTGATGAGCTCTCTGACTGGCGCGTGCGGCGTTTCTGGACCTTCGATCGATCGCCGGAAAATACTGTCGTGCTCGTCTCGCCGTGAAAAGTCTGATGGTATACTCAAAATCGATTTTCGACAACTTTCGTCGGAACCGACTTTCCAAACCGAACTCTATTTCCGAGTTTCGGGATCCCTCCGATTAACCGAATCTCTGATACCACTTGTTGTGATTAAACACACAATAATAGAGGTGATGGGAGAGAAAACTCTTCTTTTATTTCACTAACAAAAGAATTACAAAGATTTATAACCCAAGCTTTACAAAAACTCTCACACTACTTTACTCTCTATCTTTACTCACGCATTTGGGATGATGAACAATGGACTCAAGGGCTCCTTAAATAACCACCAAAACGTGTGCACTATTGCAACCCGTTTTGGCAAAGCGTGTTGTCTTACGCTGCATTTGCTGGCAGCCAAAAAGAGCCGAAAGTTGGCATGCTTTCGGTGCTCTTTGTTTTGTTGTGAGCAACTTCAATGTTGCTGTCTTCAACAATAACAATGTCAGAAAGAAACCAACAAACTAGCCCAGTTTATGAGGTAGTGGTATGCTATAATTGCAATACAAGTTGCATAAAAGGACAAGATACTTCTTTTCAACTGGAAAACAAATGGATATAAGTTTGTTAAGATTCAGATGCAAAGCTCACCGATTCACCATCATCACGAGTCGTACCCGTGGAATTTATATAAAGATAGATAGGTGCTTTGGGATCCATCCACTGCAAGTACATCAGTTCTGCCACAACAAGCTCTGTGACAGCAGGTACCTGCCAACTAAGAGAATTTAATGGTTAACTAGCTTAAAATACTGAAATACGACAGAAAAATTGA
Source organism: Zanthoxylum bungeanum (assembly GCA_019454045.1). Classification (NCBI taxonomy): domain Eukaryota; kingdom Viridiplantae; phylum Streptophyta; class Magnoliopsida; order Sapindales; family Rutaceae; genus Zanthoxylum; species Zanthoxylum bungeanum. The sequence continues at coordinate 17,497 of SKCR01028362.1, forward strand.
ATTTATAAATCATATAAATTAGCACCAGATTGCAGAAACATTTACACCATGATTGCTAGTAAAAAATCACAACTAAGCAATTCTTTCACATGCGTATATTCATAGTTCCATAGTACATAGTTGTGCTAAATATGCTTCCATAAAAACATTAAAAAAAAATATTTGACTACAAAATATGGAAAGGAGACCAGGCAAGGGGAAATTAAAGTTAATTGTCTAAAATATAGTTCAATGATATTATCATAATCTATTTATATTAATTCTTTCAAAAATATATATGTAGGAACATTCATTTAGTTTTAACATGATTCAATAACATAAATTTCGTAATTTATTTACATTAATTCTTAATAAACGTATATATAAGAAATACAAAATTAATGAATTTACTATAATGACCAACAACATTTGACAATATTATTTTTTTTATGTAATTGACAATAAATTTTAAAATTTAATTGAAAAATAACAAAATTAATAAAAGGAAATCAACGTAACTTAATTAAACGAATCCTCAAATTCGTAATTGATTTTTTTAATAAATGAATTGAATCAAAGTGATTGATTTATTAAACGAATCATTTGTTTCAAATCAATATCACCTCTAATGTGAATCGAATCAATCGAATAAACGAATACCACCATTCAGCATTATCACGAGCTGTTGTGTTTTAAGGGAATAAAATGAAAAGATTATGTGCAAATTAGTTGATACTGGCTTAGAACCTTCACAGAATTACCATAACATGAAAACAGAAACAAGCTCCAATCTATTATAATTAGAAACTTCAGAGTTACCATAACATTAAAACAACAAAAAATTTATAATTCAATACTTTTTAACCAACACATATGTAAGAAAACATTTTCACTCAACAGCTTGCAATAAAATCACGATGCTCCCGAACAAAAAACAACCATCAATGCACAGCAACATCGGCTTCATGTCCAGCAGGAGCCAAAGGCTGTGATTCAACCACCTCATTGCTGAATACTTTGGCAATCCTCTCAGTAGGGACCAAAGGCAAATATGAGAAGACTTTGTACCCCTTATCTGCAGTGCTCATCACTATTTGGTTGTACTTTTCGGAACAATAGGCAGCAGATGGCACGACGACTTGAGCCACCTGAGGGAAGAGTGGCATCTGGTTGAGTTTACGCCAAGCTGACACAGCGCATTGCTCGGCTTTTGGCTCGTACTTGGAGTACAGTTCCTTGGCTGTTGGCTCATACTTGGTGTAAACAGATTTTGCAATTCCTGATGCAGTGCCGACCAATCCGGCAGTCTTCACTTCAGAAGCCACGGACCGTGCCACCACTGGAGCCATTTGAGCCGCAGAGAGGGCTTGGGCAGGGGCTTGCTTGAGGACTGTAGGCACATGGTGGTCTAGCTTAGTCACAGACTCATCAACCTGCAATCATGTAAGGAAATTTTCATTATCTCCATCATCATTGGGATAAAGAAATTTTCATTTACCTCCTTTAGCACCAGCTACATCAAACATGTTTATTGAACACAACATGTCAATGTAACCATTCACTATTTTTTACTAAGTCTAGAATTATAAGCGCACTAAAACAGTAAAACTATCACAGCATCCTCCAGAATCTTTGCAACAAAGTTTCTGATAAGGATCACTTCTTATCACAAATTTTTTATCAAACCTAGGGATCAAAACGTATAACAAAACCAAACAAACCCTTTTTCCCAAATCCCACTAGGTGGGGTCTGGATCAAAATGTATATTTGAAAGGAAAATGTTAATCAAATCACAGTTGATCAGACACTATGAACTCAAACTCGAGCATCATACACATTAGACAAGTGAAACAACCACATAAACAAGAAAAACAACCAAATTCAAAGCAGCAAAGGACTTGCCTTGCGATCAACGAACTTAAGGAGCTCGACTGGGACACCATGGTACTTATCATAAACAGGTCCAACCACACTCTTAATTGTGCCCTCAACGGTCTCCACACCGGGTTTCAATGGCCCTGACTTATCCTTAGCATAACCATATAGATCATAGAAGCACATCAACGCGTGAATTGCAGCCACTTGCACGAACTCCAAATATTTCAGCCTCTGCTCCTCCACAATAGCCTTACAAAATGTCAATAACATACGGATCAAAGTCAGCTTCAAATTCATCATAGTAAAGAAACTAAAAAGTAAAAACAAAAACAAAAACAAAACCCACAAAGGTTTATGATTTAACAAGACAATACATCCACTTTTTGATGTATAAGACAAAGCAAAGCTTCTAATTCTGCCCCAAGGACGTGGAAGAGGCCGGGGTTTTACCTGTTAAGCGCGTTTCGCGGCAGGGTTTACAATGATTCAAAAAAAAAAAACTTCTAATTCTCCGTTTGGTTTCCGGGAAAAAATTATGCCACGTAATTAAAAATATATATATCTCCGAATTCTTAATTTTTAATATAATTTTATCAGACTCTTTTATTGAATAACGCAATGCAAGGGTTCTAATCCTCTGTTGGCTTCTGAGAGATTACAAATTGAGGGGGGGGGGAACGAATCTTTCTATAAAAGAAGTCCTATTTCTATGGTCTTAACGACAAAATTATCAAATTTATCCATGTATAAGGCGAAGGAATGGTTATATTTTCTGTTTGGCATGTGGGAAAATTTTGGACCAGTAATTTTTTTTAAAAAAATATCATGAAACTGAAAATGAGATATAATCAGCAATCACTCACCATCTTTTGTTGGGACTGCACGTTCTCTTCGGCCATGGTGATGAAAATTTTATGATACAAAGTGAAAACGATGTCGTAAAGAAAACCTTTTACGTGTTCGATGAAATCACAACAAGATTTTGATGGGTTTTAAAGAAGCTGACGAAACGAAACCATATTTAGAGGAATCGCTAATCAGCGTCAGTTTCGATGTGAACGTGGGGTGATGGGCTGGCGAAGGGGCCGTTACGCAACGTGTCGGAATATTATTAGTTGGCTGAACACAGCCTTCAACGCTGAGTCGTTGACTTCTTGTTTCTTAGTGGTTAAGTTAGTTAGCGTAGAATGGGCGATACACGAGTCTATTTTAGAATGTTCATAAATCATAATAAACTTTATGTGCATAGCCACCCAGGGGCAGGGATCCGGTGCTCATAAAAAAATTACTAATATTTGCTTAGTTTTTAGGAATCTATTTACAAGTGTAATATTTCTTAATGAATGGTCAAGATTTATTTCTCATTTACATGTGTTGACGGCTGATTTTGGTCTCAGGATAATATGGGAATATCACTCCCGAGGAAATCCTCCTTCAATAGTGAATTTGTTTGGTTATGGGGGACCAAAAGCAAACTTAGCAAAAGACAGATAAATGCACCAATCAACAATGAGATTTAACGTGGTTCGGCGGATCTTGGTCCGACCTACGTCCACGGGCACAAACAGGATGATACTTTTTATTACTGAAATATGCTTCTCGGATCTCTTTTGTGTTTACAAGTCAGAGCTTGATGATTCTGATGCCCACTTTTAACCTTCAACTTGTTACCCCCTTTACCTATGCTCTACCCTCCTATTTATAATAGTATAGAAATCATATTCCTATTTGTACAAGAATTTCCTAGTTGAAACAATTTCGTTTCCCATAAGGATTCCTAGTCAAAACTTTTCCCTTTTCCCATAAGGATTCCTAATCAAAACTACATTTACTTCATTTATCCTATTAGGATATTAACTCACTAGTTTTCCTCATGAAAATAGGATAACTTGTCATCTTATCCACAAGGATAGGGTATTATCTTCAGGAGCACGCCTCGCTATATGGTCGGTCTTCATGAGGTCGGTCACAATAGTTTTTTGTACTGAGAGTGCTGCTGTCGACCTGATAATTGCCCGGTCATCCAATCTTTAAGTGGTCGGGTTAACGATCTTAAGTGCTCGGCCCCTGACTCATGTGGTCGGGTAGGTATTAATGATCCGGACCAATAAGGGAATTACCCTTTTACCCCTGTCGTGCTGCTTAAATGACATAGTGCCCGGAAAACACCATCAACATCTGTCCCCTAGTTCTCGGTTCCAACGAGTATACAAGTTGGTGCCGGGAACTATAAAAAGATGGTGTGCTGATCGCCTTGCTGGTGGTCGCTCCAGAAATCACAGAGAAAAACGCATTGGCTGCAAATCTGGTCATTCCTGCCACCTTCATGTGCTCAGTCAACGAGGATCCCGATATCTACCCGTGGAGACAATGCTTTGCCCTTATGCTGACGACGACCGACTCGGTGGGACGTAACCCGACCCCGAGCTGAAATGAACACTTGGCTCCGGGGGAAATGTTACGTCCCCAGACCAAAAGGACTGACTCGGTGGGACATGACCCGACCCCGAGCTGAGAAGAACACTTGGCCCTGGGGGAATGTTACGTCCCCAGATCAAAAGGACGGACTCGGTGGGACACGACCCGACCCCGAGCTGAGATGAACACTTGGCCCTGGGGGAATGTTATGTCCCCAGACCAAAAAGACGGACTCGGTGGGACACGACCCGACCCCGAGCTGAGATGAACACTTGGCCCTGGGGGAATGTTATGTCCCCAGACCAAAAGGACGGACTCGGTGGGACGTAACCCAACCCCGAGCAGAGATGAAAGTAACCCGACCCCGAGCAGAGAGAAACCAAGTGACCTCGGCGGAACGAATCCAGCCCCGAGCCGAATAAACAAGTGGCCTCGGCGGAACGAATCCAGCCCCGAGCCGAATAATCCAAGTGGCTTTGGCGGAACGAATCCAGCCCCGAGCCCGGTAATCCAAGTGGCCTTGGCGGAACGAATCCAGCCCCGAGCCAGGTAATCCAAGTGGCATCGGCGGAACGAATCCAGCCCCGAGCCATGTAATCCAAGTGGCCTCGGCGGAACGAATCCAGCCCCGAGCCGAATAAACAAGTGGCCTTGGAGGAACGAATCCAGCCCCGAGCCAGGTAATCCAAGTGGCCTTGGTGGAACGAATCCAGCCCCGAGCCAGGTAATCCAAGTGGCATTGGCGGAACGAATCCAGCCCCGAGCCAGGTAATCCAAGTGGCCTCGGCGGAACGAGTCTAGCCCCGAGCCATGTAATCCAAGTGGCCTTGGCGGAACGAATCCAGCCCCGAGCCATGTAATCCAAGTGGCCTCGGTGGAACGAATCCAGCCCCGAGCCAGGTAATCCAAGTGGCCTTGGGGGAACGAATCCAGCCCCGAGCCAGGTAATCCAAGTGGCCTTGGCGGAACGAATCCAGCCCCGAGCCAGGTAATCCAAGTGGCCTTGGCGGAACGAATCCAGCCCCGAGCCAGGTAATCCAAGTGGTCTCGGCGGAACGAATCCAGCCCCGAGCCAGGTAATCCAAGTGGTCTCGGCGGAACGAAATCCAGCCCCGAGCCAGGTAATCCAAGTGGTCTCGGCGGAACGAAATCCAGCCCCGAGCCGAATAAACAAACGGCCTCGGCGGAACGAAATCCAGCCCCGAGCCGAATAAACATCGGCCTCGGCGGTACAAGAGCAGACCCGAGCCAGGAAGAAACATCGATCTCGGCGGTACAAGAGCAGACCCGAGTCGGAAAGAAACATCGGTCTCGGCGGTACAAGAGCATACCCGAGCCGGAAATAAACATCGGTCTCGGCGGTACAACAGCAGACCCGAGCCGGGAAGAAACATCGATCTCGGCGGTACAAGAGCAGACCCGAGCCGGAAAGAAACATCGGTCTCGGCGGTACAAGAGCAGACCCGAGCCGGAAAGAAACATCGATCTCGGCGGTACAAGAGCAGACCCGAGCCGAAAGAAACATCGATCTCGGCGGTACAAGAGCAGACCCGAGTCGGAAAGAAACATCGGTCTCGGCGGTACAAGAGCAGACCCGAGCCGGAAAGAAACATCGATCTCGGCGGTACAAGAGCAGACCCGAGCCGTAAAACATATATCAACAAAACGGACTCGGCGGTACAAGAGCAGACCCGAGCCGTAAAACAAATATCAAAACCATTGTGTGAGCCATAATAAAAAAGCATAATCAAATGTCAACCTAAGACAGAAAAGGTCTTACTCACCTTTTTGGGATCTGTTGCCTTCCGCTTTTTCGCCTCTTTTCCGACTGGCTCCGGCTTCAAGCCCCTCATTATTCGTCTCTTCCATCCTCTCCAGTTTGTCCATCATGGATTTTAGAAGGATTTGATTTTCCTCCCTATCTTTCTTCATATTTTCCTCCATCTTCTCCATCCAATCTGCTGTTGAACTCCCTGACGACCAGTGATTTCCATCTTCTGCCATCGTCTTACTACGCGAGCTGCTTTTTGTAACATTTCCCACAGACGGCGCCAACTGTTGACGGCTGATTTTGGTCTCAGGATAATATGGGAATATCACTCCCGAGGAAATCCTCCTTCAATAGTGAATTTGTTTGGTTATGGGGGACCAAAAGCAAACTTAGCAAAAGACAGATAAATGCACCAATCAATAAAGAGATTTAACGTGGTTCGGCGGATCTTGGTCCGACCTACGTCCACGGGCACAAACAGGATGATACTTTTTATTACTGAAATATGCTTCTCGGATCTTTTTTGTGTTTACAAGTCAGAGCTTGATGATTCTGATGCCCACTTTTCACCTTCAACTTGTTACCCCCTTTACCTATGCTCTACCCTCCTATTTATAATAGTGTAGAAATCATATTCCTATTTGTACAAGAATTTCCTAGTTGAAACAATTTCGTTTCCCATAAGGATTCCTAGTCAAAACTTTTCCCTTTTCCCATAAGGATTCCTAATCAAAACTACATTTACTTCATTTATCCTATTAGGATATTAACTCACTAGTTTTCCTCATGAAAATAGGATAACTTGTCATCTTATCCACAAGGATAGGGTATTATCTTCAGGAGCACGCCTCGCTATATGGTCGGTCTTCATGAGGTCGGTCACAATAGTTTTTTGTACTGAGAGTGCTGCTGTCGACCTGATAATTGCCCGGTCATCCAATCTTTAAGTGGTCGGGTTAACGATCTTAAGTGCTCGGCCCCTGACTCATGTGGTCGGGTAGGTATTAATGATCCGGACCAATAAGGGAATTACCCTTTTACCCCTGTCGTGCTGCTTAAATGACATAGTGCCCGGAAAACACCATCAACAACATGTGTAATATATTACACTTAATTTGGGGATATTTGGTTACTGTGTTCTTACAAGAATTTGAACAATCAGTAAAAACACAATACAAAAAGGAAATCCAGAATCAGCCTCTGTTACTGAGCCTCTGATATTATGCTTCAGACCCTGATGAGTTGATTCAGACCTTGATGAGCAGAGCGGACCCTGACGATCCAGAAACCAAGTCAGACCCGATAAACCAAAGGTAGTCAGACCGAAAGCTTCAGTATTCTGAGGCTTGTTGATGCGACAACAATCTCCTTAAAACAAATTCGTCATCTACCGAAGGTGCAGTAGAACGTGAGACGTTTGTTTCCCATGATGCAACGGAAACAAACAAGTATGGGCACCACCAAACTTGTTTTCAACGAACCACAAAGTGTGTTCGAACTCTTCCAACAAAAACAAAGAAAAAATCGAGAAAAATATTTTTTTTCTTAAAACGAAAATTGTGTGTTTCTTTTGTCTTGTGTATTCTCTCTGTCAAAAACGAAAACACTACCCCCTTAAAAAAGAAATGAACATGTCAATTAAATCACATTAGTTGGAAAAATAAAGAGACAGACTTGCAAAAATTGGCTAAGCTGGGCCAGCATAATTTGGTCCGGCATTCGTGTACGCAGGACGCGTGGGTGCACACGAGTCAGGCCTGATCGGATTTTGATTTGCACCCCTTGCGCGAGCACGTAAAGAGAGCCTAAATCCTTATAACACTTACCCCTCTACATATGGGTAATCATATATAAGCACATTTTTCATTTATTAGTTTTCCCATGTGGGACAAACTAATTTCTCTTTATTTTCTAATATCAATGGGTGAACTTTTAGCAACAATTTCTCATTCACCCAAGCACCATTTTAAGCATATGAATATACAATTCCGAACTACTCAAGGAGGAGTATCCGAATTACTCAAAAACACCCACTAATACTAAGTGGACCATGCTTAAAATTGTACCACAGAATGCTTACTTGTAAGCATTTTCCAACATAGTATTTCTTAATGAGTATTCAATATTTATTTCCTTATTTGTTTTTTATTTTTATTTTTTGCAGTAATTTATTTTTTTAATTTTTATTTATATTTTATTACTAAATTTATGATAGAATAACAATTACGTATTGCGAAATTTGAAATAATATATTTTACTAATAAATTTATAGTAAAATAATAATTTTTTAAAAACAAGTTTTAGTTGATACCGTTAGTTAATACATATAGGTTTAACGGTTTGAATAATTTTAACCTATAAAAAGATAAAAATAACAGGACAAAATTTTAATATTCTTATTAAATTGTAAAAAGAAATTAATATTCTATAAAATAAAAAATAAAAAAAATTCAACACATAATTTCATATTTTTAAATTTTTTAATAAACCAAAATTATGTAATTGTAATACATAATTCTATAATTGAAAATTTATTACAAGTATAATTATTTTACAAAAAAATACCTCTATTTTGTGGTTGAAGTTATTCTGTATTAGGTTAATAATGTATATTTTTTTTACAATTTAATAAGAGTCTTAAGATTAACATAATCTCTATAATTAATTTATTATTATTAAATTATAAAATTAAAATATCACTACAATTATTTGTATATGATTAAATTATAAAATTATAAATAATAAATTATAAAAATAAGAAACTTATTACAATATAAGAACATAATTTACTATTAAAGTAAGAAACCTTTGAATTTAATTAATTAATTAATATTTTAATTTATTATTATTAAATTATAAAATTAAAATAATAAATATATTATAATAACAAAACATATTATAATCTCTCATTAAAATAAAAAACACATGTGTCACATAATCTATACAATTAACCTTTAAAATTATTTTTTTATTACCTATTATAATAAGAAAATATAGTATAATCTTCTATTAAAATAAAAATATATGTGACACATAATCTCTACAGTTAATTTTTTTTATTAAATTATAAAATTAAAATAATAAATTATTAAAATAAAAAACCTATTACAATATAAAAATATAATGAGAATTTAAAATCAAAATAAGGAAATAAATCTTGAATACTCATTAAGAAATTTTACACATGTAAATAGAAAATAAATATTGACCATTCATTAAGAAATATTACACATGTAAATATATCCCTAAAAGCTAAGCAAATATTAGCAATTTTTTTGATGAACACTGGATCCCAATCCGCCACCCAAAGGGTTGTTACGGCCCTTGCGGGAGTTTTTTTTTTTAATTAACAATTATAATACAAATTTGATAATATTTTTATCTCAATTCATATCGTGTTCTATCTTGATATATCAGAATTAGGCATGGCGAAATGAGCTTAGGTTCACAATCAATAGCCTAACCCAAACACTAAATAGTGGAGTCAGATTTAATTAATAAATCAATTTTTTTTATTAATTTATATGATATGTTTTAATAAATTTTAAATTGATCGATGAGGTATATCATCACTCATTTCTATTTGATTTCGCCATTATTCGAAATATATATGCTAGGTTGAGCTTGAAATTTTTTATGTTTTCGAAAAATTACAACCGTAAATGTTTGGTAATATATGGTTAATGATGTAACAAAAAGATTATATAACATAGTAAAAGTGAGATTCTTTTTTAATATCCGACTTGAATTTAAACGGATGAGGTAAAATATTCAGTTGTCTCAGATTTTTATAAGAATTACATTTCCTGTATTCGAATCTATAACTCATAAAATCAAATCATAAATCTTATGTCACCAAGTTACATGACAACAAAAACAAGATACGAGGCTTTTTTAATTTATTTGTTAAAAAAAAAATTTAGTCCATTTGCATAAAAAAAGATTTGTTAAAAATCTACCCATGAAGTTATATCCTTGGCAATAATGGGATTGATTTAGTTGAATAATTCAACCATGTACCCTTCATGTGAGGGATTTAAAAATGGGAAATTTTGAAGTGTGAAGAAAAAGTAATAGCAATCGCCAATCAATCACCAACCATTTGATTTTGATTTTGATTTGTGATCCTCTGCATTGTGATTTCAATATCATATTCTTTTGTACACATTACACATCCACGTGCCACGATGCTCAATTTGATCAATCATTTTTTTTTGAGTTGCCTATCAAATAATAATATTAGCATTTCTGTTTATAATAAGTAGATTGGTAGCCACGCATTACTTCGATTATAGAAAATGAATATTAAAAATAAAAAAATATATATTCCAAATTGATATGTGGGTACATCACTTAATATATTAAATAAATAGTGTGCAAATAATGAGAAATAAGAGAAAAGTAAAATGAAGAATAGGGAAAATTTCCTTTATTTCCTTTCAAATGAAAAATGTCTATATTTATTTAGAGTAATAACAAAGTTAACTTAAAGTACTAATTGTATTATCAAATTCACTTGTGTAAAAATGAAAAATACAATCATTAAATCAAATTCATTAACCTATAAGTACATTAATTAAATCAAATTTACTCACATCGTAAAAATATCAAATACAAATATTCACCTCTTAGAAATTAAAAATATATTCATTAGATCAAATTCATTAACATATTAAATGCACTAAATATTTTAAAGTATTTTCACAATTATCTACACACCAAAATGACATGTAGTGAAAAGTGGCAGCATTGAAATATTGGATTAACCTGAAAATCCTATTTTGATCTTCCTTTTTTTTTTTTATGAAAACCTATATAGAAATTTTTTTATATCTACCCGTATTGTTCCAAGAATCAATGCAAAACCTTTTAGTGAATCAACAATAACAAAAAATGAAAATTATAGCCATTTCTGAGTACCATGATCAAAATGAATTTATGTTTCTATCATCTCTTTCAAATCCACCCACTTAGCTTCTTATATTTAAAGTGATTCGTGTATCTACTCCAATGATATTATTATTATGTGCCATTAGGTAAGAAGATTCGGAAAAAATATGCACTTCCTCATAAATAAAAAAGACAGTCTATTTGCATTTGGTATTTTGACTTAATTTTTATAACGATAAATTGAGGAACAAATAGCCGATCCGATGCTGCTTCAGCGGTTATAATAGCAATAACAAAAATTACAGTAGGATAATGGCTATGAGGATTTGAAAGGCATTATGATTTTAAGATTTATGAGGTTTAGCTAATGCTTAGCTCAAGACCCCATTATTGGTCGTATTTGGTTTTTGATTAGTTCGGTTTGAAGAAGTATTTTTTTTGCCTGTCTTACTTTTTTTCTTCATTTTTATCTTATATAAAAAATATATTAATAATTCAATTAAAATACAATTATCTCCTCAAAAAAAGGTTTGTTATGTGCTTCATATTCGTCTGGAGTTCGTTCCTAGAAATATAGTCATCCCTACCCCCTCATGTCAATCCCATAAGCTTCTTATTCATATATTCTCATTTTTATTCAATCACGACGGAGAACTCACAACTCCTATTCGGTGAGACAAAAATATATGTTTGTAATGATTAAAAGAATAAATACAAGATTTTATTCCACTTAAACTAGTAGGAGGGCGCATTTAATATTTTTAATTGATAAAATAAATTAATAAAAAAATTAACATTATTACTGGCCTTATATGGTGTCAGCGACCACTCTAAAAACTACGATGAATGAAATTAAATGTTTTAATTTACATTCTCGGATCACCAATTAGATTTAGAGGGGATGGCAACATTTATTTAAGAACTCTATAGTTAAGCATTTATATTTAAAAACTCACAAAAAAAAAAAAAAAAAAAAAGAGTGAGAGACTCATTTTTTGCTTTTTGAGTTGAGGACGAAAATCATGTTCGTTGCTTAAATAGACGAAGATGAATAGAAACAGTAGAATTAACCCAGAGTGGTTGTTTCATACTGTAAAAGTTTTGAACATGAGTGATTTATTTTCTCTCAGATTTAAAATTCGAATATTACTAAATGTATTTCATTTGGGTCATATTTTCTGGTGTAAAAAAATCAAGGACTTACCCTGATATGTGTTGGAAACTTATGAGAACACGGAATACAGATTTCAAAAATTAATCGAGATGAATGTAAGCTAACCCGTACACTCTGATTACCCAAAAAAAAAACCCAATAGAATTGCAAAATTGTCCATATACATTGCTTATATTTGCATTACATTTTATTGGCTCAAGCCCTAAAGTACTCATAAAATTTTCACCTCTGTTCAATGATATGGGCAATGGACGTGTTTCATGCAAATAATTAGAAATTTGAATGAAATTAATCCCCTCCACCTTTTTATCCTCAAAAGGATAAATTCTACTCTCATCAATTATTTATTTTGGATACCACTTTCGAATAACAGTTTTTATTTTTATTTGGGCAATTTTTTTTCGATCCTGCCACTTTGCTTACATTTCCGATTATCTTTTGCCTTTCAATTGTTATTATTCTTTCATTTCTAAAATCTTGTCCTTCAACAATTGAAGGAAAACCCCAAGAAAGGTATCTTGTCAATTTTGAATTCAGTAGGGATGGAATAACCTAAACCCACATTATGCCTAAATCAAGAACGAAAATTGCAAAGCCCACCACACCCCAAATTTTATTTTAATTTAAAAAAAAAGAATTCAAATTCTACCATACATAGATGAGAATTAAGTTGCAATCACGCATAAAACTTTTAAAAAATATGAATAATTTAGAGAGACAAACCCTGAACTTAGAGTTAGAGCAGAAGTGCCAAACATGGATCTCTCATAAGAATATTAATAATAATAAAATAAAATAAAAACTCAAAAACACCTATATACCCTCACATAACACAATATATATAGCATAAAAAAACAAAACAAACAAACTCATGAGAAAAATGATATAATTAGAGTTACCTTTTACAAAAGATATCCAAAATATGTAACATTATTGGAACAACAATATTTCCACATAACAAGAAATAACCACCACCAATTTTAATCCTTCATATAAAATAAAATAAAATAAAATAAAAAAATCAACTCCTGCACCTGGTAATGGCACTGCAGCCACGGTTATAGGGGTTAGCCTGGGCGCCATTCTGGCAGTTGTAATAGGAGGCGCCACGCCGAGAGCAGGGCACACTGTTCCTTTGCAGCGCACCGTAGCTGATGTAGTTGTTGGTTGCTAATATGCGCCTGTTGATCTCAGATCCCAGCTGAAACTCATCCGCCTCCTCCTCTTCAATCCCCAGTAATGATCCGCTGGGCATCCACCCCAGGTGGTGCTGCTGGTAGTCCCCACCACTTGCATCAACGGTGGTTAATGAGTTCAGCATGAAGATCATAACGACACAAATCACAAGGAGGGCTGTACAGGAACTGAAGAACTTGGCCATTGTTGAAAACCTCTGCTTCTTCTTTCTTGATTGATTCTTTCTTCTTTGTTATTGTTGGTACCTTTGAAGGAGACTTCGTTGTGAGTTAGTTTACTAATTGTTCAGATTAAGACAACAAACGAAAGAGGCTAGTTGAAACTTATAAGTGGGTTCACGTGGAGATATGACAATTGGTTTTGAGTCTAAATTACATAGATGCCCTTGTGTATGGTTTGAAAATTAACAGCTCATGGACACCACTACTACTTTTTATAGACCATTCAACCACCAAGGGCTTTGCAATTTCAATATCGATTGTTGAAAGATTCAAAATAATATTATTGTTCTCTTTCACATTTTAAAATGGAAGGTAATTTCCACATGTAATAGTATTTTTATAAACAATAATATGCAAAGATGTTGACAAATTGGTGAAGCGTGAACAACAATCAACTTTTAATGGGTTACAACTAAGTTACAGTTACACCTTGAATCATATGGGATATGATTTCATTACAAAAAGAAATTATATTCTTAGTTTATTTTACTTTTCGTGTTAGTTGAGGCTGAGCCATTTGTTGGCTCTTGGGGAAGTAAATGCATTAACAAAGTTAGCAAAGTCAATTTCGTAAATAACTTCCAAAAAAGGGGCAGAATCGTAAAATCAGTTAGGTACAATTAGTTGACTAGTTTGTCTTTATTTTTCTGCTGTTACATAGTTGGTATGGACAGAGAGAATAAAAAATTAATTTAATAAATAAATAAATAAAAAGAAGACGGCATCTAGGGTTAGCGCCAATTCGTATAACCCCGTCCAAACACTTTTCTCATTAACATCTGACGGCCAAATTGGCAATTTGCAGCTGCTAGCTAACCCGAATGAGTTGACTCACTTGTGAAGATTTTTGGTTTGATTAATTTACTCACTTTCAGGTTATTCAAATTTCATTAGATACATTTATTTATTTGAGATTATATCCTCTAGTTCCAACAACTTGTCCTGATTTGTGTTGGAAATTTTTAAGAACCCCATCAAATACATATTACAATGATTAATTAAGATGCGCGTAAATTGATACATATATTCCGATTATAAAACAAAAAAAAAAACAGTTTGATAAAAACGTATCAGATAAAAGAATAATCATCATCATCATCACCACCATCATGAAGCTTATAATATGACTCACAATCACTCTTTCAATAGAAATATTTTAGTGTTCGTGTACTTCAAAGTAATTTTCATTCTAACAATAGAGAAGTGTATCCACTTGCACTATAATCAAGGCAACCTTCCTTTTTTTTTTTCCCGCTTATTGAATTGTTTTTTTTTTTTTTTGTGTAACAGCTAGTTTTTAAATAATATTTTAATATATATTATTTTCAAACTCGGAGATGGGTTTTAGTGTTTCTCCACTAGCAGCATTTCTTTGTTATAACCCACAAAACAAACAGACTCTCTAAAGGCAATGCTTGAAATTGTAATAAAAAGCTCTTAACTTTTTTGAAATGCTAAACGAAGTATTTTTTTTTAGACGGAGTTGAGCTTAGCCATAAGAGAGACGCGCCGACGTTACGGGCACGTAGTTGCCGTTATGAAAGGTAGGGGCCCAACACAGATCACTTGACGGTGTATGGGCATCCCAGAACCGAACTTCCTCAAGCCAGCTGTCTCCTAACAATCTTTTTCTCTGAGATCTTTTAATAGTTTCCTCTTTAATATTTACAAATTAAAAAGCATTTTCTAATTTTAAAGATTTAAATATAATAAGGCGGCAATAATAAAGGCTAAAGGGGAAGACATTCTTTCTCAACAGATAGAAGAAATATAACTAATTAAAAATACCTGTTTAATTTCTAAATCAACAAACAAACAAATCCCATTCACATTTACCTTGCAGATATAGCCACTATGATATCCTTGATTCAGGCCCCATTTCTTTTTATTGCTGCAAAAATAATAACATAACAATAAATTAGTGCTCAGCTTCAACTTTGAAATCTTCCAAAAACTAACAAGAAATATGACATCCTGGCATGTAAGCATTGTTCAGGGATCATGCTAAGAACACTGAGACCATGAACAGATAGGTCCCATCCATAGATTTTAAATATTCTAAAACAACAAAATCCTCTTTTGAAGAAAAAATTAACAAAAGCCAATATATATCCAGTCAGTAATTCAGAATTTGGCTAAAATAGTTTCAACTAGGCCATATTTTCCTTTTATATCGTCACACTAGAATACTGCTGATAAGTGTAGAAGAATAACTTTCAGAAATGTGCAACATCATATTTGAACACGAATATTACTAATACAACTTCACATGTCAAGAAAATCTTCTTGTGATTGGTGATTTACCAACACAACACTATTCAAGAGAAATGGAGACTCATCAGAATTTGGATCTCAGTAGCATAGTATTTCTCATCTTTCTCTGTTCAGTGTACTCATAACTCACTGAGATACGTTCAAAGAAAAAAAAATGTAATCACTGAGCTTTGAAGATCTTGTGAAAGTAGCAATACAATGTCCAGTCAAAACATGAGGCATTGAGAAGACAATCATTTGACAAACTGATGAAATAGCAAATAAAGACGGAAAAACATCAAAGCTTGTTGTAGTGCTATGAATTAAGTTCCACTAATGGATCAAACTTTGGTCCGTGTCTGATGAAAGTAACACCTGATTAGAACATCAATATCTCCAACTGAAGAGCAAACTAAACTTGCATATAAGTTCCTAATTATTCCAGTCATCCAGTGTACTAACTCTAATCCATTTAACTGTCATAGCATTTCCAAAAATAGATATCATCCACTCTTCAGTGAAGTTCTGTGGTTGTAATGGAGAATTGAAGCGTATGTAATTGCCCAGCATATCAATCTTTCTCTTGAGACTATCTTCCTTGCTCCTGAAACAGAATCTAAACTGGGTGTAGTTCAATGAGGCATTACATGGGTGCCTTTCCCTTGAAGTTTCCTAAAGACAATGCTCCAATTTTACTTACAATCTTCTGCAAGTCGCTATAGGCAAGCAGCTAGCTAGTGCAGTCAATCATTTCTATACATGTTTAATATATCACACACTTATTTTGAGCATTCTATCCTATAAAAATAAAAACTACTATTTACTTCACATTCATAATAAACAACAGCACCCAATAATTGGAATACAAGTTGATATAACTATGACGGATCTCAAACCGTGTAATTTTGAACCATCCACCAATTTGTGGACCAACTTAGGGGAAACTGGATTCTCCAACCAGCGATATCCTTTAACATGTCATGTCAAAATTCTACCATTTTGCGGAAAGCTAAAGTGGTGAATAGACCATAATGATTGAAGACAAAGTATTAATTGTCCATGTTGTGTTCAATAAACATGTTTGATGCAGCTGGTGCTAAAAGAGGTAAATAAAAAAGCAATATCTCAAATTCTGTAAACCAGCTTTGCCCTAGGAAATCATTAGCATCTGATCTCTATTTCATATAAATTGTCCACAAACACTAATCCTACTAAGATGAATAAAGAAAATAGATTATATGGTTGAGGTCCAAGTCCTAAACATAAAGTAAATTCCAAAGCAATATATCATGTAAAAACTGTTATATATACAGTAACAGCTAATACCATGTCCTTAGTAGTAGTTCATGCTTAGAGAAGGCAGCCAAATATTTCAATTGCATCTCACTGCAATTGACACTTTAGCCTACCATAACCCCTTAAAAAGCAAATGAATTGATACTGCAAATTTGTGAGATTAAAACCTTTTAATTATTTGTAATATTTTTCATTAAATTTTACGATTTTAATGTAGTATGAACTTACTCATTTCACTCAAACTGATGCACACAATCACATTGATGTAGGCCAACCTAGCTCTAAATAGCCTTCAAGTTAATATCTGACTGGAGATCAATGATTGATAACAGGAAAAAATAAAATATAAGTAGAACTCCTGATATAAGAAAAATCACATTCAAAGAGGTATAAGACAAGGGGATCCACCGTGCTAATGGTCTTCACAGTTTCACGGTCATCCCAGTCATCATCATCATCCCCCTCATTTGCATCTACCAATTACTAGGATGGCATTGTGAAAAACCTTGGCCATCAATTTGAGACCTAATTGAGCAAAATATTGCAAAATATTAGTTACTGCATGATTGAAAAAATTTGAATCATTAAACATAAAGAACTGGTCCTATAACTGACCTTGGGCTTGTACTGGATGATTATTTTCCATAAGGCGGCAGCTAAAAATAACAGTTAAGGAATTGCAAAAAAATTGGGATTCATGCAAGAAAGTCATTGACTCATTGCAACCGTCATGACTAGAGTTTAGATTCTCTAAGATAACTATGGTATACTTAATTTTCTCAGAAGGAAAGGTAAATAACAACAATAAAAGTTTAATGAATCAGTAGAAGAGGGAACATATAGTCATGACTTTCTACTTTCTAGTGTTACATCCCTCACAATAGACTTTATACTTTACCTCCCATCCTGCCTTGTAAAGACGGACTGCTGTTCCTGAATTACTACTTCCAAGTTCCAATAAATAACAAAAACAGTCAACCCGTTTCTCTGTATTCAATGCTTATTCAGTTCAAACTTAAAACAGTGGCATTTCAACTTCAAATTGAGAAATTTCCAGAAACTAAATAAAGACACTTGAACTTGGGCCTGCACAGAAACAGTTACCACTTCTAGCTGCACTTCCTGCAGAAAATTGAAATATATAAGATATTGGATTAATGACACACTGTTACCATCAGAATACACTGAATACTTGCCTGATAGTTCAGAACAAACTCTGGTATTATCAGTTGGGTGCTCAGAGACATTCATTCTGCGTCCCTCCTGTTGTGATTGAGACCCCATTCTGTGACTATTCTGACAAGGTATTGAGACAACCGCTTGATGACGTTCTGAGGAATTGGCTACTTGAAGCTGCGATATCAGCATGGTTGCAAGTACAAGAGTAGCATCAAAATTTGAACTTGACCCATCATCTAGACCGAATTTCGGTGCCATTAATATTGGCCTGTTTTCCCAGATAGGATTTTGCAAAATTGAATCACATTTTAGATAGTGCAGTCTGTGCATTTAAAATAGCTTAATGGTACCATAGACAGTTCATAATACTTTATTTTTCCATTTGTGACTAGAAATAATACTTTGTCATGGTCAGTCAACATATACTAGGATTTCATGGTCAGTCAACACGTGCTGGATGTCTATGCCCTGTACACAGGACTGACGGATCCTATCTTGATACGCACAGGATATCATGAGCATCAGTCCACACCCAACGAACAGGCGGAGGTCTAATCATGACTAGATCGTTGACATGACTGCCATCAAAGTGTGGAGAATAGCTCATATATCCACAGTGTTGTTAAGACACTCTTACAGACTTAATTACTAGGATTTCAGATATATTTTTTTTATAACATCTTCAATACATGTAGCGAGCCTTGGGCCAGTGACTCCCAAGTCAGTTGGTTTTAGGGCACTAGGTGTTAAAACACCCCTACGGACTTAATTACTCGGATCTCAGATGTTTAATAATTTATTTACAAAAAACACACCCCTTAAATTTGAACTCAATACCTGGAGGACAGATCTAAAACCCTACACATCAAGTCACGCTCCTTAGAGACAATTTCCATCAACTCATTACTTTAAATTTAGGGTAGGGTTTCCCTTAGAGCAACTCCAATGCTAAATATGATTTTGGGGTAAGATTTACAATAAACTTTGTACTAGTAGTTTGTTTAACAGCTGCTGCGAGATTTCACTTGAGAGAGATCTTTCTGATGTATTTTTTTCGAAAAACGTACCCATTTCATACATAGTAATAAAGGTAGGCATGAGTTTTGATTTCTATGTCGGTAAAGCAAAGTAGATGTACTTTGCTTCTTATTTTAAAAGACCGAAGTAATAAAAAAGAGGTATTGCCTTGTATTGCCTTCATCCGTGATTGAGATAAAGCATTCTAAAAGACCGAAGTTGTAAATAAAAAAATGTACAGTGAAGTTATTACTCGTGAACCTCATAGATTACTTTGATATGGCTTATCCATTTGGTCAATAATGTTCTGTAATCCTGATTTATAACTTGGATATTGAAGCCTCACTCGTAATTCCTTCTTCATACGAGCATTTGAAACTCGCTTCTCACCTCTTGAACTTCAAGATTGAAATTTTTACTATAATTTACTAGCAATTAGCATAGCTAAGATCTCTTACCAAAAAGATGGGGAATCTTCTATCTAAATTAAGCTTTCAATGTTTCTTATTCGTTTAGGGTTGGAAAACCCCAAGGAGGTTCATGGCCGAGTAAGGGTTGAACTATTCATCTTCTTCAACTTTTGCAAGAAAAACTTACCAAACCAAACAAAAAAATGTAAGAAGAAAGGAAGTAGCAACTTACCAAATCAAAAAAAAAACTATTTTTCTTCTTTAACTTTTGCAAGAAAAACTTCTGACTTTCCGCCTCTTCACTGCCTCGATAGACTTGATCTATACTGTGTAGCGTCACTTCACTCTTAATTAGCTTTGGTGATATATAGCTAGCTTCTTGTTTTCGAAAGTGGTGATATATAGCTAGATTTTTTTTTTTTTCGAAAGTGGTGATATAGCTAGCTAGTTGTGGCGATATATAGCTAGATTTTCTTTTTTTTTTTTCGAAAGTGGTGATATAGCTAGCTAGTTGTCAACACTACATCCATTAGGGGTGGGCATCGGATCGGATCAGATCAGATCCGATTTGGTCGGACTGAATCAGATCGGATCTGATTATTTAATCCGATCGAATGGAGTTGTTGCGGTACGACGGATTTCGGATCAGATTGGATTAAATCCGATCCGATCGTTTTTTTTTTTGTTTTAATTAAAATGCAAAACGACGTCATTTTGGAGTTTCTTAAACGACGTCGTTTTGCATACCTGAGCTGAGTCAAATACTACTTACGAATAATTCGATTCGGATCGAACCAATTCAATCCAAAATATGATAATTTCGAATCGGATTGGTCCGATCCGAAATCATCTGAATCGGATCGAACGAATCTGATCCGATCCGATAATTATCGGATCGGATCGGATCGAGTTTGACAAGATAATCCAGTCCGATCAAATCAAACTTCTCAGCGCATATCGGATCGGATCGGATTCGGATTCGATTCGATCCGATCCAAATCCGATAATGCCCAAGGCTAACATCCATAATATATATATATATATATACCGTCACTTCACTCTTATTTTTGACTTGTCAAAAAAATACTTTTGTAATTGTTGATAAATAAAATAGTTGTAACTAAAAAAATTATAATTATTGATAAAAAAATATGTGTAATTGAAAAATCAAATCCAACCGCAGAATATCGAAGAGAAGTGCTAATTTTTTTAATTTCAAAAATAATTATTAGATTCTTTAATTAAAAAACCGAAACATATCAAATTAGAATAATTTTTTAACTAAAAAACCTGAACCGGACCAAATTATTATTTTTTTTAATTTTTAAAAATCTAATCACATTATGTTATTATTTTATAATTTTATCTTGATATTATTTAATTTATTTGGTGTTTAGTGAAAATTAATTTAATGAAATATTTATAATTTGTTACTTTTACCGTTTGGGTTGGGCCAATCCGAATAGCAAATCAAACCGTATCGTTATAAAACTTGTTTGAAAACTTGTAAAAGGTAATTTTATATCCCTTTGAGTGGTTTTTGGCTTACAGATTAGTCGTGAAGATCTTTGTGCAATTGGACTGGATTTTGGCTGCAGTGCTTCAGACATGCGTTCATGGTGCGTTCGTTGCAGCGTTCGAACATGTGGCGTTCGTGGCACGTTCTACTTTGGGTTCGAACGGGATCATTCTAGAGAGCATCCGTTTGTTGTGCGTTCGAGTGGCGTTCGAACGAGTCTTTCCAGTAGGCACGCGTTCGTGGTGCGTTCGAGTAAACATTCGAACGCCAGTCACGTTTTTCAGCCTTTTGCCTTTAAAAAACACTAGCTTTTCACCCTACCTATAAATAGAACTTATAGCTGACATACTCAATTGTTGAAGTATTTTTTCCTTGAGCCAAAATCTCTCAAAGCTTTCAACCTATCTTGAATCCACCATTGAAGACTTCTTATCTCCTTGTCTTCTTTATTAATGGTGAAATTCAATCTTTGATAAACCTTCAACACAACATAACCCAAAATTCCTAACCCTTTAGAGTTCCTTAGGAGGAAGTTTGGTAGTCGGAGTTCCGGCGTCAGAGGTGATACAATCTACTCAAAAACTTCAGAGAAACTGAAGAAAACCGTGGGTCGCGGGCTTGAGGAGTTGCCTTGAGTTCTTGCAGTATTGAGGTACTTGAGTCGGTGAAGTTTCCACCATAAGTCTTGACCATCGCTGTAAGTTTTTCTCTATATAGTGGATTGGGCTGGTAGCCGATATACCCGGAGTGGGTTTTTACTCGCACGAGTTTTCCACTTCGTCATCAAAATTATTGTGTTGATTTATGTGATTGGTTTATTTTCCGCAATTTATATTTTTCATTGAATTGATATTGTGGATTTTATTGTTGTTGGTTGACATTGTAATTGCCTGTTAGAATTCCATAGTTACAGTAATCAGGACTTTGTCATGGTCAGTCAAATAATACTGTCGAAAAACGTACGCATTTCATATATAATAATAAATGGTGAATTTCAGCAATCAAAAGACCGGTTTTTGGAACCAAATTTAGAATCGATTCTGGAATAAGATCCCTTTGATGATTTTTATTCTTAAATTTATGTCAACAATAAGTGTATCTGACATTTGGCTCTCGTCTTTTGTCCCAGTTTGGAGGCCTTTTGATTGCTGGAATTCACCATTTACTTTTGCTGTTGTTGCTGCCTGTTTGCTATTTTCTGTTGCTTCTGTATGCTTTAGTTGTTGCTTTCTGCTTTGGTTGCTGCTGCCCAGTGCTTTCTACTTTGGTTGCTGCTGCCCAGCGCTTTATAATTTGGTTGCTGGCTTGCTGCTGTCCATTGATTTCTGGTTTTGTTGCTGACTTGCTGCTGCCCAGTGCTTTCCCGCTGCCTGCTGTTTCTGCTTTGGTTGCTGCTTTCTGTTACTGCTCTTTCTGCTACTCTTGCTGTTTTGTTGTTGTATTTACGTAATATTTCTGTACGGACAAATACTAAGAATATTATGTAATATTTATTCAAGTATGAGAAATAATTACATTTTCAAAGTTTGACAATATTATATAAATAGGGTAATTCAAAACCGGACCGAAACCGAATTGGAACCGTTAATAGGGTATCTTATTTAATTGGGTAGGTTCCGGTTCCACTTAGTTAGGAATCGATTTTTTTGGGAGTAGGTTCCGGTTCCATGCGGAGCCGGAACCGAAATCGATTTTGCTCACCCATACCCAGAGGTATATAAAAATGATAGTGGTAAACAGGTAAAATAATTAAAAAAAAAACTCTTGATTTAATGTCACTGTTATAATAGTATGACTTAATGGGGTATTTTGAAAAAATTAGGGACTTAGAGGGTTGACATACTTTGTGATTGATTTATTTTAGGGAAAACCATGTTTACTATGCTAGAAATTTAGGGAAAAATATTTCGAAATTGGAACTGGCATATCGGTCCTTTCTTACTATGTATGAGTTTTGAGTTCTATGTAAGAAAGGTAAGCATGAGTTTTGAGTTCTATGTATTTAATACGAGCACATCTACAAATTAAACATGCAACTTTGAGCATTAAATATGTAAACCCTACCAATAAATATAAAAATTTTCAAAACATGAAATTGGTTTCATGTTTATTGGTAGAGTTTGCATGTTTATTGCTAAAAATGCAAGTTTAATGATCAAAGTAAACTTACTTTGCATGTTATTTAATACCCCAATTAGACAGCAGAGGAAGATAGCTAAAGCAAAGTAAAAGTGAGGCATCTTCAAGCGACTATTTATCAAAAACACATATCTTCGTAAAATTATAAGATTATATATTCTTAGAGAGCTTGCTAGTACTAGTAGTTTGTTTAACGGCGGCTGCGAGATTTCAATTAAGAGAGATCTTTCTGATGCATTTTTTTGAAAAAATTACGCAGATTATACATAGTAATAAAGGTAAGTGTCACGGGCCGACTTTTTCCTTAACGGAAAAAGGGCTTATGCGGCACTTACCAAGGGACATGTCCCGTGTAGCCTACATTAAGCCTCTGTACCCAATTTCTTTTTTTGGGAGGATTCAGACCTGTAATATAATAAGATATGGAAGCTCACAAGCTATCTCAAGCATGAGTTTTGAGTTCAATGTTTTTATTACTCTCAATCAGAAAGGAGATAGAGGAAGAGAACTGATTTTTCTAATGATAATGACAGTAATTAGCCAGATTAATACTGTATTTTGATGGTAACAAGTTTCATCAGATAGGAGAAAGTTTTGCAAATTGATGGTACGAGAAAAACAATTAAATCTCAGCACAAACTAGTCCCAGAGAATGAGTTCCGTACCTTCAATTCCCTCACACCAAATGTCACATCTACAGGATCTCCAGAGTAAGTATACTGCACAAACTCCTCTATTGGATCAATCCACAGTTGTGTGTAGCGTAGAGTCATTATCTGTAGATGAAAAATGGAAGCATAAAATCTCTTGTTGGTATAATGTCAGGAATATAAAATAAATTATGACCTTTGGTCGGATCGAAGTAACTTCTCAATTCAACAGATTTTCCTCCAATTTCACTTGGCACCTCAGAAGGCAGAGAAGTGGTTTCTGTTGCAATGACAGTAATCTCCAGAAGGGATGATTGAAAATTTGAAAGCAATATGTTGAGACCACGGGGCCTCACTACAAATTTACTTGGGAATCTTCTTCTATCAAGTTATAGATGTTGTATGTCGGGTTCCACATTGCAAGTAATCCAACAGGCTTTCTTCATACCTTGACAAGATAGTTTGAAAAGATGTTCAGGAGAAACTCAATATATAAAACATAAGAAGATTACTGAAAGAGAACATCTGCACTGTACATTGCCTCAAATTATGTAATGCAACAGATTAGTCTATCATAAAACGAGAGGATTAGAGCAGTATGCTCAAATTCCAAAATCATATCTTTATAATCTTTGAATCTGATAGTTGCATCAAAAAACAATAGACTAATTAAACTATGTTAAAGTTATCATTGCCTACGCAGTGTTTTATTCAGATTATGAATGATGTAAGAGGAGCTTGCCTGGCAAATAGTCACACCATGATCAAGTGTGGAATGTTTGCCGCCTCTAATCTAGCTCTAGTTCAACAAGCTACAATTCACAATCTCCAGAATATCAACATAATCACTGATAGCTTTCTCTACTATGGATGAATTGAAGCACCATAGAGCAATTTCAAGTTTGTGTGCAACAACTAATTTCATACAACCATGATAATAATCAGACGTTCACCACTTCGTTGTCAACCATAATGCAGCAGATACAGCACTGACAATCACCATACGAGAACTACCCATTCCATATCTTTATTCACCCAATACATAAGTCTACATCCCCACTTCTCATAACAATAAATGCAGTAGTATGTCAAGGTTGAACAGCAAATAACATAAGAATGAACAAAATGAAAAAGCAGTTCACCATTATAGCATTTCAGAGTCCACTGAATTTTTTTGATGCATCAGCATTAGGCAATTGCACAATCAGATTATCAACGCTTGCATTAGGTGTGGTGTCCTGAGAACAGCACAAACTGCTTAAACGCACTAAATCAACAAATGTGCTAAATTTAATTTCAAAACAATGAAATACACCTTTAATAGCACACTACATTGGACCTGGATACTGTATACAGGTCAAAGAAATTAGGCTTATATGTAATAGACTGAAATGCGGACCACGAAGAATTAAGAGTGTGAAAAGCAAGGTGCAAAAACAAAACAAAAAAATAAAATAAAATAAGCATTGAACAAATCAAGTTAATTCGAATATCACACAAATTTACAGCTTAATCAAGTAAGATTCAGTTCTTCAAATATATAAAAAAATAAAAATAAAACTACAATTCCGTTTCCTTCAATTTCACAGCAATCAAACAAACCATATTCATAGTAGCTTCATTCATATAATTTTAACTATATATTCAGTAATAATTTGAATTATTCTAATCAATCGGTTTATGCTATCTAAAACCTTAATACCAACACAAAACCCTAGGAGTGTGTTTGGTTGGGGGGTTTTGGAGGGGAAGAGATGGATAATTTTAAATTTTGTTTGTTTGGTTCAATTTTTTGAAGGGGAGGGGAGCAAAATCCCACCTAAGCCAATTTTAGCTCCCCTCTAAAAGTGGGGGGTTTTAGAGAGGAGAGAAAATGAGCAAATAAATTTTTAAATACATTGACTAAATTATCCCTACTTATACATTAAAATCTAAAATTGTCCTAATTTCAAATCGCTCTTATATTTGCTTCACCATTCAATTCTTCTTATTATCTTCTCTTATATTTGTTTTAATTTTATTTTTAATAACACGTATTATGTAGAGATTTTAATTTTAATTTTATTTTTTGTTTAATTTAAAGATAATATAAGCCTATATTGTTTTAATTTTATTTATAAAAGGCTACAGAGATAAAATAGTAAATTAGTTTTAAAATCTCTCACATCCCTTATTGAATCAAACATATATCTAATTAAAAATTCTACTCTCTCCTCCCCCTTTGAACCAACATATATTTAATTAAAATTCATTCCCTCCCCTCCCCTTCCCTCCCCTCCCCTCCCCTCCAATAAAATCTCTCTCCTCTCCTCCGAACCAAACAGACCCTAAGTGTTGTCGATGGATTTATTGCCTTACATTATTTAAGCGCAATCACTGACTAATTAAACACGAATAATACACATAATGTGATTAAAATCCAGGAAAAAAATGCCAATGAATTAAAAAGCAAGTTAATTTAAGTTCTTGAGTATTATCGTGAAATTATAAAATTACAGGAATTAAATTAACCGATTGAGAGATCGGCTACCTGTGAAGAAGAAGAAGAAAAAGAAGTCTGAACGACAAGCTCGTTGGCTATACGTGAGAGGCACGTGATGCACCTGACAAATGTTTCGAGAGCATTCCCGATAACAGCAAAGTCCGTCGTTTTTATTTGGCTCCTCTCCCTCTCGCGCTCGCTCTTTTTAAGGAAATGATAATTCGATGTTGGCGGGAAGGGAGACTGATTTTGTTGCATCATGTTTATTGCTAGCCGTTGATGACGGGTCCGGGACCCACTATCGAGTGGTCATACTCTTTTGTTGGATGGTTCAGATCTTTTCTTGAATCCTGAAGGCTGAAATGACTATGCTACATTGCCACATTGCCTGCTCTCGTTATTATTTTCATAGTTTTTTTTTAAATCGTTTGAAATCCACCGTTAAACTACTCATTCCGAGTTTAAGCGGAGCAGGTAAAATTATATGTTATCTTAAATTTTTACAAGAAACACACTCTTTAAACTCAAACTCATGACTTAAATATCATATCCTAAATCATATACTACCAAATTGCGTCTCTTGGGACATTGAATGAGATGATAATGGTGAAGAAGAAGAGGTGGGTGAAGTTGTGGAAAGTTTTGTTGTTAGGATTCATAAATTATGTTATCAAGTTAATAAAATTCATGAAAAAACTTATAATTTTTGCTATTTAAAAAATTGATATTTTAAAATAAATAATATTGTTCTTTTATTTATTAAACAAGTTATGGATAAGTTTTTGGAGAATGTATAATAATCTCTGCCTACTTAGAAATATGCCTCAACATTCAATTGACAAAAAACTATGAGTGTGCTACTTTTATCTAAACCAACATAACAAGTATCAATTGTCATATGAAATTCTCTCTGCATCTAAAAAATACAGAAACCAAACCAATCGAAACCAAACCAAAAGTAAATTACATATAATCATGTCATGAATGGGTTGAGTAGTCAAAGACTTGAAATCCAAATTCGATATAGTATAATAATCGAATTGACACGGAACTAACACATTTGATAAAATAGTTATTTACATTTTATTACTGAATTTATAGTAAAATATAATTAAGCACTGTGAATTTTGAAATATTTTATTTTATTAATAAACTAATGGCAAAATAATATTTTACTGCTAAATTAATAAATTTATAAAAAAAATCTAACAATTTACCAATTTTCACTTAGTTGATTATTAGTTGATTTAATGTTAAAACGTAACGCTCAGAATCTAACATTTTACTACATTGATGGAAAAATAATAAAATGGTATTTTTGGCCTAAATTTAGTAGTAGTATTATATATAAATTTTTTTTTTGATGAAAGTGTAAATTTTCAAATTTTGTAATATTCAGTTAAAATATTAAAAAACCTTTTAATAAAAGTGGAAATTTTGACTATTCATATTTATTTATTTGTGTGGGATTAATGAGCTGAGCTGATTTGAAACTTTTTATTTCGATGGTAATAAATGAAACACTTGATTATTGAATAAAAAAACACAACAAAAATCACAACATTTCTGTGGGTCAACGGGCCAGCTCGGTACGATATGACCCGTGATAAAGGTCATTCGTGTTAGTGGGTCTGTCCAACACGACATAGTTAATTAATGAGTCGTGTCATGCTAAGCCCATCAATAAAATATAAGGCCGGCACGGTCCATCGACATGTGGACCATGCCGGCCCATCGGACCACACGAGTCGTGTATGGGCTGGCCTATGTGTTTAAAATATAAAATATTTGAATTATAATTTAGATCAAAGTTAATATATTTTCAAATAATTTAAGTCATACAATATAAAATAATTTTTTTTGCATGAATGATGATCATTAAACACTTAATGTATTTAAAAAAAAAAACTTTTAAAAAATAAATACACCATATTTTATATTATTTGTAATATCTAGTTTTTCATTTCATATAAATAAATTATATTTTATTTATCTTTCAAATAGTATTATTTTAATTGAAATATTTATATTAATTATCTATATTGTTAATAATGGTTTAATTAGTTTTAACTTTTGACATTTAAGATTTAAAATTAATGAAAGATGAGTTAATGAATTAAAAAAAAAGTTTGAAATTTGAAATATAAAATATAAAATTTTAATTATAAATTATTATTGGTGGGCTACTAGCGAGCCCATTTTTGTCGGCCAGCACTGCTGCGCGGGTCAAAATTATTAACACGACCACATATGGATCATGTCATATCATTGTACCGAGAAAATCTTTGGTGCAACAGTGGTACCACGTCATCCATGCAACAAGCCGATCATTATTTACAACGTGTGTTAAAAAGTCAAAAAACAATTAAAAAATAGGAAGAAAATTAAACATATTATTTTTTAATTGGTTAATAATATCACATCATCCATACCACTGTTGCACCAAAGATTTACTCCATCGTACCCCCACAATAACGGGCCATGTGGACTCGTGCCGGCCCACGAGCGTCATTCGGCATGTTGGCCATCTCTACTTGAAACTCGACTAAACGAAGTAAATAATAGAGAAGACAAGACACGACGACGTTTTCCAGAAATGGGTCATATTCGTCATTATAAGAGTAATTCAGGGTATTTTCGTCCATCAATCACAACTAGGGTTTCGAGGAGCAATATATAATCCTCTGAGGCCAGCGGCTTTCGGTCTCCTTAGCGCCTAGCAGCTGACGTCCTTCCTCTTCGTTTTGATATAAGAGTTCCCGGCCGTCAAAACAAAACAAAATCTTAGACAAGATGCAGAACGAGGAGGGGCAAAACATGGATCTTTATATCCCCAGGAAGTGGTAAGCACACTTACTACGGCGTCGTTTCAGCTACTAACGATACAAGCTTTGTTTAATTTGTTGAATACTCAATTCGAAATTTTTTCATGTTATTGCAGCTCCGCCACAAACAGGCTCATCACCTCCAAGGATCACGCCGCTGTCCAGATCAATGTTGGACACCTTGATGCTGATGGCATTTACACCGGCCAATTCTCCACTTTTGCTCTCTGTGGTTTCGTTCGCGCTCAGGTTTTTGTTCCGCCTTTCCATTTTTTTTTTATATTTCAATTTTATGCCGTTGCCCATGCGTTGTATCATCAAGTAGTTGTTATGAAAATTTGATATGTAACCATGTTATTAAACCACGTGCTCGTGACTTTGAATAGCTGGTGGTATGCTGAGCTTGCTTCAGACGTTCAGTTTTGATTGTTTTATTCAGAACTTCAATGTTAATTGTTTTGCTGAGATGCTAAGGAAAAGAATATGAGATGTTAATAGAACTTTGGTAGCTTTTGATTGCCAATTTTGATCAATGACCCTGTTTTTTGAGACATTTGATTCAGAAACTGGTAAATTTTGGAACTGCAGTGGATGAAAAGGACCCAGTAATTGTTTCAAGTAGATCTTCATAATCTATCAGGCATTTTATATTGTACCAACTAATTTGTTAGACATGAATTTGAGTGTTGCAGTTAAAACTTTCATTTATTCATGTATTGCTGGTTTGTTTGTTATTTGACAAGTTTATTGTTGATATTGTAGGCTTCATATGTCGTGTGAACAAATTTTTTTTTGATTGTGGAGTTGGTTATCTTTATCTTGATTAACATATTCATCTTTTGTTGGTTTTATCTACAATTTTGCTTGTAGAATTGTTTGTATAGTATTGACACATGTTGCTGATTTGGTGGTTAAACCTTGCAGGGTGATGCTGACAGTGCACTTGACAGGCTTTGGCAAAAGAAAAAAGTCGAATCTCGACAACAGTAATTTTCATTGAAGAGTTATGTGTCTTCACTAGCTGCTTTCTCTTTCTGTGTGGGTGCAATGTGATAGCAATGACTCATTTTCTATCTTTACTTTTGCAGACCATGTTGAAATTGATTTTTGGTTTTGGACAATTACTAGTACTTAGTTTGTTTCTTTGTTGAACTTAATATATGGTTATGTTTTGCTTCATGGCTATGGATTACCCCAGAATTTGTGATTTCTTTCCGTCTTTTGAGATGCTAAATGTTTAACTTCTTTTATGAAATGTATGTCCTTTTGCTATTTAGAATAAGCATATGCTTGTCCCTAGTATTGGGCTATTGGCGTACAAAAAGGACAGAGATATTGACACTCATATTGCCATTGGCAAATCTGGGAAATCTCTTAGTAGGTTTTTAAAACTGCCATTGCAATATGACACATGCATTTTGTAGATCAGCGGAGCTGAATAATTCATTCTGGCCTGCACATTACTCTTTTGAAACTACTTTTAGGCTTTTAGCACATATCTATATACATACTACATTCTCAATCTCTCTGGATTATATCATGTTCTCTGATCTGCCAATTTCATCTTACATTGTTTCATTTCTGTTTCATCCCCGCTTAGCCATAACTCAAGGTCATCTTTTTAGCCACAACTTAAGTATTGTGACTTGATATCTTTGTTGAAGTATATGCAATTCATATGATTGGAGCTGAAGAAGATGAGAGATTTCATATTTACATTAATACAAGATTTATTTTCAAGGTGCTGCTGAATATTTAAACTACTCATTCAATTTACATTGCTATTATTATTATGATGCAAACACTACATGCTTATTATAGATATGGTAAGGTCTAGATGAGAAATAGTTCCAAACTTTTTGTTCTAAAGATTGCACAGAAGTTGTCTTGCAATTCTTCCACTTCTCCGAGTGGAAAGAATCCACCTGGTATGTGTTCATTGCCAGTTTGATAAAGGGTCCTCGGCTGCCCTTCTGGAGATCTTGGATGGGTAATGGATTTAGAATCCAGCGACAAATTATTTCTTGAAATCCGTCCTTCAGTTCCTAGTTCCTGAGGGACAAAAAGCCCTTTATCTTTAACCCCACACATTCCCAGTCAGTTTCTTCGATCTGAAATGCGTACTGTGAAGTATACAACTGTGTAATTGTAAGGCTGCACTGTTTTATTAGCTCTCTCGAACAGATGTGCTCTTATTATTGGGTCTTGCCCAGATTCAGGTGATTATAGTCCTGCCGTGAGCTGCACAGACGTTAGCTTGCAGTTAAGCAGAGATTGTGTTAAGATCGTTTGTAATGTTAATGATTTAGAGCATATTTAACAATGTCTGGCAGTTGACTCACCCTCTTGGATCGAGTGGGAAACCAAAATGCATTGATCCATTATCTTAACGAAGGTTTCAGCACTCTGATCCATCAGTGGCCTTGGAATCCCTCCGACAGTAAACTTGGGCCCTAGATCGTAAACCATTAACACACCGAAACGTAATTGGTACTTTCCAATTTGTTTTTCAAAAGAATTTCAGGTGCTGCTTTCAGCACAGCAGGTCGGGTACATCTGCACCCGGCCCGTTCAATTAATATATATGAAAAATTATACTGTACAGACCCTTCACGGAGATTTTACCTCTAATAATATGATAATGTTAATATATATATATATATCTGACCCAAAATTATATCTATATCCGGCTTATATACTGGGCCTAGGAGGGCCCCATTATCGTGGTGATTTTTGTAAATACCTGAGGTAAATTACAGGTAAAAAGACAGAACGAGGAAGCATTGTGAAGGCCATACCGTAGTGCCCCCCCACAGCCACAGAGAAAAGTCTACTTCTAATGCGCGGAGTTTTTTTGAGCAAACTGCAAGTTGTGGACGTCGTCTCCGCATATTGGGAGCAAGCTCCAGGATACGGAACTTCAGCCAAGCAGCAGCATAAGAAGCTAAATAGTAAATAGCATGATTGTTGTGAAAAGAACTTGGTAGGAGTTGACCCAAGTATCAGCCATTGTTGTATGGATTTAGAGGCCATTATATTTATTTATAATGGCAGCTGTCGTGTTGTAGTTCTTAATTAATAGTTATAATGAAATTAAATAACTGGCTGTAAAGTATACAAGTGCGTCTACGTATTTTAAAATGCAGATTATGGCTAAGGTATGGTAATTAGTTATGAATAATGATATATTTTCATAGTTCAAATACGTTCTAAATAATGTGACATTCAACGTGTCATTTAATTATTGGTGTTGATGGCATTAAGATATTATGGATACTAAAGTTAACACAGGACCATCAATCAATGATTGGTATGAAATTACTTAGAAATTTATGTATCCCAACTATATAAATATCAAACTACTCTTGAAATATAGTTTAGTTACGTTGTCTAGTTCATTTTTCCCATTTTAAAGTATGCTGAATAATAATTTTCATTAAATATTAAATTTAAGGTAAAAGGTGAATATGACATGATTAACCTCCCTATGTATAGGTGGAGAAAATATTTGATGCAACAGTGGTACCACGTCATCCATGCAACAAGCCAATCATCCATTATCATGCGTGCTAAAAAATTAAAAACAACCAAAAAAATAGGTATTGAATTATACATATCATTTTTTAATTCGCTGGTGGTATCATGTCACTCATATCACTGTTGCACAAAGATTTACTCGTATAGGTGACATTGGTGAGAAAGCCTATTTTCAAAGAAGAAATCTATAATACAACGGAGGTATCATGTCATACGTGTAACAATCCAATAATCTATTGTCACATGTGCTAAAATATTAAAAATAATTTTTTTAAAAAATAAAATAAAATTTTAATAACACATTACTTTTTTTTTTTTTTTTGAAATCGTTAGAAACCCCGCCACCAAACCACTCATTCTGGGCCGCGGCGCAGGTAAAACCCCCGGCTGTCCCAGGCTCTTACAAGAAGTTGCACCCCTGAATTCGAACCCAGAATCTCAAAGTGAGATTTTGGACCCTTCACCACCAAACCACACCCCTCAGAGGCTTTACACACATTACTCGTACCCTATTACACCAAAAAATTATTCCTATTGAAATTTGAAACGCCCTAACTATTTTTCAGCCCCGCTTGTGGCGGGCCTGGCGGCGGCAGAAACTTCACAACCACCAATCCTCTTCCCTTTTTTTTTCTCTCTTTTCACTTCTCTGCCTTTTTTTTTTTCTTCTTTCCATTTCTTTCTTTCTTCTTCTCTCCCTTTTCTTTTTATGTTTTCTTCTTTATCATTCTCTGCCTCACCCACTCACTTCCGTTTTTTTCTTTTTCTTTTTCTTTTTTAAATTTTCAGTTTGCTTTGTTTTGTTCCTTTTGAATACTCAAAACTTTGATTTGGGTTCCACCATTGTGGTGGCTTGTTCCACCTTTATGGTGACTGTTTAAAATCCAACCAAATCTTAGTTTGTGTTGGTGTTTTGTAAGTTATTGTTTTCTGTCTTGTGCAGGTGGAGGGAACTTTGCAAGAACAAACAAATTATTTATGGAGCTGCACTCAGTAGAGCTGATGTTTGAAGTTTAGATTTCCACATATACTTTGTAAAAACTTTGTTTTTGTTTTTGTTTTTTGTTTTATTTATTATAATAGCCTTTTTTATGTACTAAGTATGTAATATATGAAATTTTCTAAATATATATATATATATATTTATATGGTGTCTTATTAGAAGACATGTCTATTAATATGTCATTCGGAAAATACACAAATTAAAGAGATATGTCTTTAAAGTGAATGGATATAACCTTTTAAAGTGAGAGAGTATGTTGGAGGGTCATAATCTTTAAAAGATTGTAACTTTAAACTAAATGTACTTGTACAAACGCAACCTTCCACGTATATAAATAGATTCCCTTAAGTTCATTTTTAATAATCCTAAAAATACATTCTAAGTTTCATTCATTATTATATAGTCTAAGGTCTACAAAAAAAAAAAAAAAAACTTTACACCGTTATTCCTTGTTCGAGTTCTTGAAGATTTGAGTGCTCATTCTACAAAAAGCAACACAAAAAATTATGGGAGAACGTTAGTCACAATAAATCCATAGTGTACCGGGGAGGGGCTAATAAGTTATTAAGGACATAAAAAAAACTCGACTTGATTTAAGTTCATCATCTTATACATTTCCATTTTTTTTCTAAAATTTTGAGATTGTGTTCAATTTCGTGATTTGCATGATTTATTTTAATGATTTTGAATGAAAAATTCATGTTATAAAATGACTAATAACATATCCGCCCAACATGTATTATATTGTTTCACTTCTAGTTATAAATATGTAATCACCGAATTTGCATTAAGGTTGAGATAGGGAGACGAGGTCAGACCCCATAATTTTTCATGTTCCTGAGTAGTTTTAAGTGTGAATATGTATATTTATTAGTTACATAAAACACATAATTTATATATATATATATATTATCTTCATGTTGTTAGGTTTTATTATAACTAACTTGAATCTTAAGATATACTAAGTTTGTGTTCAAGCTATTATGGCCGTATATTATATCTCTATGATGTTTTATAAATGAATTTCATTTTATCTTCAAAAAGTAAAAGTGAATATTCATCCAGAATTTAGAGCATGCTTATTTGACCTATTGTGTTCTTTTTACAATCTCATGTTTGACCATATACTAATAAGATTTATATATGTATATCAAAAATAAAAGTTACACAACACCACTTTATTACATGACCATGTGTATTTAGAATGAAAAAATATTTTCTTTCTATCTTTTTATGCTTTTCTAAATACACATAATTGCGTAAAGTATTATGCAGTATAAATATCAAGTCGTGGATATCATAGCGTACATGAGATTATACCTTAACAGATAAAGTATTTTCTCATTTTACATGAAATTTGATATACATACACAATAAACAATCTCAACCTAAATTTAGATCAGCATGATGTTCAAATTCATTTATACAAAAAAAACTTTATTTAGTGTGCGTGAATGCGTGTCCTTCAAGAATTAACTAGTAAAAACATAAACATACATATAGATGGTAAAAAATCGTGTGTTTTTATTTAAAAGTATTTCGGATAGTTTGCCATTTTTGTATGAGAATAAAGCTTATTGTATTTGTAAAATCTCTTAAATTATTACAATTTAAAAGAGTGAAAACATATGTATCCATGCTGGATTATATCTTAATAAAGTCTTTCAGCACTTTAATTGTCATTCCATTTTTAATCAAATTTCTTCAAGTGTGTAGATTGGTGGCTTAATAATGCATTTATTAGTTCTTACCATCTATATTAACAAGGAAACGGGTATATATCTTATATGAATGCGTCCCAAAATGGTGTGGTTTGGTGGCGAATGTCTTATGATTTGATTGACAGGTTCATGGTTCGAGTTTAGAGAGTGTATTTCTTGTAATAATATGTGACAGTCGGGTGAAAAAAGCCCATGATGGGCTTCAAAATGAGGGCTCGGGCCGGGCTCAACCAAAAAAGTCCGGTCCAAGCCCGGCCCATTGACATCCATACATTCTATGCCTATATAAAGGAGCCTTGGGTTCATTCTTGAGATATAGATAAAAACATACAAGTCTTACATTGTCTAATAGAGACATTTAAAGTCAAGAGAGTTTCCACCATTTGTCATTGTTCAAGTACTTGTGAAATGAGTGTCCATTCTACAAGAAATATCCAAGTGAGAATGGGAGAACGTTAGCCAGAAAACCATCAGTAGAGCACCGAGGTGGGGCTAATAAGTTCTTAAAAACAGAGGTAACTCGACTTGAATTCTGGTTTTATCATCTCCAACTTTTCCAGATTTTACCAAGTTTCATGGTTTAAGTTCTGATTTTTAGTATGTTAATTGATTAATACATGTTAAATTTATTTAATGACACATATTCTCCAACCTTCCTACTGTGTTTAGGTTCGTATCGGATATTTAACAACGGCTGAGTTTTCCAACATTAAAAAAAAAAAAATCTTACATGACGCATTTCAAAGAAAGTTATTAATATTTGAAAATTCGAGTTATCCTCAGTTCTGACCATGCGGAAATAATCACAATTAATTGAGACAAGTCTTAATTAATGTGTCTTATGGGGAAATAATCACAAACAACTACAACCACTACCAACACAATATCCAACAACAAACAATTCCACAATATTAATTAAATACGAAATATAAATTGCGGAAAGGTAAATCAATCACACAAAATCACACAATAATTTTGGTGACGAAGTGGAAAACTCTTCCGAGTAAAAAACCACTCCGGGTATATCAGCTACCAGCCCAATCCACTATATAGAGATAAACTTACAGCGATGGTCAAGACCCATGGTGACAACTTCACCGACTCAAGTACCTCAATACTGTAAGAACTCAAGGCAACACCTTAAGTCCGCAACCTATGGTTTTCTTCAAAACCTCTGAAGTCTCTGAGTAGATTGTATCACTTCGAACGCCGGAACTCCGACTACCAAACTTCCTCCTAAAGAACTCTTAAGGATTAGGGAATTTGGGTTATGTTGTGTTGAATGTTTATCAAAGAAGGATTCACACCATTAATGGAGAAGACAATAGGATGAAGAAGTCTTCAATGGTGGAATCAAATAGAGTTGAAAGCTTTGGGAGATTTGGCTCAAGGGAAAAGTGTTTCAGCTCTCTCAACACCTGGGGAATGGCGGCTAAGTGTTATATTTATAGGTAGGGTGAAAAGCTAGGGTTTTGCAAGCCAAAAACGCGTTCAGATCGCAGTCGCGTTCGAACGGTTACTCAAACGCAACACGAACGCGCCTTTCTGTGAATACTCGTTCGAACGCCACTCGAACGCACAACGAACGGATGCTCTCTGGAATGATCTCGTTCGAACCCACAAAGAACGTGACTCGAACATTTGCTCTCTGGAATTCCCGTTCGAACCCAATAAAGAACGTGTCACTAACGCCACACGTTCGAACCCAATAACGAACGCAGCACCAACGCCAAGTTCGAACACTGCAAAGAACGCACCACGAACGCATGTCTGATGCACAGCAGCCAGAAACCAGTCCAATTGCACAAAGATCTTCATGAAAGATTACAACTCAATTGAACTTGTTTTGTCACGGATATAAGCCAATAAAACTGGAACTAACAATCTCCCCCTTTGGCATTCCATGACAAAACACTACCTAATACAAAGACTACGGTAATAGACCCAAAAAGAAAATAGTCAACTGTCAACCATCAAAACAGTGACGTAATACATTGGACTCGATCTAAAACCTAACCAAGTAGTCTTGAAAACAAAAACGCCACAGCACATACCTGTTATCTGAAACATCCACAACCAATAATATACCGTGAAAAACATTGGGATAATCAAGAAAAACATAAAACAGGTAAATTTTTTTTTTTCTCCCCCTTAATCTGAACTCTCCTGAAACAGGACAGAACACCAATTTACTCCCCCTTTTTGTCACGAAATGACAATGCATGGATACGCCAGGAGAAACAACAACATATATGAACATTACTCTCCCCCTCACAACAGCATCCAAATATAGCATAAGAATAAATGGGAAACACATAACCAAAAGCATATTTGTAAGCAAGCATCAGTGATAGACTGAAGGAGAAACATTCAAGACAGAATATTTTCATTAAAGTTCGTCAAAAGTTTGCAAAACATCCCATCATTAAACAAAAGGGGTGAGAGTACATCATAAGGTTTAATAACAAATATGATCCCAAAACAAAACAAATAAACATACTCCTCCCATCTCAAGGAAACCCAGAAAATAAAATAAAGCAGCTACTGCTAGTCAGACTCGGAACTAGCAGAGGACTCCTCGTCATCGGAATCTAAACCAGCACGAGAGGATGACAGGTGACGGTCAAACCGATCCTCAAGGCGGCGAACGGAAGAACGGACCTCAGAAACGTGACCTGAGACCAGACGAAGCTCAGTGAGAATAGTGGCATGAGAGTCCAGGATGCGCTGGTAGAAATCTGGAGGACCAGCGGAAGAAGAGGAGGCAGCAGCCGAGGAAGACGGTGCAGGAGCAGGAGCAGGAGCAGCCGCTGGAGCAGGAGCACGAAGATGAGCAGCGCCTGCAGAGACAGTCTGTCGACCAATTGGCTTGAGGAGAGGAAGAGGAGGATCATGCACAAAGTCCGGAACTAAAGCCGAGATGATCCGGCGAATAAGACACCCATAGGGAAGGGTGTGAGAAGCATAAGAAGCAGTGCGAATACGAATCATCTCCCGCACAATACACTAAGGATGTCAATGGATAGACCCTGCTCAATGGCATATAGGAATGCAATCCGTGCAAAGGGCTGAGTGTTGACATGAGATTTGGGCCACAGATTATTAGGCACACAATGCGGTTAAGTAGGCGATAGGCCGGCAGCAATGTAGCAACGACAATTGTCCCTCCGACAAACGGACGATGCTGGCCAGTGGCAACGTCCAGGACAAGCTGATCAGAAGGTCCATCTGCAGGGGACCAGGGGAACTGAGGGTAGGGGACCTCAGGAATAGCCAGAATCCGGGATAAAACTGAGGGATCGATATCCAAATAATGACCCCGAATGTACACGGAGAACGAAGTTACGGACACAACCTCCAAGTTGGAGTAGAACTCCTGGACAAGACGAGGTGACGGCCCAACAAAACCGGATAAGAGAGGACCCCATCCACGAGTAAGCAGAAGAGGAACAATGCCGGAATCTTGCAGTTCATCAACCAGGACATTGCGTTCCAAAAACAGACTGCGCTGAGAGAATTGATCATCGAACTTTAGCTGCAGCGGGACTTCGAAAACTATCGCGAGGAAGAGAGTCTCGAGGACGTTTCTTCGAAGCAACACTCTTCTTAGGCATCTAGAGAAACACAAGACCACAGAAATGAAGACAACCCAAACAACTTCACAAAACTGAGAGAGATTCATGAGCGTTCGAACGCAAATTCATGGGCGTTCGAACGCGATGGCGTAAAACCGAGCCAACAAACACCACTAGAAGATGCAATACGCCACAATAGACACCAATCAACAACATAAGACACAAACACAATATACCATCCGCCTTAATCAAGAGATAAGGCTAAAAAAAATGGAAAGTGCGAAACCCTAGAAATGAGATCTGACAAACAGTCAAGATCAGTGAAGAGGAAGGAAAGATTACTTTGAAGATGAATACGAGGCCGAGAATCAGAAGATGATAGGCTGGATCTGACCAAAAATGGAGGAGAACGCGAGGAAGAGTAAAAACCAGAAGAGGAGAGAAGAGGAACGAATCGTGCGAACATAACCGCACGATGGTATTTAATACCGACACGGTCGTTCGAACGAAGTGCGAACGAGACACCAACGAATAGTGCGAAGAAAACAAGAAACGAAACACTAACGAAATGAAGACAGTGCACAGCAGAAGAGCAGTTCAATGAACCCAGAAAAGAGAAAAATAATCAAGGACATGAAGCAACATGCATCATTTTACAATTTGCTAAACACAACACTTATGATATGATCCAAACACTAAGGCATATAAAGCACTTGCGTGAGAAATAAAGTGCACAACGAATCAAGGCTTAAGATCTTATTTTATGAGCTGGACACAGCCAGAAATCCATTTCCCTAAACAACCAAGTCCACAAAATATGTGTCAAAACAACCCAACTCCACTAGGACCTGAAAATAAGCAACATTGGTTGCAAGCTATGATATTACCCCATAGATAACATGAGCTCATATTTAACAACTCTTTCGAGTGAAGGGTTTTTGCCCTTATCTTTTGAATATGGCCATTTTGGCTCTTTTGCACTTGAGTCTCATTTTCCTTTTAAATTATTATTTCTTTTTACTTTTGCAAAAGGGGATAGCAAGGTCATCTAGTCAAAGGTCACACTATTAAGTAAAACAAAGCATGAAGAGATTAGATTGCCATTCCAAAAACTCATACATGCGACCAAGCCTTGACAAATTAAAAACGTGTATATGGAAGTGCAAGCACAAGATATACCAAAGGTTTTTATCACACACACTCATGTATATAGAGCATCAAGAAAATAACAGCATATCATACATGCATAATCATATATCCTACATACCAGGATCACATGCACATGCTATTCATGCTCTAACAAGCCATACAAATATTTTTGGTCTTTTCAAAATATATAATTTTTTTTGATTTTTTCAGTTTTAAAGCACAAAAAAAAATAAAGACACAAAACAGCTTGTAAAACATCCAATGATACGTGGAGTTGTATCCCGAGTGCAGATCATACCACCGTCCATTCGGAATCGGCTATGAAATTTATGTCCGGGTTTCCATCCTATATACCAAGAGACATATAACAAAAACAAGACACACACACACCCATATGCTGTGAAAACAAAATAAACGTGCAAAAACATAAAACACACGCACACACACATGCAATGAGAAAATAAAAACACATCTTTTAACCAGAGTTACACCGAAGTGCACTCTCATCATGTCCATCAGGACGCACACGCAGAAGTAGATGGGAAAATATCTTGCTTCCTCACCCAAACATTTCTAGGAACCTCATCCACTTGAGAATTCCTAGTCAACAAAGAAAGTTTCTCACTAAGAAATTGTGTCTGTTTAGTTAGTGCAGAAACTTGAGAAGCTAGATTTGAAGAATCAAATCTAGGCGACACACTCTTAGGCCTTTTCTGTTGCTTGTGCAACATGAAGCACTTAGGCCTAATATGTCCAGTTTTGCCACAGTGGTGGCACACAGGCACAAACCTCGGACGAGAGTGAGGTTTACCCACAACACCTCTAGATCGAGGTTGGGTCACAGGACGAGGAATAAATGGAGGAATAACATGACTACATTCAACAAGTTTCTTACCTGAGTCACGTTTAGCTGCAACAGGCACAGCTTTGGAAGAAGAAGCCTTATTGAAGTTAGGCTCAGGAATAATACCTAACATACGGTCCACCTTTTTATTTCCACTAGAAAATGCGGACAATTGGGTTCTAGAATTTTCAAGTTCGGTCTCTAATATTTGGACTCTTTTAACTAGGCTTTTGTTCCTCTCCTCTAGATCATCAACCATCAAAAGGCTTTGCTCAAATTTAGCTTGAGCTTTATTCTTTTCTAGCTCAACAGTTTTCAGCCTTTGACTGACATCTATATTAGTCTTCTTAATAGCTAAACTCTCATTAAACAGTTCAACATAAGCTACTTGAAGACTTTCCTCATCTACAGACTCATCAAGAGAGACTTCAGAATCAGTATCATTAACAACAATCTCTCTCTCATCAATCACACTAGCAGTAAAGGCAATATGATTGCCTTTAGGAGAATCATCACCTTCAGAATCACTAAGGGATGCTGCCATGGCTTTCTTTCCTTTAGTCCTAAGGTATGTGGGACACTCAGATCTAACATGCCCATATCCTTCACATTCATAGCACTGGGCACCACGGGATCTACTATCCCTATCCTCTCTAGACTCACTCCTGCTGTGCCTAATCTCTCTAGGCTCATCCTCCCTATCCCTATTACTGCTATGGCCACTCTTCTTAAGTTTAAGAAATTTCTTAAACTTCTTTGCAAACAAGGCCAAATCACGATCCGTAAAGGTATCATTCTCACTAGATGGATCATGAACAACTTCCTTTGCTACCTTCATCGCTATAGTTTTGGGCTTTTGATACCCAGGAAATTTCTTCTCATAAACTTGCAGTTTTCCTACGAGTTCTTCTAAATCAAGCTTATCGAGGTCATTGCTTTCCTCGATGGCGGTAATCTTGGGTAGGAATTTATCAGGAAGGGATCTTAGGATTTTTCTAACTATCCTATTTGTAGGTATAGTCTCACCTAGGTTAAAACTAGAGTTAACAATATCGTTAATCTCAGCATAAAACTCATCAAAGGTCTCATCTTCTTTCATTCTGGCGACCTCAAACCTAGTAGCTAATCCTGGAGTCTATTATTTTTAACAGACAATGTGCCTTCATGCACAGTCTGCAGGATGTCCCAAGCATCTTTGGCTATCTCACACATTGAGATTCTCCTAAACTCAGCAGAACACACAGCACCATGTATGGCATTAACAGCCTTGCTGTTCCTATTGCTAGCATCAAATTCATCCTTGGTCCAGGTCAATTTATCTTTAGGGGAAGATACCCCATCAACAACAACAACGAGAGGTTTCCACCCGTATTCAACAGTCATCCAGACCCTCTCATCTAAGGACTTAAGGAACGCTCTCATGCGAACTTTCCAATGCAAATATTCTGTGCCATCAAAGAATGGCAGATAATTTAAGGGTTGACTACGCTCCATAGCTAATGGGTCAAGGATCGAGTTCAGGCTCTGATACCAATTGAAAATTCGAGGTTATCCTCAGTTCTGACCCTATGCGGAAATAATCACAATTAATTGAGACAAGTCTTAATTAATGTGTCTATGGGAAATCAACTACCAACCACAATATCCAACAACAAACAATTCCACAATATTAATTAAATACGAAATATAAATTGCGGAAAGGTAAATCAATCACACAAAATCAACACAATAATTTTGGTGACGAAGTGGAAAACTCTTCCGAGTAAAAAACCACTCCGGGTATATCGGCTACCAGCCCAATCCACTATATAGAGATAAACTTACAGCGATGGTCAAGACCCATGGTGACAACTTCACCGACTCAAGTACCTCAATACTGTAAGAACTCAAGGCAACACCTTAAGTCCGCAACCTATGGTTTTCTTTAAAACCTCTGAAGTCTCTGAGTAGATTGTATCACTTCGAACGCCGGAACTCCGAC
Source organism: Zanthoxylum bungeanum (assembly GCA_019454045.1). NCBI lineage: Eukaryota > Viridiplantae > Streptophyta > Magnoliopsida > Sapindales > Rutaceae > Zanthoxylum > Zanthoxylum bungeanum. The sequence continues at coordinate 60,606 of SKCR01028362.1, forward strand.
TACCAAACTTCCTCCTAAAGAACTCTTAAGGATTAGGGAATTTGGGTTATGGTGTGTTGAAGGTTTATCAAAGAAGGATTCACACCATTAATGGAGAAGACAATATGATGAAGAAGTCTTCAATGGTGGAATCAAATAGAGTTGAAAGCTTTGGGAGATTTGGCTCAAGGGAAAAGTGTTTCAGCTCTCTCAACACCTGGGGAATGGCAGCTAAGTGTTATATTTATAGGTAGGGTGAAAAGCTAGGGTTTTGCAAGCCAAAAACGCGTTCAGATCGCAGTCGCGTTCGAACGGTTACTCAAACGCAACACGAACGCGCCTTTCTGTGAATACTCGTTCGAACGCCACTCGAACGCACAACGAACGGATGCTCTCTGGAATGATCTCGTTCGAACCCACAAAGAACGTGACTCGAACATTTGCTCTCTGGAATTCCCGTTCGAACCCAATAAAGAACGTGTCACTAACGCCACACGTTCGAACCCAATAACGAACGCAGCACCAACGCCAATAGTTCGAACACTGCAAAGAACGCACCACGAACGCATGACTGATGCACAGCAGCCAGAAACCAGTCCAATTGCACAAAGATCTTCATGAAAGATTACAACTCAATTGAACTTGTTTTGTCACGGATATAAGCCAATAAAACTGGAACTAACAATATTGTTGTAAACCAATTATCAATCTTCCTTGTTCGATCACTAATTGATTCATTCGTTTTAATTATAAAGTCCATATTTGGTATACATGTTATGGTAGAAAGAAAAAAAGTATCACGAGTTTAGAGAATAATAAACATATTCAGTTATGAAATATTTTAATCGATCTCCACTATATTTGAAAATATCATTGTTGACGGGTGATTTTCGTCTCAGGGGCAGTTTCGAGATAATCCTCCCGAGACAATCCTCCTTCAACCCTGAATTTGTTTGGTTATGGGGAGACCAAGGCAAAATACATTAAAAAAGCGAAAATAAACACACAAAGTCGACAATGAGAGTTTTAACGTGGTTCGACAGAGCAAGTCCAACCTACGTCCACAGGCACAAAGTGAGGGGTTGTTTTTATTACGAAAAATAACTCGGCCGACCTGTTTGAAGAGATGTCTAAACGAAACCGAGTTGTTTGCCTTTCAAATTTTTACAAAAGGGCTCACCCTTTTCGTTACAAATTTCACTATCTATTTTGCTATCCCCTACAAATGAATTCAACTTCTCTTTATATACTCAAGAGTTACAACACTGTTACCATGCCTCAATAACATCACCCATGTGATCTTCCGACTGATTGACGGGTTCTCTGCCACAAGAATGTTGTCACCGAAAACAAACATGTCGTCTGACGGCCTGTCACATCAACATGTCTTCTCCGCTACCACACGTAATAATAATGATGCCAGCCTGTAAAAGAGCCTTCAAGTTGTGACACGTGTCGGAGGGAAAAGTCCCAACTACTCTGATCTCACATCGGTCTTCAAAAGGTTGGCCAAATGATCTGCCGAACTGCCCAAATTGTTCCCGTCCTGACCCGAAATATCCGAGCTTATCCACTTGTTCCAGGAGGTAAGATAAGTCCAAAAAGAGCCACTGATCTATTGTGGTCGGCCTCGGCTCTTATGTTGTCGGTCTCTGAAATATGTGTCACGATGTGTCCTCTAGTCTCCCGGTTTCGAAAATGAAGTGTTCGGACTCTCTGACTGTTCGAGGACTGACTAATACATATGAACATCTGATCCTCCAAAAATGGGAAATTCCCTCTCTGCCATTGCCGAATTGTTCAAATACCTTAGTTGCAGAAATCTCCATCAACATATGTCCCCTATTTCTCGGTTCCAACGAGTGTATGAGTTGGTGCCAGGAACTACAAAAATCAGAAGTGTGACATCAATCAGCTGGTGGTCGGTTCCAAGAACAAATCAAGAAATAACCTCGGCCTCAATGTTCTCAGCCAAAGAAGATTATGATGTATTTCCAAACGAATCCCCATCTTGAAGCAAATACCCATTTTACCATTCTGATAGTCATCCCTCGAGAACCGCAAACCATCATATCTCCTTAAATGTCCATCAAATCACCTTTAGGGTTTAACTCGAGCATTCCACTTGTCAAGAACCAATGGTCTTCCCGCCAAAAAACCAATTCAATTGATCGTTCTCGAGGCAACCGAAAAGTTTCCAATCTCAACCGTTTATCTCATTATGAGCAGATGGAGTCTGAACACGACACGCGGCGCACATCCGGGGACTCTCCCTGATCGAACGACTAAAAATATCCCGAGCTGACTATAAGAGAGCAAAACAACGCCTCTTTCTCTCTTTTACGAAAATCTGACTTCTCAAAGTGCAAAAGCTTCTTCTTTCCTGAGACCAGCAACCTTCCATTCCGACCAGATCAACTGCTAACACATCTACTTAAACCAAGTAAGTTCTTGTTCGACACCTCTATTTTTATTCACTGCATACTATCATAGCTGTTTGTTGCCTGCAAATGTTTGTTTACCTGCTATTGCTTGTTCTTCATTTCTTCTAGCATGTTTATCTCATTGTTCTGTGTTGCGAAGCATGTTTCGGGTTTAGTGCTGAGTGTAGCATGTATATGTTTTCTGGTTGAAGGATGGGTCGTGGGGTAGGATGCATGTGTTTTGGGTTTTCGGTGTTATGTGTACGGTTGGATGCTTTAGGAAGAGACTTGTTTTGTGTGGTCATTACTAGGGAATTTAGAGACTGTAGGCTTAAGTTTCCGGGAGTTAAAGTAGTTTTCAAGTCTGTGGTGCCTCAAACTAGCCATTGACTGACCTTCTCGTCCATTGCGATTGTCAGGAATGTCTGACGTCGAATCCTCCTCGCCCAGCCTGTAAAACCTCAGCTTCCTCGTACTGAAGAATCCTCCTCCAGCTCGGGCTCACCCAGCCTAGAGGAGCTAGATACCATCCCAACCTCCTCTCAAGAAGAAAATGATACTTATCACTACAGAATTCCTCGGAAAGACCCTGAACCGGGTGAATTAGATTATTCGGCCTTGGACATGAATCGGGCTTCCACCATCACAGAAGATGCCTTGTGTGTACTATGTCAACAGTACGAGATCCCAATAGACATAGCTCTTGAGGTCTCCGGCTCGCTGGCCCTTCTTCCTTCCTTATTCGAGTGCGGTCTCCGGCTGCCCATTCAACTGTATTTTGCGGGGATGCTGGCCAGGATGGAGATTGCCCCCTGCTAATTAAACTTGAATAGATGGAGAATACTTGTCGGCTTGTATGTGATCTGGCACAAAGCAGGCCTCGGAGAACCGACCTTCGAATAGATGAAAATGTTGTAAAAACTGAAGGCCAACCCGAGATCCCATCACGGTTAGTACTACCTCTCTTCATATGTTGACGCCTCTGCCCTCATCAAAGACATTCCCTAAACCAACAAAAATTTCAAAGACCCTTGGTTCTGGGATTCAGGCGACTGGGGACAAACTTGGCCGACGTGCTCAGAGGAGACGGAGGTCCCAGACGTCTTCAGAGCGGAAGCTTAGGAACCGAGCCATTATCTTCTTTTTCTTAATTTTGTGATTAAGTGTTAACTCTCCAATCACTCTCAGCCTGCTGGAGGGATCCTCCCAAGGTCACCCATGAAGTTCGATATAGGATTATGATGGCTCGAAACCTCGCCAGTCATTGGAAGAAAGTAGTCAATTAAGCGGCCTTCGTGGAGTCGGGCCTCATTCGGAGCGCACCCTCACAGACCCTGGGGCGATTAGGTAGCTTCCCACTAACCTTCGAATGAATTATTTTTGACCAATCCAAATGTGAATGAAGTTATCTGAATTCGAAAACCGACCACAATCTTTGCCTTGTGTTCTGCATGAATGTCAAAGCAACCCAAATTTCTTGAGCGGCTCCAAAGTACGGCTAGGAGGCCCGGGCCAGGCGAAGCCGGGAGTTATCGGAAATGGCCGGCCGCTGTAGAGGCCAATGAGAAATCCAAGGTGGTTGCCCGCCCGACTGCCCAACCTACATCTTCTCCCGCAAGGGCGGCACCAGGTCATACGACCCGACCAACTTCTACAACATCCAGGTCCGCGAACAAACGTTACCGCCTGCTTGGGGGTGAAATGGTCGAACTGTAAGAGGAGTAGAAAGAAGAGCAGCCCTTCATCATGAGGTCCACTGTTCGGAGAGAGGGAATAGCTACCGAGGCCCATCCCAAAACCAAAAAGGGAGGGGTAGTGCTGGGGGTAGATGAACTTAGTGAGAATGTACGAGATGTGACATCCCATCTTGTGCATACGACCAATTTTATGGCCGAAACAATGCCCCGCGAGCGGATTCCCAAATTCGAGGAACTCTCTCACGAGGAAGTGATCTCTAAATTCTCTGCCCGAATCGTCAAGGTAAACATTCTTCTCTGTTTCCGTTCCCAATCTTTACTTGACGAATTCTAACTTTTTTCCTTCTCTCTCATAGATGGGTTATATGATGGCTCGGAATAAGGACCTGCTGATGAGTGATAAATGTGAAATTTACACACCCATTCTTGCATAATCAGTGTAGGCATTACATTTTCGCATGTAAAACCCGATGATGAGTCTCAGTTGGAGACACTACCTTTTTAGCTAAGGATATTGCGGGAAACGGAGGTCGGAAGGGGAAATTCAGGATAAGTACGTCATCAAGTTCATTCCACAAGATTCACTGTCTTCGTTAGTGCTGCGTTCGTTACTTCGTTCGAACCTCAGGCAGATTACGGACGTTCGTGCCACGTTCTAATTGGCGTTCGAACGGAGTCGGTGTTTCTGGTTTTGCTGCTAGCCTCGCACCTCAGCCCATTTAGCTCCCCAAAGCCCATAAAACACATCCCAATTTAATTGGCAGGTCTACTTTCGATAAAACCCAGACCTAGGGAAGAACAACCATACATCAACCAGGTATCACATGGACAATAGTGCAGATTGAGAGCATATAAAGGAGAGGGTTAAGGGAGTAGCTTGAAAGAAAAACTTAATCACCCAACTAAAGACCACTCCTTCCCCCCATAAATGTCTCGACCTGGAAAAAAATCCTTATTGGGTAAAAGAAAGAAGAAGGAACAGAAGGAGCAGGCCAAAACCAGGTAAAAGAAAAAAGAACAGAGTCAAAAAAAGGAAAGATCTGCAAGCAACATAGGCCATCAGGAGCGAAAGCTTCAGTAGTTGTGTTGCAGTTTCTAAAGCAAAACCCCAAAAAGAAAGAGGAAGATCCATGTTTGGCATCATTGATCGGACCATATCTAATAATGTCTGATTTCTCCTTTTGGAGACCCCATTATGCTGTGGAGTTCCCGGAGGATTCCACTAGGAAACAATGCCATTTTCTCTCAAGTAATCTTGAAATTCTTTGCTTACGTATTCACCACCTTGGTCATGTTGGAAATCTAATCCATGTCCCAAGATCAAAAGAAACAAGCAAAATATATAAAAGAATGAACTATATTGAAGTATGGCGGAATCAATACTCACAAAAACGGAATGTGGATGCGTTTGATGAAACAAAACTTGCTCCTTTTTGCAGTGAAGGATTCGGCCAAGCAGAAAAGAGAAGCTCCAAGCTATATTTGATCCTTCCAAGCTCTAAGATGAGTTTCCCATAACACCTTGTATGATCCCTTGATGGTGCTAGCCAAATATGTGATTTAATGTTCCAAACACACACACTTTCTTCAAGCTTTTTGCAACAAAAAATGAAGAAATGGAGAGGGCTGTGAGAGCTTACTGTTTCGGTAAGCTTGAGAGGGAGAGAAGATATGATTTTTGTCTCAAAAATCAATTTATATTTATGTCATAATAATTATTAAATAATAATATACTTATGACACAAACCATGCAAAGGCTTAGAGTGTCTAACACTCAATTTCCATGCAATACCCTTGAGTGCTTTGTACACTATCTTCATGCAATACATCAATAATTAAATAATGCAAATAATGACATGTGTCATGTGGGCCCCACACGTTTCCAAATGAAAGTGGGCCCACGTGCACTCACGCGTTCGGGTCCGACATTTCCGAAATACCGAACTTACGTCGCGACGTTAATTAAATCGAATTTAAATAAATAATTGCGCCTAGCGAAATTATTATTTACGTCGCTAACGAATTAATTCTAAATTAACTCGTTTGCCCGAATTAAAATCTAATTTTAATTTCGCGTCGAAATCGAATTTCGATTATTATATCGAATATAACAATTTTACGATTATTCCAAATTAATCGTTCTCTCTCTTTATATAGTACTTTATCCAAGATAAAGTCTCTCCGTAATTAATCCAAGATTAATCGAGTTTGAATCATACGTCATTGGTGAATCTTCGGGAAGCGACCCAAGAGACCTCTAGATATGTTGGCAGTAAATCCGGTTATCGAACTATCCGAACACGTACGTACCAAGTACTACGTTTTTACCGATTTACAAGACAAGGTTAGCCTCTAGCAAAACGCCATGCCTGCCCAATTCTCTAGAAATATTCTTACTGGAATATTAGATCTATAACAGGCGTAGCATACCGTAGTATAGTGTATATCGAACCAGTATCAGATGATCACATGTAAGGCCTGGGGCTGGAGATGTGTCTGCCCCGTACGATACACATATCGGACATCAAGCAACCAGTCTCTTTGAATCGGATAATCCTGACCTAGTCATATTATCCCGATGGTTGCAACCATTATAGAGTACTAGTTCTGTATCCCTCGCGATCATCATCTCCATATGTCTGAAGTGATACTTCCATCTTGACATCACATCCAATACACTACGATTCTCGATAAACCCAGAAGAGATGTACACAGAACCCGTTAAAGCCCTGGACCACCAAAACTAAAGTTTACCGATTGTCGTAAGTACTAGCGATGCAAGTCTCAGGTTAAGATCATATGCACCTACCCTGAAGTGGACTCCCATAGACACGCAGACATACTACCAATGGGATTCCGCGGGGTCTATCCAGAGCGAAGCTGTTTTCCGTACCATCGGTAAAACACAACCTCCTACCGCACTTGCATAAGTATCCTATACTTAAATATATGAGAACTATGCCGTTGTGCCCTCACAACATGCACAAGTGCAGTACTAGTCTATTCCGCATTATCGATGTCCAATCTCGATAATACGACGACTAGGGATATTTAATGATTAAACCTTTATGGATTGATACCGTCTCATATCATCACAATCCGGAACTAATCATAGGGACTTTTACCATTTATATTTCAAAGTAAATAAATTACAAAACGGTAAAAGGCAATTTCATTACTACATAGTTAATTTTGTACAATAATACAATATCATTTACAAAATAGTGACGCTATGGGTCATTACTGTCTAACAATCTCCCACTTGGCCTATAGCCAGTCACTCAAGCATCTAATACCTGAACTATGTATATGTCGCTCAAACTTTTCTCGAGGAATAGCCTTCGTCAACAGATCTGTAATATTATCCTCTGATGCGATCTTTTCGATCTTCACATCGCCACGATGTATGATCTCTCGAATCAGATGGAATCTTCGAAGAACATGTTTGGATCGTTGATGAGACCTTGGTTCCTTAGCCTGTGCTATAGCCCCGCTAACGGAACGGGCTCAGCTGCTAACGGAACTACTCCTAATCCAATTAAGAATTTACGGATCCAAAATGCCTCTTTTGCTGCTTCAGCTGCTGCAATGTACTCCGCTTCAGTTGTTGAATCGGCAACAGTATCTTGCTTGGAAGATTTCAAGCAAAATATGTACCTCAATAGATTTCAAACTTCACCGACTCAAGTACCTCAATACTGTAAGAACTCAAGGCAACACCTTAAGTCCGCAACCTATGGTTTTCTTTAAAACCTCTGAAGTCTCTGAGTAGATTGTATCACTTCGAACGCCGGAACTCCGACTACCAAACTTCCTCCTAAAGAACTCTTAAGGATTAGGGAATTTGGGTTATGGTGTGTGAAGGTTTATCAAAGAAGGATTCACACCATTAATGGAGAAGACAATATGATGAAGAAGTCTTCAATGGTGGAATCAAATAGAGTTGAAAGCTTTGGGAGATTTGGCTCAAGGGAAAAGTGTTTCAGCTCTCTCAACACCTGGGGAATGGCAGCTAAGTGTTATATTATAGGTAGGGTGAAAAGCTAGGGTTTTGCAAGCCAAAAACGCGTTCAGATCGCAGTCGCGTTCGAACGGTTACTCAAACGCAACACGAACGCGCCTTTCTGTGAATACTCGTTCGAACGCCACTCGAACGCACAACGAACGGATGCTCTCTGGAATGATCTCGTTCGAACCCACAAAGAACGTGACTCGAACATTTGCTCTCTGGAATTCCCGTTCGAACCCAATAAAGAACGTGTCACTAACGCCACACGTTCGAACCCAATAACGAACGCAGCACCAACGCCAATAGTTCGAACACTGCAAAGAACGCACCACGAACGCATGACTGATGCACAGCAGCCAGAAACCAGTCCAATTGCACAAAGATCTTCATGAAAGATTACAACTCAATTGAACTTGTTTTGTCACGGATATAAGCCAATAAAACTGGAACTAACAATATTGTTGTAAACCAATTATCAATCTTCCTTGTTCGATCACTAATTGATTCATTCGTTTTAATTATAAAGTCCATATTTGGTATACATGTTATGGTAGAAAGAAAAAAAGTATCACGAGTTTAGAGAATAATAAACATATTCAGTTATGAAATATTTTAATCGATCTCCACTATATTTGAAAATATCATTGTTGACGGGTGATTTTCGTCTCAGGGGCAGTTTCGAGATAATCCTCCCGAGACAATCCTCCTTCAACCCTGAATTTGTTTGGTTATGGGGAGACCAAGGCAAAATACATTAAAAAAGCGAAAATAAACACACAAAGTCGACAATGAGAGTTTTAACGTGGTTCGACATAGCAAGTCCAACCTACGTCCACAGGCACAAAGTGAGGGGTTGTTTTTATTACGAAAAATAACTCGGCCGACCTGTTTGAAGAGATGTCTAAACGAAACCGAGTTGTTTGCCTTTCAAATTTTTACAAAAGGGCTCACCCTTTTCGTTACAAATTTCACTATCTATTTTGCTATCCCCTACAAATGAATTCAACTTCTCTTTATATACTCAAGAGTTACAACACTGTTACCATGCCTCAATAACATCACCCATGTGATCTTCCGACTGATTGACGGGTTCTCTGCCACAAGAATGTTGTCACCGAAAACAAACATGTCGTCTGACGGCCTGTCACATCAACATGTCTTCTCCGCTACCACACGTAATAATAATGATGCCAGCCTGTAAAAGAGCCTTCAAGTTGTGACACGTGTCGGAGGGAAAAGTCCCAACTACTCTGATCTCACATCGGTCTTCAAAAGGTTGGCCAAATGATCTGCCGAACTGCCCAAATTGTTCCCGTCCTGACCCGAAATATCCGAGCTTATCCACTTGTTCCAGGAGGTAAGATAAGTCCAAAAAGAGCCACTGATCTATTGTGGTCGGCCTCGGCTCTTATGTTGTCGGTCTCTGAAATATGTGTCACGATGTGTCCTCTAGTCTCCCGGTTTCGAAAATGAAGTGTTCGGACTCTCTGACTGTTCGAGGACTGACTAATACATATGAACATCTGATCCTCCAAAAATGGGAAATTCCCTCTCTGCCATTGCCGAATTGTTCAAATACCTTAGTTGCAGAAATCTCCATCAACATATGTCCCCTATTTCTCGGTTCCAACGAGTGTATGAGTTGGTGCCAGGAACTACAAAAATCAGAAGTGTGACATCAATCAGCTGGTGGTCGGTTCCAAGAACAAATCAAGAAATAACCTCGGCCTCAATGTTCTCAGCCAAAGAAGATTATGATGTATTTCCAAACGAATCCCCATCTTGAAGCAAATACCCATTTTACCATTCTGATAGTCATCCCTCGAGAACCGCAAACCATCATATCTCCTTAAATGTCCATCAAATCACCTTTAGGGTTTAACTCGAGCATTCCACTTGTCAAGAACCAATGGTCTTCCCGCCAAAAAACCAATTCAATTGATCGTTCTCGAGGCAACCGAAAAGTTTCCAATCTCAACCGTTTATCTCATTATGAGCAGATGGAGTCTGAACACGACACGCGGCGCACATCCGGGGACTCTCCCTGATCGAACGACTAAAAATATCCCGAGCTGACTATAAGAGAGCAAAACAACGCCTCTTTCTCTCTTTTACGAAAATCTGACTTCTCAAAGTGCAAAAGCTTCTTCTTTCCTGAGACCAGCAACCTTCCATTCCGACCAGATCAACTGCTAACACATCTACTTAAACCAAGTAAGTTCTTGTTCGACACCTCTATTTTTATTCACTGCATACTATCATAGCTGTTTGTTGCCTGCAAATGTTTGTTTACCTGCTATTGCTTGTTCTTCATTTCTTCTAGCATGTTTATCTCATTGTTCTGTGTTGCGAAGCATGTTTCGGGTTTAGTGCTGAGTGTAGCATGTATATGTTTTCTGGTTGAAGGATGGGTCGTGGGGTAGGATGCATGTGTTTTGGGTTTTCGGTGTTATGTGTACGGTTGGATGCTTTAGGAAGAGACTTGTTGTGTGTGGTCATTACTAGGGAATTTAGAGACTGTAGGCTTAAGTTTCCGGGAGTTAAAGTAGTTTTCAAGTCTGTGGTGCCTCAAACTAGCCATTGACTGACCTTCTCGTCCATTGCGATTGTCAGGAATGTCTGACGTCGAATCCTCCTCGCCCAGCCTGTAAAACCTCAGCTTCCTCGTACTGAAGAATCCTCCTCCAGCTCGGGCTCACCCAGCCTAGAGGAGCTAGATACCATCCCAACCTCCTCTCAAGAAGAAAATGATACTTATCACTACAGAATTCCTCGGAAAGACCCTGAACCGGGTGAATTAGATTATTCGGCCTTGGACATGAATCGGGCTTCCACCATCACAGAAGATGCCTTGTGTGTACTATGTCAACAGTACGAGATCCCAATAGACATAGCTCTTGAGGTCTCCGGCTCGCTGGCCCTTCTTCCTTCCTTATTCGAGTGCGGTCTCCGGCTGCCCATTCAACTGTATTTTGCGGGGATGCTGGCCAGGATGGAGATTGCCCCCTGCTAATTAAACTTGAATAGATGGAGAATACTTGTCGGCTTGTATGTGATCTGGCACAAAGCAGGCCTCGGAGAACCGACCTTCGAATAGATGAAAATGTTGTAAAAACTGAAGGCCAACCCGAGATCCCATCACGGTTAGTACTACCTCTCTTCATATGTTGACGCCTCTGCCCTCATCAAAGACATTCCCTAAACCAACAAAAATTTCAAAGACCCTTGGTTCTGGGCTTCAGGCGACTGGGGACAAACTTGGCCGTCGTGCTCAGAGGAGACGGAGGTCCCAGACGTCTTCAGAGCGGAAGCTTAGGAACCGAGCCATTATCTTCTTTTTCTTAATTTTGTGATTAAGTGTTAACTCTCCAATCACTCTCAGCCTGCTGGAGGGATCCTCCCAAGGTCACCCATAAAGTTCGATATAGGATTATGATGGCTCGAAACCTCGCCAGTCATTGGAAGAAAGTAGTCAATTAAGCGGCCTTCGGGGAGTCGGGCCTCATTCGGAGCGCACCCTCACAGACCCTGGGGCGATTAGGTAGCTTCCCACTAACCTTCGAATGAATTATTTTTGACCAATCCAAATGTGAATGAAGTTATCTGAATTCGAAAACCGACCACAATCTTTGCCTTGTGTTCTGCATGAATGTCAAAGCAACCCAAATTTCTTGAGCGGCTCCAAAGTACGGCTAGGAGGCCCGGGCCAGGCGAAGCCGGGAGTTATCGGAAATGGCCGGCCGCTGTAGAGGCCAATGAGAAATCCAAGGTGGTTGCCCGCCCGACTGCCCAACCTACATCTTCTCCCGCAAGGGCGGCACCAGGTCATACGACCCGACCAACTTCTACAACATCCAGGTCCGCGAACAAACGTTACCGCCTGCTTGGGGGTGAAATGGTCGAACTGTAAGAGGAGTAGAAAGAAGAGCAGCCCTTCATCATGAGGTCCACTGTTCGGAGAGAGGGAATAGCTACCGAGGCCCATCCCAAAACCAAAAAGGGAGGGGTAGTGCTGGGGGTAGATGAACTTAGTGAGAATGTACGAGATGTGACATCCCATCTTGTGCATACGACCAATTTTATGGCCGAAACAATGCCCCGCGAGCGGATTCCCAAATTCGAGGAACTCTCTCACGAGGAAGTGATCTCTAAATTCTCTGCCCGAATCGTCAAGGTAAACATTCTTCTCTGTTTCCGTTCCCAATCTTTACTTGACGAATTCTAACTTTTTTCCTTCTCTCTCATAGATGGGTTATATGATGGCTCGGAATAAGGACCTGCTGATGAGTGATAAATGTGAAATTTACACACCCATTCTTGCATAATCAGTGTAGGCATTACATTTTCGCATGTAAAACCCGATGATGAGTCTCAGTTGGAGACACTACCTTTTTAGCTAAGGATATTGCGGGAAACGGAGGTCGGAAGGGGAAATTCAGGATAAGTACGTCATCAAGTTCATTCCACAAGATTCACTGTCTTCGTTAGTGCTGCGTTCGTTACTTCGTTCGAACCTCAGGCAGATTACGGACGTTCGTGCCACGTTCTAATTGGCGTTCGAACGGAGTCGGTGTTTCTGGTTTTGCTGCTAGCCTCGCACCTCAGCCCATTTAGCTCCCCAAAGCCCATAAAACACATCCCAATTTAATTAAATTAAACATTAAATATTAAGTAAAATATTTAAATCATTTACCAATTAAATAAAACATAAAATATAATCATACCTGATAAAGATAAATCAAATATATTAACTTCCTAACTAAACAAATCACATACTAAATTAAAAAGATGTCATGCCTAATTAAAATCAATCATAACAAATTAAAGATTTTGTATTCCTAATCTAAACCAAATTTGTCCCCCCTCAATCTTTGACTTTCCTTACTCAACACCAAATCAAATCCTCACTTTAATGCCCAAAATCCCTTCCTTGTGAGACAATGTGAAGCCCTAGCCCTTCTCTATATAAACAACCCCTAACTTAGCCACCTCTCCTCTCGAATCTCTCTAGCTCAGATGTACAATTCACACAAAAATTATAGCAAGAAATACTAGACATCACAAGCAAATAACTCCCTTCATACTTACCCTCACATCACTGAAACTACAACCACCAAAACAACCCCTAACCACCACCGAAAATCAGCCTCATAAACCTCCACACATCACCAAAAATCACACCAAACACAGCAGCCTAAACCACTCCCAAAACAGTCCCTAAAATCCCTTAAAACAGTAACATAAACTACACTTACAATCCTTGAAATAACCACACAAAACCACACCAAAAAGAACACCCAGAACAGTCCATCAAGAACATCAAAACAGTCCACAAACAGTAAGCAGAAAACACAGAGGGAACGGCAGCAAAACCACAAGGAAACAGCAGCAAAACGGAGTCGGAACAGTAGCTTGAGCGGCCGAACAGCGAAGGAAGAGGCAAACCAGTGAACCAGAAAAGTTGCGGAGCTTTACCCCTTCCGATCTTCATGAAACGCGAGTCCGAGAGACGGTTTAAAAGGTTAGACCTGATGGTAATTCCCACACTCATCTTCATTTGATTCTTGTTATTTATTTTGACTATATTTTACTCATTTGTTGAATATTGTTTGTGTATGATGTGTGTTGTGGGTATTGGATGAATGGAAGAGTGTCGTCTCTTGTGGTATATAGGATGGAAACCCAGACGTAAATTCCGTAGCCGAATCCGAATGGACGGTAGTGCGGTCTGTACTTGGGATACAACTCCACGTACCACTTGAATAAATGACACCTTCTTTTGTTTCATGTTGGATTGGTTTATCTATTTTCTTGTTACTTGAATTCTGCATGTTGCTTATTTGTGTATGATACGATCGAGTGCATGGTCTCAGTAAGTGTGATGAAAGGTCCCCTAATTGGAGGGGTTAAAATCCTTCACCATGATGCTTTGCCGCACCGATTGATGTGTGTTCGGTTGAATGCAAGATACGTTCGATCGGGCATACTAAATTTGACGTGATTGTCTTTATTTTCGTATGCATGATTCAATCGAGCGCATGAGCTTAGTAAGTGTGATGTGAGATCCTCTATGGGGAGGGGTTAAAGCCCTTTACCACGATGTTTTGCCGCGCTGGTTGATGTATGTTCGGTTGAATACAAGATACGTTCAATCGGATACACTACGTTTAATATTATTACTTTCAATTCTTTGTATGCATGATTCAATCGAGCGCATGGGCTTAGTAAGTGTGATGTGAGATCCCCTATGGGGAAGGGTTAAAGCCCTTTACCACGATGTTTTGCCGCGCCGGTTGATGTATGTTCAGTTGAATGCGAGATATATTTGATCGGACATATTGAACTTGACATTGTCATCTTTATTCTTTGTGTCGCATGCATCAGGTCTGGTTCAATTCGAACGCGTTCTCGGACGCTATACGAACGTGAACCTTCTGTTTACCGTTCGAACGCGTTATCAAACGCTACGCGAACGTACACGCACTTTCTTAGTCTTATCATGCATCAGGTCTGGTTCCGTTCGAACGCATTTACAAACGCTACACGAACGCGAGTACACTGAATTGAGTCATGCCCATCACATGTGTGTTTGCATCCATATTAGTTGTCTTCCTTTTGCACCATATCCTAACATGTTTATCCCATAGGTTGCATCATTCACTTTTATATTGACTTAATGTGCTATAATGAATATATCTATTGAGCTCTACTCTTGTGGTATATCGGATGGAAACTCAGACGTAAATTCCGTAGCCGATTCCGAATGGACGGTAGTGCGGTCTGTACTTGGGATACAATTCCACGTACCACTTGGAAAAGTGCTCACGTATGTGTTTGTGTGATTAATGTGTGTGCTGGTGTTTTCGTAAATACAATATGCCAATAAAATTGTATGTTCGTTATTATTTTGATGTACTTCCAAGCATGTAATTTTAGATGTGAAATATATGTGTAAGTTTCATTTTGTGCATGTGAATTTAGAAGCATGATGCTCTTGGAAATAAGTGTTACTTTAGCCTAATTGAATTATTACATAAATCCTTTTATTACAAGTGACATAAGTAAGGGACCATTCCGAACCCAACGGTTTGAGGTCTTCCCTTGCGAGGGGTGAGTGCGGCCTTAAATCTCATTTTCCCGGTTCACACCGGCTGGCGACTCCATTACTCTCCGGTTTAGTCCCATGTGGCTATTCCGTACTCCCGACTAGGCCGCAAGCCTAGGACAACATGCGTCGTCCAGTTTCTGTGTCCCACAATCAGCTTATTATTTTGTTAGATTCCTTGTAATTTAATGGTCTTTTGGAGTTGTTTGGTGTTTTGTTAATAGGAAGCAGTAAAAGCATGGATTCAGATTATTATACGGGTTTTGAGAGTTAACGGATGCAACTGAATCACTGAAGGAAGCAAATAAGGAGAAAACAAGGTCAACCAGAAGTCAAGGCTAGCGCCACGGCACCGACCTACTGGCGCTGCGGTGCCAAACGCGTCCCATACTAAATCCCGAGACTCAGGCACCGCGGCGCTGTGAAGAGACCAAAAGTTACTAGGGTTTTGCGAAAAGAAAGAAAAAGACTGCATGATTTTCTTATAAATTAGACACTATGTCCAAAACTCAAAGATGAGAGTAATTCACAGCACAAAACACAAAACAAATATTTTTAAAAAGATCCAATGAGGAGGATTGAAGAGCGACAATAGGAGACAAATGCGGTGACGTCCGAAGATGAAGAGATTCAATTCAGGTTTTATCTTTTTGTTTCTTTTTTTGAACTCTAATTATTTCCAATAGATTCATGACTTGTTTATCATTATTTTTTTCTATTGTCATGAACTAAACTTCTTAATTCTGGAGAAAAATGTAACTAATGCTTGAACCTTGTATTGTTTGTAAATTTGTTATGAAGTTTTATTGAGTTATTTATATTCTTTTGAGTTTAATGCTTTGTGTTTGCTGGCCATAATATTATGATATATGTTTAGAATCTATCACTCGAGAGAGATGATTTTGAATAGATCTAGAGAATATAACCTAGGAGTTCTATAGAATTCGAGAGAATATATAAGTTCCTTTGAAGTCGTTAATATAGAATCACAAAGCGTAACGAGTTGTTCACTACTAGATTTTTATAGAGATATCGAAGTCTGTAGTTGATGATATTTTCACTGATACTCGAGAGAGAGAGTGAATAATTTCGGAGTCTTGACTTATAAACAATATAACTGAACAATGATTATTTGGCATGACAAATGCATAGGAAACAGCTAGGTGAAATCAGGATCTATAATATCTATCGTACTAGTCCCTCATATCTAAGTATTTTTATATTTTATTATTTAATTAAATATTTGTTAATTATCATCTAAATAAAGTTAGGATTATCAATTGTAGTATTTAGTGCGAGTTAACACAATTCATGTGGGTTCGACACTCTTTTACTGTTTTATACTAAAACTTGACACCGTACACTTGCGGTACGATATAAAATATCACAACAAGTTTTTGGCGTCGTTGCCAGGGATTGTTTGTTTAATTCACATTAATACAATTACCAAGTAATTTAGCTTTAATTTAGATTTTATTTTATTTTTTTATTTTATTTTATTTTCTTTATTTTTGTCTTAAGTTTTATTTTTGTTTTTATTTTTATTATGTTATTATATATATATATATATATTTTTTTTTTTATTGTTATATATATATTTTTTTCTTTCTTTTGTACGAGGAGAGTTGGAAAAGAAGCAATGACAGATCCTATTGGTGCACTGATAGCTCAAGTATCGTCCCTCACGACTCATCTAGAAGTATTGACAAATCAAAAGAGCCAACCGTTTATTGGAGCTGTTTCTTCTAATGGAATGCTTTTACCCAACAGAAGAGCAGAATTTGACCAAGTACAATATATGAACAATCAGAATTTCAACAACTATAGAGGCAGTCATATACCTAATTATTATCATCCGAATTTTTCATATGCTATATATAGAGAACATCTTGCAAACTCCTAATGGCTTCAACTATCCAATAGATGAGCATAAACCTTCCTTAGAAGACCTCATGAGCACATTTGTATCTACAGCTTCAGAGAGGTTTGAGAGAAAGAAGTCAATGCTGGATAACATTGAAACACATATGGGCAATATGGGGGCAACATTGAAATCTTTAGAAGCGCAAATTGGGCTGCTTGTTTCTTCCATGGCCAATCAACAGAAATGGGTGTTTCATAGTAATACCGAAGTTAACCCCAAAGAGCAATGTCAAGTCATAAACCTAGGGGTGGTAATTTGGATCAGAATTCATTTATTTGATCAATTCGATTCGCTTTAAAGCGAATATGAGTTTGGAAATATGGATTCGTTTAATAAATGAGTCAATTCGATTCGATTCGTTTAATAAACGAATCGAATCCGAATTTAAGCTTATCAATTCGTTTATTCGTTTAGAATTCGTTTATTAAATGAATCATAAATGAATTGAATCCGAATCGTATTCGATTATTATCCGTTTAATTATATTACAAATATACCCCTTAAAATTTTTGATCAAAAGTATTTAACAAGAAGGTTATTTAAGTAATTAACTACTTATAACCTAAAAAAATAACTATATAACTCAACTAAACCTTTGTAGCCGCCCTCACTCTCAGCCCTACTCTCTGAAATTGCCTCACCTCATCTTTCTCAACTTAACCTAAAATTTGTTTCAGCCATCTATCAACTCAGCCGCCTCTCACTCTCAACCCTCTCTCAAGTCTCAACTCGTCTTGCGTCTCACTCTTTCCGCTTCGCACGATATCAAGATTTATGATTTTTTATGGGATTGTTTTGTTTTTTATTTGCATTTAGCTGATACAATGTGATATTAGAGTCCGATTGTAGTATTCTCCATTTAGTTAAGAGTGAAATTTAAGAATGATTTTGATTCGTGTTTATTATATAAGTAGTCATATTATAATGTCTACGAGATTGCGTAAATGATTTGCTATTTGTATACCTTGTTATTGTTAATTTTTTTTTGTGTCAGAGTGATGTTTGCGACACAATTGTGGATGAATGGATAAAATTTGATGGTAATTTCAAATTGGGATTTAATGTATTTCTTGATTTTTTCTCCTTTTGAATGAATGAATGCTTATGTGTCAATCTTTTGAATGAAATTTTTTTCTAAACTCTATTTTCAAAAATGCTTTTAAAAAAAATTAACACAATAATATAATTTTTTTTTTTTTTTTACAAATTCATTTTTCTTGATGATAATGATAAAATATTTTATTCTTTGAAGATTTAATTATTATTATGTAAATGATTATAATTTGAA
Organism: Zanthoxylum bungeanum; assembly: GCA_019454045.1. Lineage (NCBI taxonomy): Eukaryota > Viridiplantae > Streptophyta > Magnoliopsida > Sapindales > Rutaceae > Zanthoxylum > Zanthoxylum bungeanum. The sequence goes on from SKCR01028362.1 coordinate 79,031, forward strand.
ATTTGTAATGGATTTAATTATTATTAAGTTGATAATTTTGTATTTATATTAGTTGAGTTTGATTAAATGAATAATCGAATACGAATACGAATATTCGTTTATTAAACGAATACAAAATTAGATTCGATTCGTTTAATTTGTATAAACGAATCGAATACGAATATTCGTGTATTAAACGAATCGAATCTGAATCATAATATCATGATTCGTTAATAAATGAATCGAATTCGAATTTAGTATATTTTGATTCGATTCGTTTAATATTCGTCACGAATTTGATTATTAGGAGCGGAAAAGAGATTAAAGACACATCTCAAGATTTAGGTAGTAAATATAAATAACTCACCTTCAGTGCTTTCAGAACCATGTCGAGTCCTCAAGGTGATGCAGAATGTCACACGGTAGATATAGTAGAGAAGGGAGTTGCACACATGCATAGTAAATCAGTATTTCAGCAACTTACAAGCATAGTATAGCCATGTATAAAATAAAATTCTGCACAGCTAAACCTGAAACCACTCCCAAAGCGCCGCAAAAATAGGAAAAGAAAGGTCACTGCTCACTTGGAGATGATCCCTGGAAGGTTAAAAATGAGGCCGAGCCAATTCTACCGAATGTGCAGTCCAGAATTTCCAACTGGGGGACAATCTACATATCCTGGGGGACTATTTATAGATAAATTGCCACAGCCGGGCAAGTTGTCTTTTTTCATGTCATAAGAACCGGTGGATACCAAAGAAGAAAGCAGATGAGATTACCTGGTTCACTACATTTAAGCCACCATGACCATTTAGGTGGTTACGTCTGGCTGAAGCGGGGAGGCACCTTTGCATTTGCATCTTGTTTATTTTTTGTTTATTTATTTTAATTTATTGTATGTTATTTATTAATTTGCATGTTATTTATGCAGGTAGCACGACAAACACACAACCCCCGCGCAACCAAATTATAACCAGCAAGAGTCTAATCAACTTCATGCACGGTAATGTTGTTCCTCACTCTTGTTCTTTATTTTTTATCCTACATTGAGGACAATGCAAGTTTTAAGTTTGGGGTGTGTACATGTGGTTTACTTGTTATTTATTTATATTAAAAAAATACTTGTTTTTAGTCTTTGATAGTAAATCATAAATCATATGATGATACTATTTGTTTATGGGTGAAATTTTAGAAACGATAAGTGCCCAATTTACTTTTATCTGATGCCTTGAATAGTTGATCTATGTTTGACTCGTAAGCACTCTTTGAGGAAAATTTTGTGCATAACTATCAGGATTATTTTAATTGTTTTTTTATTTGTTTTATATTTTTGCATGATTGTGTGTGAATGACGTTTGTGGGTGTCGTCGATGTAAGCCCTCACGAGACTATAACTCGTCCACTAGGGCCGCCTAGGGGTTTAAAGACTTGTTGTATACGCTAAATGCAATCGTGATCCTTACGAAAGTGGCTTAGTTAATTTAGTTATTTTAATTGTTTATTTTTATTTAGTTTTTATATTGTCTTTTGCTCGGGACTAGCAAAATCTTAAGTTTGTGGGTGTTTGATAAGTGTGAAATTTACACACCCATTCTTGCGTCGTAAACTTATTATTTTGTTAGATTCCATGTAATTTAATGGTATTTTGGAGTTGTTTGGTGTTTTGTTAATATGAAACAGGGAAAACATTTTAATTCAGATTATTATACGGTTTTTTGAGAGTTAACGGATGCAACTGAATCCCTGTAAGGAAGAAAAAGAAGGAGAAAACAAGGTCAACCAGAAGTCAATACTGGCGATACGGGTGCCAGACGCGTCCAATACGAATCCCAAGACTCAGGCGCCGCGGCGCTGCGAAGAGTTCAAAAGTTACTAGGGTTTTACGAAAAGAAAGAAAATGGCTGCATGATTTTCTTATAAATTAGCCACTACGTCCAAAACTCACAGAGGAGCTAATACACAGAATAAAACACAAAACACATATTTTTAGAGAGATCCAAATAGGAGGATTGAAGAGCGACAAGAGGAGACAAATGAGGTGACGTCCGAAGAGGAAGAGATTCAATTCGAGATTTATTATCTTCTTATTCTTTCTTTGAACTCTAATGATTTCCATTAGATTCATGACTTGTTTATCATTGTTTTTATCTATTGTCATGAACTAAACTCCTTAATTCTGGAGAATGATGTAACTGATACTTGAACCTTGTATTGTTTGCAAATTTGTCATGAAGTTTTATTGAGTTATTATATTCTTTGAGTTTAATACTTTGTGTTTGCTGGCCACAAATGATGATATATGTTTTAGAATCTATCACTCGAGAGAGAGGATTTTGAATAGATCTAGTGAATATAACCTAGGAGTTTTATAGAGTTCAGAGTGAGAGAAATATATAAGTTCCTTTGAAGTCGTTAATATAGAATCACAAAGCGTAACGAGTTGTTCACTACTAGATTTTTATAGAGATATCGAAGTCTGTAGTTGATGATATTTTCACTGATACTCGAGAGATGGAGTGGATAATTTTGGAGTCTTGACTTATAAACAATATAACAGAACAATGATTAATTGGCATGACAAATACATAGACGACAACTAGGTGAAATCAGGATCTAGAATCTCTATTGTATTAGTCCCTCCTATATAAGTATTTTTATATTTTATTTATTTAATTAAATCTTTGTTAATTATCATCTAAAACAAGCGAGTTAACACAATACTTGTGGGTTCGACACTTTTTCACAGTTTTATACTAAACTTGACATCGTACACTTGCGGTACGATATAAAATATCACAACAATGAGCCTTCTATCTGAGGGGGGCCAGATGCTGAAGCTCCAAAGTCAAATTACGGAGCGGAAGGCCGAGCTGGCCAAGAAGGAGGAGGCAATCAAAAATCTCGAGCAGACCGCGGCCGAGGCCCTCACACTGAAGGAGTCCTTCCGCAATGCCTATGCCCTTGCCAGAAGAAGATGGAGGCCATTGAGGAGGAAAACAAACGCTTGAGGTGGGAGGTGGCAAACACTAAATTCAAGCTGAAGGCAATGATTGGAGAGAGAGATCAAGCTCGTGAAGAGCTGAAGAAGAAAGAAACTCTGCTGAAGGACGAGCGTGAGGAAATCAGACTTGAAGGGGTTGGTGACTGCGCCCAAATTATTTCGATGGTGATTCCCGACATAGAATTAGGACTCATCCATGCTGCCATCTGGTTCTGCAAATGGGAACTTTCGGAGGAGGAATTTCGCGAGCTATTTTCTCATTCATTCGGAGGAAATTCATGACCCTGAGCCTTATATGTCGTGCCAATGTCCCCGGATTCTGAGGAGATCCAGCATGAGGCTTCTGCCCCTGTCCCTGAAGTGTCTGAGGCCGAAATTAAAGCCCCTCTTGCCTCCCAAGCTGAAACCGAGGTACCTCATGCCGAGCCCGTACCTGACATCCAGCCATCTGGACCAGTTCAAGAAGAAACAACTGCCCATGTGCGATATGATTAATGAGGGTAACCCGAATGAGGCCCTGTGTATCAAACATTATACTTTCTTTTTTGTAATAACAATCTAAAATTTCTTCTTTACTATTTATTTTGAATGTTTTATTTCCTGCTTTTCATACTTAACATAATTTTCTGATTCCAACTTGCAAACTTGCCTTCTGAATCTGAAAGTGGTAAGAAATCTCGACCTTGATCAACTCGAATCCTACCAGGACGAGAACGCTTCATCCCCGAGCCGGTGACATGAAATCGGTGGGATGTAACCTGACCCTGAATTGAAGAATTACTTGGCTATGATGGAATATTACATTCTCAGTCCAATAAGGATTTGGCCATGGGGGAATGCTTCATCCCCATGCCGATGACATGAGCTCGGTGAGACGTAACCCAACCCCGAGTTGAAGAAATACTTGGTTCTGGGTGGCTTTGGAGCCTGCATGCGCTATGAGGGCAGAAACCTCCTCATACCACGCTTCTCCTGATCCGAGGTGGTTAGGCAGATACCCTACGGGGGAAGAAGACACACGTGTGCGCCATCCCTTGGGTGTTTCTCAACGGGACTCACCAGCCGACTCACTGGGGAAGAAACCTCCATGGATCCGATTTACCCGAGACCACAATGGTCATGGAGGCCATTCAGCCATCCCCATGCCATGTGCTCCGATGGTTCTCAGCGGGATTCATCAGCCAATTCGTAGGGGAAGAAACCTATATGTGTCTGATTTACCCGAGCTATTTCCTCAAATATGCGAGTCATGAGGTAGTAACGTGTTGGGTTGGTGCTCAGAGCGCCAATTCGGACCGTATTTATGTTTGATTCATGAATACGAACATCCCATTTTTCCACAATATTACTTATTTATGGTTGCACCTCTTGTTTTTATATACGTATTCGATTTGATTACGATTAGATTGAAATTAAATGTTGTTTAGTGATATGTATATATTAGACAAATGCCCGATAATATATAATGCAATATACAGTTACAAAACTAGTTTGTAATTGACATTGAGAAGTGTCACTGCTAAATGTATATTATCAAATATAGTTCCTGGTCAAGATTCATTAAAACGGGTCAGTTAGTCAAATCTGTTGAGACCAGTACATGTCGTATATCGAGACTTGGTCTGATGGTTTATCCCAATGAACCATGAGTCTATGGAGACCCGTATAGACGTGTAGGTGTTTATAGTTGATAAACATTGAACGACTCACCGAAGATTCTTAATGGATGATACACCAACGTCAATAAGAATCTTCTCGGTTTGAGTAACATATTGGTCCTTCAACTTGAGATACCAATGTGGATGTATGAGACATCCTTCACACTTAGATGACAGTCATGTCACCGATCTATTTAGATCAGACCTCCGCCTATTTGTTGGGTGTGGACCGATCCTCATGATATCTTGTGTGTATCAAGATAGGATCCGTCAGTTCTCTGTACAGAGCATAGGTAGTCCATATATGATTAGCAGTCTGTTAAATCTGTGGCCACAGTGAACTTTGGAAGTAAGTTCCGAATGTTATTTAGAGATTGCTAATAGATACGTCGACGAGATAATACATATAGAGATTTGACGTTTACATATATATCTCTGGTATTATCTAGATACCTGTGACGGAGGGATTATACGTATGCAATGACCTCGACCTGTATGATTCAACTAGTTTATCCGTGGTCGTCATAATTTACGGGTGGGTAAATTATGGACACGAAATTGGATTTTGTGACGGATATACCTGAATCTATAGAGTCTCACTAATGAAATATACTCATAGAGCACTAGGGCGACTTTTATAAATAATGATGATTATTTATAAATCATTTAAACGTTAAAAGATATACATGCGAACGGGCCGAACCGTCATTTCCTAATTAATGTGTATTTGTATTAATATATGATATTATTAAATACACATTAATTAATTGTCAAATAAAAGTATTTAACATATATCATTTATATATGTATTTGAGATATTTAAAGTAAATATAATACATATATTTGAAATATTTGTATTTGATTAATTAATTAATTAATTAATTAATTGTTAAATAATTAATATAATTAAAATATAAATATCTTATGAAATGATAAAGTTATGAAATCATTATAAGTGTATATTGTTGACTTTTGCATTAAAGGAAAATGGTTATCAAAATGTGATGATGACTTAGATATTTGTTTTAATATGTTAAAACTTGAAAATATCTATTTCCTTTAATACATGCAAAATTCGGCCAACACCCTAAATGAATATAAATGTTATATTTTTGAGTTGCAATTGTTGACTTACTTTATTTCATTAAAAGGTTGATGATTACAAGTGCAAGTTGACAAGTTGTAACTTTAATGAAACAAAAAATAATATCTATATATTTTACCTACATCAATTTCGGCCAAGGATTATTTCGGAGGAGGTATATATATTGTTTTGTTTCATTTTTAGGGTTAGACAAATTCATTTGATACAAAATAAACATAAAAGAAGTTGAGAGAAAAGGCTTGGAGGCTAAAGAAGAAAGCTTGGAAAAATCTTATTTTTGTAAGTTTTTCTTTAAAGTCTTTAACATAGAAAATGTTTCTAATAAGCTTAGCTTCATTTTGTGATGCTTTAATGTTATCTCTACTCTTATAGTTTGTGTTTATATGGTTGTGAACTTTGATGAAAGATTGAAGCATGTAAGTAAGCTTGAAATTGTTTCAAAGCTTTACTTTTGATTTTTAGAAAATCAAGTTGCCATTCTAGAGTTGGTAAGCCACTCCTTGGTGACCTAGAATTGTTATAGAGTTGTTTCAAAGTGGTGAGGCTGGATTGGTGAAGTATTGCATTGATTAAATTGTTGGATTTTAAAGATTTGGTAAAATCGGACAATTTGATGAAATTAAAAAATTAGGGTTCATAACCGACTCCAAATTTGGGGCTTTTCATATGTGATGTATTATGGTATGAATATGATGCATTTAAAATTTTGGGTTAATTGGATTTGATCTTGACTTGTTTTTGAACAAAAGGACCAAATTGCAAAAAAAAACTGAAAATAAGGGGTGCTCTCGGCAATTTCAGAAAAATTGGGAATTTGTGTGAAATCTGATTTTGATGCATTAGATGTGTTGGAAAAACATTTTAGAAATGATTAGAATCATCCAAAATTGTATTTGACAACATTTGGACTAAAATGATAAATTTACAAAGTTTTGGGGCAATTCGGTAATTACCAAGAAATTTGATTTTCTTGTGTAATTTTTCATAATTTGATAATTGGATAATTAAATAAATAAGTTTATTAATTGATCTGAGAAAAATTTTGAAATCAGAAAATTTGATTTTCCACTGTTCCGCTGCGTTACCGATATTCCCCTTCAAACCCCTTCATAACGCTTCGGCCTCGCGGGTTTGATAATGACACCCGATATTGGCGTTCTGCGAGGAGTTCGCACTTTTTCCACATGTATCTCATCCATTGATGCGTTCTGGATCCTCAAAGGTGGAATGAGTCAGGTCGGAACACTTCCACCCGACAGTTTGATAATGACACCCGGGATTGGCGTACCACAGGCTTGGTGCCCTTCCGGACTACCGACCACCCCTTCCCATCGAGCACATCCCAAGAATATTGAACACAACTTTCGCATTCAATTAACAAACAAGTAAAGTGGACAAGTTTTTTAATTTAAAAAAGAATATTTTATTCATATTCAATGGACCTACCGTCCTTCTTACAACTCTTTGCAGGTCATTTTAAGAGAAGCTTTTACAATATTTTCTTCCGGTTCTTGTCTTATAGTCCGAGCTTCTTCAGATGCTTCTGAATTTGCTTTCAGACCGTGTTGACAGGGATCCCCGACCGGGCCTTCCAAAATCATTTCCGAGAAAATCTGGAAGCCTAGCCGAGGTCTTATGTTCAGACTCCTTGTGGCCCTCATTGTGCTCTTTTTCTCATTTCCTCTCATTCGGGGAGGCCACTGTGATGAACGAATGAGGGGCCTTGACCGATATTATTCTCTGCCCTTGGCCGACTAGTTCTTTGACTGATCCTTCAGCACTACATACATGTGGAACTGAGGACCCTGACAGGCCGAACAAGTATGGCACCTGCTCCCGGATGGACTTGTTCAGCTATGGCCGACAAACGTCACCCATCCACATCGTTACATTTAATTCTACAACTCAGTCCTAATGAGTGATCGTTCCTCACCACTTTTACATTCCATTCTACAACCCAAAAAAGGAGAGCCATTGCTGCCTGAAATTCCTTGGACATTCCTTCCCATATCTTTGCCACAATTGTCAACCTTTCTTCTTATTGTGAACCATTTCTTCTTTCCGTTCTGACCAACTTCTTCCCATTCCCTTTCATCCAGCTTTTCCCTCATTTTCCCAAACCATTTTGTTACTGAACTCTCCAACGACTCATGGCTTTCGCCTACCGCCATCGTCTCACTACGCAAGTTGTTTTTTGTTCTTTCCCCACAGACAGCGCCAACTCTTGACGGGTGATTTTCGTCCCAGTGGCAGTTTCGAGATAACCCTCCCGTCCACGAGCACAAAGTGAATGATTTTTTTTATTACGAAGACTATGGGTGTTCATGGGTCGGGTCGGGTCGGGTTTTTCAGAATTTTTTTAACCCGATCGGGTCGGGTCATTCGGGTCGTCTGACCCGAAACCCGAAATTTGAGGAGGTGACCCGCGCGGGTCAGGTCACCTCGGGTCGGGTCAAAAAAATTGCGGGTCGGTCGGGTCAACATAATATATAGTGAAATAATATATATATATTTATTTATTTTTATTGAGCAAAGGTATTAACAATGCATGCAGCACTGATGGTTAAAGCATCAATAAGTTTCAGAGCAGTCCAGGTTCGAATCTCACCAATAAATTGAGATTTTTTTGAAAAATTTATTTACAAAAATTGCAACCATCACACTCGAACCTGCAACCTCCTTCTTCTTAAGCATGAAACGTTACCATTTGAGCTACGACGTATCATGTATGGTTGTTAAAGTTATACCACTAAAAATATATATATTATAATAAAATATTATTACATCGGGTCGGGTCAAACCTGAGTTTGCTGAACTAAACCAGTGGCCCGATCCGAAATTTCGGGTCGGGTCGGATCAGACCCGAAATTAACTTTTTAAATTAAGAAACCCAACCAGGTCGGGTCGGGTCTCTGCGGGTCGGGTCGGGTCGCGGGTCGACCCGACCCTATGAACACCCCTAACGAAGACTAACTCGGCCGACCTGTTTGAAGAGATATCTAAACGAAACCGAGTTGTTTGCCTTTCAAGTTTTTACAAGAGGTGCTCACTATTTTTGTTACAAATTTCACTATCTATTTTGCTATCCCCTACAAATGAATTCAACTTCTCTTTATATACTCAAGAGTTACAACACTGTTACCATTCCTCAATAACATCACTCATGTGATCTTCCGACTGATTGACGGGCTCTCTGTCCCAAGACTGTCATCGCCGAAATCAAGTCTGCCGTCTGACGGCATGTCATATCAACATGTCTTCTCCGCTGCCACACGCAATAATAATGATATCAGCATGTAAAAGAGCCTTCAAGTTGTGACACGTGTCGGAGGGAAAAGTCTCAACTACTCTGATCTCACGTCGGTCTTCAAGATATCGGCCAAATGATCTGCCGAACTGCCCAAATTGTTCTCGCCCTGACCCGAAATATCCGAGCTTATCTGCTTGTTCCAGAAGGTAAGATAAGTCCAAAAGGAGCCACCGGTCTATTGTGGTCTGCCTCGGCTCTGATGTTGTCGATCTCTGAAATCTGTGCCACACTGTGTCCTATGGTCGGCCGGTTCCGAGAAGGAAGTGTTCGGACTCTCTGACTGTCCGAGGACTGACTAATACATCTAAGTATCTGATCCTCCAAAAACAGAAAATTCTCTCTCTACTTCTACCGAATTGTTGCAGAAATCTCAATCAAGAATCATTGCCATCCCTTTTAAAATTAATGGATCCTCTTAACTTTAGTAGTCGAATGACTTCAAATATAATGTCTCTCGAAGTAGCCAAGCCAATAAGTGGGGAACATTGAAATATGTTATAATTCGTGAGGTTAAAATGAAATAAAACCAATTGAAGTAGGATATCTATTGATCTTGCATTATTTTATGTGATATAATTTGGTAACAATCAGAATTAATAAAGCAAAAATAACCATATCTTTGAATCTTTTCCTCCATTTTCTGAGCAGTCAAACGATAACTGTTAGCAAAATCAAAACAGTTACTAGTTATGGCAACAAAAGTAGCATAAATTATAGTTTATTTGTAACCATTATGGGTTGAATTTGGCAATTGGAACATCTCTTAATGCCTTTATCTCGAGAAAATCTTTGGTACAACAGTGGTACCACGTCATCCATGCAACAAGCCAATCATCTTTTGCCACGCGTGTTAAAAAGTCAAAAAACAACTAAAAAGTAGGAAGAAAATTAAACATGTTATTTTTTAATTGGTTGGTGGTACTACGTCATCCATACCACTGTTGCACCAAAGATTTACTCCTTTATCTCTTTTCAAGTAAAGCCAAAAAATTAAAAAAATAATAATAAAAAAAAACATCTTTTATGATGTTTCCAATAAGCCTTGAAAGGAAAAATAAGTTAGGAACATATATAATCAAAGATTTGAGGGTGGGTAGGTAGGTAATATATATATTGAAATTGTTAGAAATTTCATCGTCAAATTATTTTTTCCGGGTTTAAACGGAATAAATAAAATTTTCGACTATTTCAAATTCCTATAAGAAACGCACTTCGAACCTAGAATCTCCAGATGAAATTATGAATCATACACTACCAAATCACACCCCTTAAAAAGACGTTAGCAAAGAGGCTTTTCATTATTATTTTTTTTGGTAGCAAGTGACTTAAGTGGGTAGCTAGTGTTTCTTCATTCCTATCAACAAGCCAATTTTCTTTTCAACTGGGCACGTGGCTCAATACAATTTGTCTTCAATTTTTATGGGGCCAAGCATCAAATTTAATGATTATAGTCATAATCATATCCTTAAACATTGTTTATTTTTTCTTTTGAAGTTTTTATTTAACACAATGTTCCTCTACTTCCTTAATTTTCATTTTCTTTTTCTTTTTGAAAACAATTAGAGGTTTCATTAAAGCCAGATACATGGCACAATTGCAGACCGCACGAACAAGATTGATGTACAATAATGTGTATGGTTTGGATATTAAAGAATCAGATTCTTGATAAATGGAAACTGCTTCAATTATTATCATCAACAAGAGTATCTAAATCCATGTTTTTAAAATTAGACTGGAATGGTCGGTTCAACCGGTCGAATCGGAAATCGGTTGTGAATTCAGTCCTATTAATTGGTTGATTTTTCGGAACGATTCGATCAGTCGAATCAATGATTCATTGAAATTTTTAGATCATTTATTTAATTACCGATCCGATTATGAAAATAATGATGTAAATCTTGATAAAATTTGAGCATAACATAGAATACATTTTCATCCGGATAAAGATTCTCTCATAAATTATTGTCATTATATTAATATATTAATTAATCTCATTATACTTCTCTTTCCATCACATTTTCCCTTGGTAGAAAAATAAAATTACTTATATCAATATTGCGGAAATTTGATATATTGATTACAATATTTTTCACATTTTTTTTTATTATTTTATAGATAATTCATATATATTTTTTTTTGTTTTTTTGAAATCGTTGAAAATCCCACCGTCAAACTACCCATTCCAGACTTAAGCGGAGCAGGTAAAATCTCCGGATGTCCAAAACTTTAACAAAAAACGCACTCTTGGATTTGAACCCAGAACTTCAATGTTAGATCTTGAGCCCTACACCACCAAGCCACGTCATTTGGGGACTCATATTGTTTCAAGAGAACATACGCATGATTTTTTAAGGACATTTATATGAGATATTTTTTAATGACATTTCAACTTCAAATAGTTGTATATTTTGGAGAGATATTATAATGTATAACTGCTTTAAACATTAATGTTACCAAAAAATTACGTATATCAATCCTTTCTCTAAATTTTGGTTTATAGCGGAAATTTTATATTTTGATTAAGATATTTTTACATTTATTTTTAATTTTATAGATAATTCATTTTGTCATTTCATAATTCGTTCAAGTCAACATAAGCATAATCATGATATTTTTAAGGAATATTTTTTTAGTGACATTTTAATTTTAAATAATTATATATTTTGAAGAAATATTATAATATATAACTGTTTAAAATAAGAATATCACTAAAAAAAAATCTCATTAGAATTATTATTTTTTTCAAACCAAGAGATCTCATTCAACAAACATAAATAAATAATTAATTAAAATTTTCAGTAATGATTAGCCTATAAATAAATAAATAAAATTATAGTTGTTTACAAATGGACACCTCAATCAAGAATCAGAATAAAACAATAAGGTTCCATTTGCTAAGTGCTAACAAGCTATTTGGAATGTCAAAATGACCTCTCATTCTAGAGGCCAAGTAAAATAAAAAGCCAAAGATAGAACTTTCTAGATATTGGAAAGTATAATTAAAGGGAATCATTTGTGATTATTTGGTCTTCAATGGTTTTTCTTCTTATTGAAGTTGTATAAAAAGTTTAAAGTCCATATATTATCTTGTGTCAATATTTAAGAAAGATGAATGATACTCCTCCATTACATATAAAAAAGATATGGTGTGACAATTAATTTGTGGGAGAATATCACTTCCCCCCTAATGTTTACACTAATATTTACTTACCCCCTATTATTTTTGGGAGAATTACCAATTTCTCCCTAATATTTACACAAATATTCACTTATCCCTATTATTTAAATAATACACATGCTTATTTCTAAAAATAAATAAATATGTGTATTTATAACAAGGGATATGGTGAAGGCATATAGTAGGGGTGACAAAACGAATCAACGAATCGAATTTGTATCGAATCATAAACGAATCGAATCAAAATATGATAAATTTGTATTTGATTCGTTTATTAAACGAATCATAATATCAAGATTCGTATTCGATTCATTATTAAACGAATCATAATATCATGATTCGTATTCGATTTGTTTATTAAACGAATCGAATACGAATATTCGTTTATTCATTTAGTCAATGATATTATTTAATAAAATAATTTACTACACTTGATTTACATTAATTATTCATAAATATATACATATGAAATATGTTATTAATATATTTACTAAAAATACCTCACCAAATATCGAAAATATTACATTTTTTTTATGATAATTAGCTATAATTTCTCGAATCATAATTGAAAATTAACAAAAACTAGTAAATAAAAATAATAAAACGAATCCTAAACGAATCAATGGGCTTAAATTCGTATCGAATTGACCAATTTATTAAACAAATCCATTTTTTCAAATACGTATTCGCTTTAAAGCGAATCGAATTAAACGAATAAACGAATCCTGACCCAAATTACCACCCCTAACATATAGGTCAAATTATCCGAGAGGGTTTGGGGAGAAAGCACTTTTTGACAGAAAATGTACAACAAAGTAAGTGGTAGGTCAAGATACATAGTCAAACAGAAATAAAATAAACATGAATTTTAATTTTGTATTTTTTTTTTAATATATTACAATTGTACGAATATACAATCTGAAATCTATTGGAACATATCCGAAAACACATGGTTACGTAGAAACGAGTTAAATCTCCATACCAGAGATATCCACTCTCACTCAAATAATCGAGGAGAAATCTACTTCCAATTTGAGACACAAGAGTCCATGCACGAGTCATTGCCTCTATAGCAAAGACTCGTATGCATATTCTTGCGTCACCACTTGCCCATCAGCCCAGTGGCAATTTAATTCTTTTTATTATAATACAAATCTACATATTTACAATATAAAATTCACCAGAATAATAAATACATACTATTTATAATACTCATAGAATCTTATATATAATTACCGACGAGATATCTACTCATATTTAAATATGATGAGAAATCATTAAGCCCAAATTGTTTCTATTATCATGAATATGCAATTTTTTAATTTTTATGGAATCCATTATTGTTTCCCGTAGATCAAATTGAGTGAGAGCTTCGAAATAAGGAAAAGGCATCATTTATACATGCATTATTAATGCAACCGTACAAGCTTAGCTTAAGTACCAAAGTGAGAGCAAGGCTCAGGAGGCCTGAGACTCTAGCCACAAGCTTCTGCATAAAAAAACTCAAAAGCAAGAAAGTGAAAGTAATAATAATAAAATATAAATACTGTAGAAAAAAAATTATATTATAATAATAATATCACGTAATAATTTAATAATATATTGACATTGATATTAAAATAATAATAAAAATATTAATAAAATAATTTTATTTAACACAATTTACATATTAAATATTAAAAAAAAATCGAGATAAAAAATTTCTCCTTATAAGGACGGTCATTATCATCACACTATCCAAAGACAGAGACACAGTTCCTATGACAGAATTAAAGAGATTTCTTTTTTAAAAAGAAAACTTTGTCAGAGACCCAAAACCCTAGCTCTCACTTCACAGTTCACAGTTCAGTTCACTAAGGCAAATATTTTCAAAACAAAAATGATAAACATACTTAAATTCTTACATAAAATAACTACACTCCTCTCACTGTAGCTACAGTGATCACTGTAGCGATCACTGTAGCTACAGTGAGAGGGGTGTAGTTATTTTCGGTAGAAATGTAAGTAAGTGTATCACTTCTCTTTTCAAAAATGATTTAAAATCCCCACCATAACCATTATGCTTTGTAATTTAATCTTTCCAGTTCATAATCTCCATTAAACCCACTTCAAAATAACCTTTACACATCAGAAAGATAGCTTAAAAGGGCCTACAAGCACTACAATAAAGAAAATAATATCTCATTAAGTTTAATGACCATGACACGTGTCTAATATCATCTTCTCTTCAAATATTAAGCCACTAAGTTTTTGCCACATGTAATTTGAACAACAAAATCTTTTTAGACCAATGTTAGCATTCATGCTTGATAGATCATAACATCTACAATCACCATCCAAGAAAAAGCCAAATTCCAAATCTACATTCCACTCGAGGAAGAAACCAAAATAGAGAATGGCCTACAAACAACTCAGCATTACAAGGCTAAAACAAACACCTACTAAAGTGAAACTTCCAAGGCTTCTGAAGCCTCACTTATTTTTACCCTAACTTGAGCTACAATCTTCCTTTTATTTATCAACATTACATTAACAAAATCATCCCCCATTCACTCATACAAGTAGTATAAGCTCAATATCCATAATATGCCTAATACATCATTTCACCCATTCATTGTTTCATCACATGATTGAACATGCATTCGGGTTTTCATCGCTAAATATCTCGAATGAATCAGAGGGCGGCTGCGACGAGTAGGAATCCATGTTCGACGGTGGAGTTTCACCCCCCATACCCGGATTCATATACGCGTATGAATACGGCGTTGGTGCAGCATAATACGATGCACTGTAACTAGGCCTAGGGTATGCTGTGTTATAACTCACAGCATTCACTGGGGGTGTATAATAATGTGGTGTTGGGGGATATTGAGGATATTGATACCCATGCTGACGTGGAGGGCTATAACTGGCTGGAGATGGATATGGGCCTTGGCTAGGCCCATTAGGCCCATGAATGGGTGATCCAGTACCTGCTGGTGCATTACCAGAAGGTTCACCCTCAGCAATAACAACATTACCATTGCCATTACTCCCTTTATTCCCCTTCTTTTTCTTCTTTTTGCCTCCACTGCCGCTACCAGTAGTAGTACCACCACTTTTCTCAACAACATCCTCACCCTCACCCTCACCACCACCAACTTTCTTGTCACCCACCGGTGACTGGCTACCGGCCGAGACGGTCACAGTTTGCTTGACCTCAGGCTTTGACTCATTGTCTTTGCTGCCACCTGCTTCACTGGTTGAACCAACTTCATTCTCATTAGTTTCAACTTTTTTGCTAGTGCCACCATTATCATTTTTCTTGTTTTTGGAAGAATCTTGAACTGTTACTTCAACTTTTTCAGTTTCTTTTGCTGATGGGTTGTTGTTGCCTTCTTCACTATTTTCTTGGTCACTCTGTTGCTGCTTCTCTTTGTTCTTGGATTTGCTTTGCTTTTTCTCTTTTTGCTTTACTTTTGATTCAGGCCATAACTCTGCATGCTTCCCATTCTTTTCCAGTTTCCTGATCAAAGTTTCAGCATCTACATCTCCTATTACTATCACTTTTTGTTGCCTCAAATCAATATCCGAGGTATAAACACCTGCAAATTAAACCAATTTTTAAAAAATTAGCAAACAGTTAAAAAAAGCTGGACTTTTTTTTGGGGGGGGGGGGGGGGGGGGGGGGGACAGAATTTAGATAAGAAAAAAATTAGATTATCAGGAAACCTGAGGGAAAAAAATGGAGGGAAAATTAACCAAAAATGAAAAGAAAAAAAACCCAGTTGAGAAAATTTGAAATGAACTATCGACATATTGCAAAATGGGAAAAAAAAAAGAAAAGAAGATCAGTAGTAAAAAAATAATTTAAAAACTTGAAGATTCTAGCTTGCAACAGTATGACTAAAAATAAAATGGAAAACACATCAAAGAAATTAATATGAAGGGTTTAGTGGGGAATTAATTCATACCATCAATGTTTGTAAGGATCTTTTTGACTTTCCTTTTGCAACCTTCACAATTGATGGAGACTCTCAACACCCATGTCTGTGAAAAACGGAGGACACAAGGTCAAAAAAACAAAAAATAATGCTTGCAACTCAAGCCAAGTAAAATGTTTTGTCCAATTATTACCTTATACTTGAGACGTTCTTGATTTTCTTCAGTTTCTTTCTCCTTAACCTCAGCTTTAGCTTCTGGTTTAGATTCTGCCTTTGCTTCTGATGCTGTTGATGCCATTATGAAAACTTTGGTGGGTTTCTGAAAGAAAGAATATGCAAAGTCCACAAGTGTTTTGTTGATGTAAAAAATGCTCAACGACCCTCAACTGATGGATTCGCTTTAACAGACAAGAGAGAGATGGAAAGTAGTTCAATTGCTTAAGAAGAAGGAATGAACTGAAGGCTTACAGCTACAGGGAGGGAAAGTGAGAGAGGAAAAATTAAGTAGGGCCTTGGGTTTGGTGCTTGGTTTTGGTGGGGTGGCATTACCTGTTTTTATGAACTGAAATTATTATTTTTTGGGTTAAATAATTTAAAGTCTACTTTCTTAAATAATGGATTCCTTTTCATTTAGCATTTGATGCGTTTTTGTTTAGGAATGATAAGTGATAACTCACTAAATATGATAAGAAAATATTAATATTAATATTTATTTTATTTAATTAATGAATATGAAAATTATTTTTTATTTGTCTTTAATATATCGATTTTCAATTCGCATTTAAATTTGGATTTTACTTATATTTGAATGAGGATATTCATATTCATATTCAATCCACCTAATTAAATAGTATAAAAAATTATTTCCTTATTCGCTCTTAATATATCGGACTCCCCCAAATCCTATCCTTATGTAAATTTTTACCATCTCTATTTTTGTTTAATTCATTTTTGCTAGTTAAGTTTACATGTATTTGGTTCTAATTATGCCAATAAACAACTAAATCTATTTTGTATAAATGATTTTTATATCATATAGTTAAATTTTTTTTTTTTGAAAACGATGGAAACCCGCCACCAAACCATCCATTCTGAGCCGCGGCGCAGGTAAAACCACCAGCTGTCCCAGGCTCTTACAAGAAGTGCACCATTTGGATTCGAACCCATAACCTCAAGGTGAGATCCTGGACCCTACACCAAAAGCCACACCCTTGGGGACTCATATGGTTAATTTTGTTAAACTTGATGACTTAAAAAGACTAATGTTGAACTGTTGTGTAATAATTTAAGATTTCGAGTCAGCTAATTTAAAAAACCAACGGATCTCTATAATATACAAATTATAAAACATATATTTATATTATACAGATCCGCTATTTTTTTTTTAAAATTGTTACAACTATATATATATATATATTTTTGGAAATCCCGCCGTAAAATCATAAATTTCGGATTTGATTGTGATATGTTCTTACCAGAAACGTATTATCTGGATTTGAACCCAAAACCTCAAAATGAGATCCTGAATCCAACACCACCAAACTACACTCCTTGAAATTATTACAACTAGATACATATATGTTTAGTACAATTTATAAGTATATAGAGTATTAATTCGAAAATCTGTTACACACCAATATCCAGGGAAATATTTACTCGAAATGAACCCTTGGCGGAGCAAAAAATTTTGGAAAAATATTAAATTAACAACTTGACTTAAAATTAATATTTAATCCGTATGTAGAAAGTACAAAACTTATAGATTTGATAAGTTTACATAAATTATTTATATTGTTAAATTTTATCATAACTAAATTTAAACATTAATATATCTTTATATTCGAATTAAAATTATCGTGTGATTCCATCATTTATCATGTTTTTAATAAATGAATCTTTTCATTAACTTAAAAAAAAAAACATAAAATGCAACTACTTCATGATTAAATCAAAATCTGAATCTCAAAATTAAATATTATGATTAGATTTGCCATGCATTGCTGATTTGCTAAAGTGGGTTTTATGAGGTGTGGTAAGAACTTTGATTGCAAGGAAACACAGATACTTTTAATAAAGTTACCCTTTTTTATTAATTGCAAAATTAGTGGTCTAATTAATGCTCCCAACAACTCAAATCTGCTACTTCTTTACAAATGGGTAGATGGATTAATAAAGTTTCTCGGAAAATGTAAAATTTTCCTAGAGATATTTATTCCATTTTCCTTTTATTTCCCCCCTTGTATTTCCGGGAAAGCTTGTACTGCTTGCAACTTGAAGTTGGTATCACTTGCATACTCTTGAATGGATCCTGGATACTAGACGTCAGTTTAGTATGAACTTCATTTCTAGACATCAAGACTCAAACTAGAAACAATTGATAAATCGTTAGAACGAAATTTGTTCGAACGATGGATTGATCGTTCGATCTAATTATCCAGAGATAATTTTATTTGAACGGTTATCTATATTTGGAATCCGTGTGTGATATTAAAATCCTTATTTCTCACCTCTTAAACCTGAACTATAAAAAACCTCTTACAATCATTTTTACATTCGATTAAATTTTGCTGAAACCTAACTTTTTTAATCTGCAAAAATGCACACTTATTCGGTCACTCTTAATTAAGATAATAAACTATGGATTGTAAAAAATCCACAAACCACAAGCCACAAGGGGATCAATCCATACAAAAAGAAAAAAGAAAAAAAAAAGTGATCAAATATAAAAGTTATAATTACTGATTAACTTTAAATATAATTATACAAATAAAAGTGGAGTCCACACAGAACTACATATAAAGTGTTGAAACCATACATACATTACATGTAAACCCAGAAAATAATAATATGTTACATTTATAAAAGAATAAATAAAAAAAGAAAAAGAAAAAGAAAAGCACACAAAGTAAAAATAAAATTCAAAAGTTCTCTTTGTGAAAATCAAATTTGGTTGTAGTTTTACGAGAAAAGTCTTGAGACAGCCTCCTTAATTCCCCAGTCAATCCTGGAGCACCACAATAAAACACTCCTGTAACAAAAAGCAAATTCATCATTTCTTTTTTTTCCCTTGAAATTGAGAGCAGAATCATGATTAGCTTAACTAGAATTCAAAAAAAGATGACCACTTTAATCATTTTAATCCCACTTTAAATCTTTGATGAAACAAAAAGAACATTCTCCATTATCCGGTATAAAATAATGGTTCAAGTTCAAATTCAAGTTCAAGTTCCGTTATTTCCCAATAAATGGGTTCAAAGCATCTGAAAATTTAGTTGTATTTGTAAATTTCCACCTTGAATGTAAATTAGAGATATTAAATCAAGATTAGGAGGTAAGAGCTTACCAACTCTTTCTTCAGTATGTTTAACAGCTACATGTTTAAAAACAGTTCTCCAATTTGGTCTGGCAAAATGTGTTTTCACCCTGGTGCCTGAAACAATATCAAGGCCATTTTTAGCATGATGGATGGACTGAAGCATGGTGATTAGAGCTGATCTTGCATCTCCTTCTTCATAAACACTAGTGCAATAATTATGGAGTTCAATCACGCCGTCTAGATCATAATCCGCAACCTCATTCATCACGCCCTTGAACCACTCGAACGAGCCTTGCTCGCGAGTGATCCAATAGAAATAAGCTCGTTTTGTCGCAAAAGGTTTTTTCTTATTATTTCTTGTTAGGCCGTTCTCCTCTATTCCTTCTTCCATTTCCTTTTGTAGCTTAATGTTGTTAAGCACATCTTTGATTATGCTGATTAAGGGTGTGGCTCCAATTCCAAGGCCAACGAGGAGGAGAACGTCGTAATTTTTATAGTCCTGTGCTGGAGCTCCATAGGGGCCATCAATTAAGAGTTTTGGCAACCTGTTAATATGAAAAAACTAATTAGTAAAATGGCAAAATCTGGATAATAAGAGAATCAAAAACCAAACAGAATTGTAAATTAAATCAATACCTAGGCCTGTCATCAGCTTGTCCAATATCTGCTCTTAGCAGGCCACTTTGATCAACTGATGGAGGCTGGCATACCTAAAAAAAATGTCACATAATGTCAAATATGTTCTCAACTGAACCTTGTATCTCTTGTACAGTATCGAGAAATTTTACCGATTGAACTAACTAGCACCCACAAATAATTACCTTAGCGAAAATTGCTTTGAGTTTTGATGTCCAGTCACCCAAGGTACGAATGTGGATGCTCAGATAATCGTCTCCAGGAGCTGAAGTAATGGAGAAAGGATGCCTGCGTATGCAGAGATATTTACTATGGCTGATTCTATAAATGTTGTCAAATCGAATTTTAGTGTATAATATAGTCCTGGAATTACCATTGAAATTGAGAAACTGCTGAGCAGTTCACAAATATATACTGGCCACTGGTGTATTTGAATCCTTGAGGCTTTGACATATGCAGAGCCAGCACATTTCCAGGATACACTGCAACCTGAAGTACAAAAATGAATTTTTACATTTGCCCTTTTGTATGATGATAAAATATGTAAATTCTCAAACTTCAGGATTGTAGATTCATGTACCTTCAGGATTCTCACTGATTTATAGCCAGATCTGAATGCTCGAATCAGGCGTTCACAGGCATATAACAAAACTGGAACAGCTAAATACATCCATGTCTGTACCAAAAATGTACAAACATAATAAAAATTAATACCATAAAGAGCAATTTGGTTGAATATGTGTGATTAGTTGCAGGTCTTTAAGCAAACTTAAAACTTACCGTTTTCTTGTACCATTTCTTGGAGAGGAAGAGAAAGTAACCATGGATGATGAATAGCACATAGACAATAACAAACAGGTGATGTGAGTACCAAAAGGCATTGAATCCTGTGAGTTTTTTAAGGGCTTTAGGGAGGTTTAATCGGTTGCGGCGGAACCAAGGTTGTGCTAATGTGTAGGATATGGCCATCAGCACCACCATCACCACCCCAGTCCAGCCCTCAGTCCCTCTCACGAACCACCAGTAGTCATCCGGCCGGTCATCCCCAAAGAATGGCTTCATTGGTTCATACTCCTCATCTGTTGCATGTAACAGCCTTGGAAAATCACAAGTTAAATGTGCTCCAGCATGCAGCCCAACTCCAATAGCTATCCCCACAGCAATCACCTGTACAAAATTTTGTGTAGCATTTTAAGTACTTTTAAAGAAGCATTTTCAAATGAGTCATATTAGTATCACTCATTGTCTCAATACCTTGTGAAAATTGATATTGTCATCAAAGGGAACAACAACTCCTAACTTTGACTTGCTTCTAAGCCAAGTAATTGTATTTCTGCACACTGGAAGAAGAATGAGAGCCATGTTGAATTTAAGTGTCTCAGCTGCACCTTTAGCTGTGGTAACACAATATCCCATGACATCGAACACGGCTCGATGTTTATACTGAATGAATTTCCAGGTGAAAAGACCTGCACAGATTGAAAGCCAGAGTAACATAACCCAAATTCTCTTCCAATTATCCTGGACAAAGTATGCTATCCCCCTGGAGCATTTCTTGATCAGGTTTCTGTCTTTTGTTGGCACCAATCTCTGACTTAGCATTTGGCTTAGAATGCGACTATCAGTTGCCATGTTTGCTGATTGGCCTGGAGCTTGCAGCAGTAACATTTCCAAATTGTACAGCTGTATAACAAAAAAAGCCAAAAAAAAAAAATGTTAGCTTCAGGTTAGTCAGAAATGATCCGTTGAAGTTGTGGATCAATCAAACACCTACAGGTCACCTATTGCAGAAAACATTGATTCCGCGGGGTAAAAGTTGATTTTCACAAAAAAAAAAAGTGTTAAATGCTACTTATTTTAGTGACTTATAAATAATTTTTTATTTATTTATAAAATATATTTTAATAAATTTTCGGATTGAGCAATTGCGGTTGCCCCCACCCACCTACCTCTATGTGATTTCATCACTGACCCACTGGGTCATTATTACTCTGAAGTTGATAAATGGTTAATATTTTTTTCATTGACATTTTGAAGTGAGATTAAAAGGAATGACCTCAATGTATCCGAGATTATGGGGGTCGAGTTCTTCCATGATTAGAGTTGCATATTCCTCTGCACGTTCTTGGATTTTTGACAGCTTATTAGCTGATGCACTTAGAGCAATAATCTGCAAAATTATATCAAAATATTCATTAATAATCATGTATATAATAATTTGCTTCAAATTAATTTTTATTTTTAGAGAACTTTCAATTTTCTTTATAAAAGCTCACCTCTTTCACCTCTTCTTCTGTGATCCTGCCATCTAAATTCTTGTCCACCCTGCAATTTGCACATTTTTTAGAAACAAAAATGGTTTAATTTCTCAAATTATAGATTTATTTCTCCAATTTTTTCCTTTCACATATATACACACACGGATCAGCTTCCAGTCCGCACGGCTGGAGCATTCGGACGCGTATTTTGTTCAATATAATAACATTGTTTTACTATTTAACTAATAAAGTAACGTTATTTTATTCTATAAAATAAATGTCCAGACCTAAAAATTATCATATATATGTGTGTGTAGTAGTGAGTTTTAATGAGAGGTTCCTTAATTTTTTTAAATTAAAGGAGATATTAAAAACATTAAAAAAAAAAAAAAAAACAAACAAACAAATTTCAATATAATATTATTTTTCTTTTAATATAATTTTACAACGTGTCCCTTACTTATAACCTCATTATTTATTTGCGTGTTTTTCTAAAACACAATTAATTTCGTTGAACATGTTGGATTTAATAATTAATCCTAGAACTTGTGTAATTGAAATTCATTTGAAAGTCAACGACACTTGCCTAATTTGTCAACAATAGATTAAAAATATCATTTAAAACAATCTGAAACTTCTTACATTTCAACCCTCAATATATTATATAATATTTATTTGGACATTATATTTTTTAATGATATTCTAGTGACATTCATTTTTTAAACAATTGTACATTCTTTTTTAAACAATTGTACATTTTAGAAAAATTAAAATATACAACTACTTGAAACATAAATATCAATAGAATGTCATAAAAAAATATCCTCATATAACCATGATTGATAAAAAAAATTTAAGAATAATAATAAATATACACTCAAATAATGATACATGTGAATTTAAACGTTCACTTAATTAACATGTTTTAGTTACCATGTTAGTTTTAAAAAGTCTATTTCATGCCAAAAAGTCTTAACATAACTACTATGTATTAAAACTTGGCATTAAAATCATATATATAATATTTATGTATCTTATTGTAATACCCTTCTTGTTAAATTACTAGTAGAATTGTTCAAATGAAATGCATCATTATTATAAATGATGATTATTAATAATTAGGAGCCAAAAGTGCTTACATGTCAAAGAAAGTTTCAAGCCTAGCATCAAAGCTTTGGTCACTAATCTGTTCCCAAAATTCACGCAACTGAGCCTTGGTAATTGTAGAAGTTGTTATGCCTCTCCTACGAGCCAATGCATCAAATAACTCACTCGCAAAGTCCTTTGATTCATTCATCCCTGATCACAAAATTAAGATACCAATTAAATCCAAAAAAGTGCTTTTTGACCATCTGAAAATTGCTTTTAACATTGTTAAGATGTTACACGACGAGAAGTCAAAGAACATTTCTCTTACTTCTCGTTACTGTTAGGAATACAGTGGCGCCAACATAAGAGAGAATGTCTATGTCGAATCACCCGATTCGGGTTTAAACGGAGAAGATAAAATCTTCGGCTACCCGATGCTCTTATAAGAAATATATCTCCTAAACTTGAATCTAAAACCTGACAATTAAGTCCTAAGTCCTTTACAACCAAGACACACTGGTCCTTGAAAACTATAGTTTCATGTTAATATGACTTAATAAGTAAGTATGAAACAATTAAAGACAAAAATATTAGGGACCGAAATGACATTTTATTATGATAATAACATACCAATGCATTGACCAAAGCTGGATTTAGGCAGCATCCCATTAACAGCCAATTGATCAAAGCGCTTTTCAACTTCACCCCAACCTTCACTAGTCCCCACATTTTTACTGATAAACTTTAGCCCTTTCAAAGCACGAGCAGCTCCAGACTTGCTTCTATCAACTTTATCGAAACGCTTTGAAGAAGCCATTCTCTTAAGCTCCTGTGAAACTTGCCTCAACCGAACCGAAAACTGTGACCCAAGTGAAGAAGAAGAAGAAGCCCTTCTCTCCTGCAGCTTGCTCGCCAAATACGCCGTCTCCGAATCGCTTCCCTTGATGTTCTGCACAGAAACTGAATCATCTCGAACATCCAGGGTGATTTCAACGTAACACTCGTCTTGATCTTTGAATCTTGCACTCTTTTTGCTGCTGTTTCTTTTGTTTGTTGTCACCAAGGGCCCGCTCAATGGCCCGCTGTAGCCTACTCTTGAGCTTGTCGTGCTTCCGGTTTCGGAGAATGAATCATATTCTTTGTTATTGTCTTGAATCTCCATAGTTTTTGTGTCGATCGATCCTGCAAAGAAAACAAACAGATGGGTATTGCTTAAAAATTTATATACAATCCTGACAGGTTTTTACCAATTGAATCAACTAACAGAATATATAGTAGTATTACGAGGATTAATTTATGTAGAAAGCAAAATGTGAGAGGCTAGAAACTTGTTGAATATATAAAAGATTGAGGAAAGTTATTGGAGAAACTTTTGAAGAGAGAGTTTGAAGATTTCGGAGGATTTGAAAGTGTGTAATATAGAGAGGAGGATATATGTTTGTACAAGTCAAAAATAGAGAAATCGAGGGGCGGGTTTGAGGGTTGTTTCAAATGTTTTAGTTATGGGGAGTGGTTACGGTTTTTATTTATTTACTTTTCAATATTTCTAATTTGTCAATGTTTCACCTATTCACCAACTCAAGATTCTACTCCGTCAAATGAGAATCCTATAAGGGTTGGATTGTTTTTTTAAATTATTATTTTTTTTTTTGGTCTAGCAGACAAATTGTGCATATTCGGTATAACTTCTTAAAATTATTATAAAATAACATGATTTTGTATTAATGAGATATTATTTTCCGTGGCTTGACGGTGAATGATTCAGGATCTTACTTTGAGGTTCTGAGATAATCGATGATTTTACTTGTTCCGCTTAAGTCAGGAATATGTGGTTTGACGGTGAGATTTCCAACGATTAAAAAAATAATATTATTTTCATTTTATACAATACATTTTCTAAACACATGTGAAGACTTTGAATTTATAAATCTTTCATTCGTGAATGTATGAGATAATAAAATTATATTTGGAATATGTGTTGAATAAAATTTGTATTGAGTTTTTTTTTTATATAAATTATGATTGATAATTATTAAATAATAATTTAAATATTGTTGACGGCTGATTTTGGTCTCAGGGCAATATTGGGATATTACTCCCGAGACAATCCTCCCTCAATAGTGAATTTGTTCGGTTAAGGGGGAACCAACAGCAAATTTAGCAAAAGACAGATAAATACGTCAATCAACAATGAGATTTAACGTGGTTCGGCGGATCTTGGTCCGACCTACGTCCACGGGCACAAACAGGATGATACTTTTTATTACTGAAATATGCTTCTCGGATCTCTTTTGTGTTTACAAGTCAGAGCTTGATGATTCTGATGCCCACTTTTCACCTTCAACTTGTTGCCCCTTTACCTATGCTCTACCCTCCTATTATAATAGTGTAGAAATCATATTCCTATTTGTACAATAATTTCCTAGTTGAAACAATTTCATTTCCCATAAGGATTCCTAGTCAAAATTGTTCCCTTTTCCCATAAGGATTCCTAATCAAAACTACATTTACTTCATTTATCCTATTAGGATATTAACTCACCAGTTTTCCTCATGAAAATAGGATAACTTGTCATCTTATCCACAATGATAGGGTGTTATCTTCTGGAGCACGCCTCGCTATATGGTCGGTCTACATGAGGTCGGTCACAATAGTTTTTTTGTACTGAGGGTGCTGCTGTCGACCTGATAATTGCCCGGTCATCCAATCTTTAAGTGGTCGGGTTAACGATCTTAAGTGCTCGGCCCCTGACTCATGTGGTCGGGTCGGGGTATTAATGATCCGGACCAATAAGGGAATTACCCTTTTACCCCTGTCGTGCTGCTTAAATGACATAGTGCCCGGAAAACACCATCAACAAATATAATTAAATATTATTATTAAAAAACATGACATAAAATTATGAAAAATTTAACACAATTAAAATCTAAATTCAGTACAATTTTGATCACACACACTATTAATAGCCGGTTCCAAATGGTAAATGGACAAAGATTTCAACTAATTAGATAAGGTTCTAACATAAAAAATCAAAAAGTCATGAAGCTTTTTGGCTTATGCGTCTGCGGTAATTCCACTAAGGAAATTAATTGAAAGACAATGATACATGCATTCTTTTTATATTTTAAAAATCAACAATGCTATTTTTAATTCCTGAATTTTTTTTCCTACACATAATTTTTTTTGTTTTGTGTTCAAAATAATAAAATAATTTTAAAAAAAAATCAAAACTTAGTTTTTGAATTTATTATATTTGATATAAAATGACAAAAATTATGTGTTTGGAGAGTGCCGAAGGAATAATACAAATAACATTATTAATTAAAAAAATTTTACATTAAAATTAAATCCATTATTCAACAATGGATGAAAAGTGCTCATCATATATGATGAATGTGACCTTAATCTCATCATTTAACCGACAATGAATCGCAAAATTTGGACGCAACTATATAGCCAATTTTATTTAGTCAACTATAAGTTGAACAGCGATTGGGTTTTTGTCAATTATACACATTATTACTTTAAAAAAAAACATTGAAATTGATTTCTAATTATTGTTACAAATGTGAATTTTCAATTTTATTTAAATATAATAAATATACATAGTAGCACCTACACCAGATTAATTTCACGCCTTATTTTTTTGGCCAAATTAATTCGAATTTTTGTTTCTAAATCTTGTAATTATTATGTAATTATGTGTCCAATAATTGTTCATCCATGCAGTATAATTATTTTTAGCACGTCCATTGCAACTCCCTCGCTAATCTTTTATTCTTAATATAGTATATAATATATATCCATGCATGCAATATAGTATATGTGTGTGTGATGGAATATTTTTTTTTTGTTTAAATATAAGTTTTACAGATAATATAAAACCTTAGATTTAAAACCCACATTTTTTTTTTCAAGAATGAGGCTTTTTAAAATTTTTATTTTTTTATTATACATAGGATTATGATGTGACCCATCACCACGCTGTCCCGAGCAACTTGCAAAGGTTCATTTTTTTTTATAATATTTGATAGATAGGTCTAATAAATACAACAAAGATGATCATGCGTCTAAGCGACAGACATGCCAACATATATAGTAATACTATTTTTTTAAAAAAATAAAAAATATATGCCCACTTAGATTAATTTATTGTAATAAGTTTTTGAAAATCCGCCAGGCTAGTCACTTGATTTATCCAAAAAAAAAAAAAACCAGTCAAATTTGTAGGCTTTAATTTCCCTGGTGAGCATAAACATAATAGCAGAAAGTGTCAAAACAAGTGAAACATTACCAGAAAAATATTTGTGTTTATATTTGCTGGTTTTAATTTGTGAATGTTCAACGAAACTCATCAAGCTTATATTCATACGCGTTGTTGTAGAAAAATTTAAGACAACAACAAGCCTCAGGTCAAACTGTGACCAACTTTTAGCAATATCTAGCTTGTTTCTTCATTTATAAAAGATTACCGGAGACGTATTTCTAGTTAGATTGTTTTTTAAAATTGTTATAATATATTAGGAGAAAATCTTTGTAATACATTCCATATAAGTCTTTGTTGAGTATTAATTCAAAAATTTACTTTGGCTGATAATTCGGATAAATATTTTACTCTACTAGTAATAATTCATTTATAATGAAAACTTGAAAGTTGTATAAATATTATCACGCTACCCATATATACAACTAGTGTATGGTACAATTCCTCATTCTTCGATCTGTCAAATTTGTATATAAATACTTTTTTAAAAAGAAAATGATAAGGATGTTTGCTAATAGTTTAGATAACTACGTGCAGACTTTCAAACTCTTCTGTTATGTATTCATATATGTTTAGATAATGATGTAACTTGTATATACAGAACTCTATAGACAGTAATTGAAATCAATTCAACTCGTATCTGAATTTGTGCTTCACAAACTCTCATATTTTGAAACTCAATATGGTATCAGACATTCAAGATCCTCCTGTTGCCTCAGCCTAGCCAGCCTCTTCCACCACACAGCCCCCATCTTCTTCGCAGCCCTCTCTTAGTAATATTCACTAATTACTATAAACATTACTGGTCTCACTCACACCAACTTTTGGTAGTAGAAATCAACATAAAAATCAAGCAATGTGAGCCATGGGCAATGGAGAAATTTTCTTATGGATAGAGGTTAAGCAAAAGCTTTTAATGATTCTTATGCGTCGGGAATCCGAGCAGAGTATTACGAGATACTCTTAAATAAGAAATCACCTATGTGAGAGAGAAGTGGGGCCGCTTCAAAGGGAATTGTACGGGGCACAATTCTTAGAAACTCTTGCAGAACCAGGTAGATGTTCATGGCCAAAATGAACATAATAATGAGAACTCAGATGTGTAGGTAAAATATCTGTGTGATATATATTCTCCATTTACATGAATGGCAGTACAGTTCAATGACATCGCGTCAACCGTCAGCCAGTAATGAGATATATTTTCACAAGGGAAGGTTCAAAGGCTGTGGCCTACCTATCCTATGCAGGTATTGAACCGTTAAACTCTTCTAGGTCAAAATAAAATGTTTTAAAAAAATAATAATAATTTTATTCGACGTTTTCGCCAATTTCATTCATGTGGGGGATTGTTGGAAAAATGCTTATGAGTAAGCATTTTGAGGCTCAATTTTAAGCATGATTCACTTCGTGTTAGTGGTTCTTATTGAATGATTCGGATACTCCTCCGTGAGTACTTCGAAATGGTATATTCATATGCTTAAAATGGTGTTTGGGTGAATGAGAAATTGTTGCTCAAAGTTCACCCTTTGGTGTTGGAAAATTTTGAATTTCCATAACAGCTAATTTAATTAGCTTGGTGGTTACAAAATTTAATTTCCATAACAGCTAATTTAATTAGCTTGGTGGTTACAAAAGTTTAATTTCCATAATAGCTAATTTAATTAGCTTGGTGGTTACAACAATGTGTAACATCTCCCATTTATGAGATTTAATTGGCTAGTTAATTTCCTTTAATTGAGACGTTTTTATTTTGGTTTTATGAAGAGACTCAATGCTTAGTTTTTGAAAAAAAAGAGGAACAAAATTAACAAACAAGGAATTTTCAGAGCATTTTATTTTCTTTGTTTTTGGAAGGGTTCAAGCACTTTTGTGGTTCGTTGGGAACGGGATTTGGTGGTGCCCATACTCGTTCGGGTTTTCCGTTGTATCCTGGGAAACAAACGTCCCAAGTTCTACTGCACCTACGGTAGGGGGCGAATTTGTTTTAAGGATATTGTTGTAATCAACAAGCCTCGGGAAAGTGAAGAAGGATCATCAATTTCAGGGTATAACTTACAGCCTCTACCTCTACTGATCAGCCTCTACCTCAACACAACAGCCTCAGCCTCTGCCATCAGCCTCTGCTGTCAGCCTCTGCCATCAGCCTCTGCTGTCAGCCTCAGCCTCTGCCATCAGCCTCTGCTGTCAGCCTCTGCCTCTGCATCAGCCTCTGCTGTCAGCCTCTGCCTCTGCCATCAGCCTCTGCTATCAGCCTCTGCTGTCAGCTTCTGCCATCAGCCTCTGCTGTCAGCCTCTGCCCTTCAGCCTCTGCCTCCGCTCTCAGGGTCTGCCTCTGCCCTCAGCCTCCGCTCTCAGCCTCTACCGTCAGGGTCTACTCTCAGGGTCCGCCGTTAGGGTCTGTTTGAGGATAATAATTATAATTGTAATTTTGTCATATTCGGATTTCCCAATTACCGTGTAATAATTGTAATAATTGTTGTATACAGTCTTAAAACAAATTCGACTCTGTGGATATGGAAATCAGTCCAAACACAGTAGATCCGAATATGGCAGCCTCTTCGGCTGGCCATAATGTTGTGGCAGCCCCCGTGGCTGACCAAAGTGCAGTGGCAGCCCCTTCGGTTGGCCAACTTGCATCAGCCTCTGGGCTTAATATGGCAGCCGTTGTGGCTGGCCAAGGTATTTCTGCCTCAATGGCTAGACAACCTGTTGGACATGTGAGTCATGTCAACCCTGCTGCGGAAAAACCTGAAAAATTCAGCGGTCAGAATTTCAAAAGGTGGCAACATAAAATGTTCTTCTACCTGACCACGTTGAACCTTGCGAGGTTTCTAAAGGAAGATGCTCATGTACCCAAAGAGGGTGAGATTGATATCCAAGTCATCAGTGCCATTGAAGCTTGGAAACATTCTGAATTCTTATGTCGGAATTATGTGTTGAATGGGCTAAGTGATTCCTTGTACAGTGTGTACGCTGGAATGAAAACAGCTAAAGGGCTTTGGGAATCTTTAGATCGAAAATATAAAACTGAGGATGCCGGTACTAAGAAATTTATCGTAGGCCGTTTCCTAGAGTTTAAAATGATTGATTCCAAAACTGTGATAAGCCAAGTACAAGAACTGTAAATTATTCTAACAGAAATTCATGATGAGGGGATGAGTTTAAGTGAAACCTTCCAAGTAGCCTCGATAATTGAGAAACTACCACCTGGTTGGAAAGATTTCAAGAATTATTTAAAGCATAAGCGAAAAGAAATGAGGATTGAAGACTTGGTTCTTAAGCTAAGAATTGAGGAAGATAACCGAGTTTCTGAAAAGAGAGGAATGACTCATGAGGCCAAAGCAAATGTTGTCGAACATGGCCATAAGAACAAGAACCTCAAGAACAAAGGGTCAAAGATGGGCCCTAAAGGAGGAGTTTCCAAGAAATCAAAATTTCAAGGAAAATGCTTCAACTGTGACAAAATGGGTCACAAGTCTTCTGAATGCAGACTGCCGAAGAAGAAAAAGAAACAAGAAGTTAATGTGCTAGAAAACATGACTCAAGATATTTCAGACATTAACCTTTCTGCTGTGGTTTCTGAGGTGAATCTGGTGGGTTCTAACCCAAGAGAGTGGTGGATTGATACTGGTGCCACTCGACATGTATGCTCAGACAAGAGCATGTTTTCTTCATTTGAGCCTGCTGAAAATGGGGAAAAGATATACATGGGAAATTCAGCAACATCTGAGATAGAAGGTCAATGAAAGGTGATTCTGAAGATGACCTCTGGGAAAGAGTTGACTCTGAACAATGTTCTGTATGTACCTGAAATACGGAAGAATCTTGTGTCTGGATCGCTTCTGAACAAGCATGGATTCCGGATGGTGTTCGAGTCTGATAAAGTAGTTTTGACTAAAAATGGGATGTATGTGGGAAAATGGTATGTAACTGATGGGCTTTTTAAGCTCAATGTAATGGTTGTTAAACCCAAAAATATCAATAAAGCTAGTTCTTCTGCTTATATTGTTGAGTATTCTAATCTTTGGCATGGTAGATTAGGACATGTTAATTTTAATTCATTGCGAAAGTTAATTAACATGAATCATATTCCCAATTTTAAAATTGATAACAAACATAAGTGTGATACTTGTGTTGAGGCAAAACTAACAAGATCATCTTTTCATAGTATTGAAAGAAACTCTGAACCACTTGATATAATTCATACCGATGTATGTGATTTTAATTCAATACAATCGAGAGGCGGTAATAAATATTTTATTACCTTTATTGATGATTGCACAAGATTTTGCTATGTGTATTTAATGAAAAGCAAGGACGAAGCTATAGAGAAATTTGTTCTCTATAAGAATGAAGTTGAGAACTGTTTGGGCCAAATTTGGTCCAGGGGTAGTTTCGTCATTTTACTTCAAACCCAATACTGGACGCATCCCTGAAGCCTCCTAATCAAACCCCAAAGACATAATGTCGGCCCAGGACCGATGAACACCAACACCCGTAACCCAATGACCATCCAGAGGCCGGCCCACGTAACGCCTCAGTTCATAAACTACACCCATAAACTCAACAGTTGCCAGCCAACAACGGGAAAACACAATAAAACCCCCCTCATGAAGTCAACAGTTATCGATGCCCAACGGACAAGCAATCAAAGAGCAATAAATGCACGCAAAGGCGTGTATATAAGAGAAGAGGCTCCAGAAGAAGAAGGGCGAGCTCTCACACCCCGAACCTAATATTATTATCTCCATAGCTCTCAGCTCCTCCTATCTACCGCCCTCACGGAACCCTACGAAGCTCAAGGTAGTATCTTACTTTGACCTTCATACTACTACTACCTTTATTCATTCACTGACTTGGGCGTCGGAGTGCCCCCGGCACCCACCACACCGGTGGGCAGTGCTCCCGCTCACTCTACATCTTTGTTTCGCAGGATCGCCAGTGCCCCCTTCTATGAAATCTCAATTGTGGACCTCGGGTGAAAATCAGCGTCTACAATTTGGCGCCCACCGTGGGGCCCTAGCGATTCATGGCAAGCAAAGATCCCACCATCAGACGACCGTTCACTAAACCACCAATGAAGAAATCATATTTCTCCAGCAGACCGATCACAACAAGATTCCTCTTCTGCATGAAAGGAAGTACAAGAGTTTAAAAGAGCAATCTTCCTCAATCTACATGGAGTCACACTACTAAAAAGGAAGATCAGAATGAACTAATAAGGTAAAAATCCCGCTCGACACGGTAAGGGTGTAGACTCAACTAATAAAGGATAATCAGAATGAAGATCCGGCATGAGACAAATAAGCCACGAAGGCTTCCTTTTATACCACACTCAATTTGGCGCACCAAGTTCCCGCCTATAGATGCCACAAAGTTCCAGTTCTCATTCACAGAGCCACATTCGACAAGGTGCGTTCAAAGGTATGGCATCAAACAGAAATGCCACTACGACAAGGCAAAATTAAAGGTCAACCAGCGACTCTACTTGTATCAAGGTTTGATATTGGGCAGAGATACCATTCAACACTATGCGAATTAAGACTTGACACCAGTCATAGGTCCACTCGGCATGACAAAACGAAGACGGTAGAATTTGCAAGTACCTGACGTTCATTCGACATTGTATATTGATCGACGAACGAAGCCCACCATGCGCTCCAAAATACCTCTTTAAATAGTAACCAAGTAGCACACTCACCAGAGTTACCAAACGGTACAAACCATTTATCTTGATCCCTTACAAAGGGAGAATGAGAGAATATCAAAATCAGACCACATGTCTTTCTCCCTATCGGGTATCATGGAAGCTTTGTTGCGCACCACTATGAAATGAGTATATAATATAACAAATACACGAAGCATTTCGCCAAAGGACACTTCATACTACTCTCTGACATGTGGCGTCTCAACTAAACTGGG
Organism: Zanthoxylum bungeanum; assembly: GCA_019454045.1. Taxonomy (NCBI): domain Eukaryota; kingdom Viridiplantae; phylum Streptophyta; class Magnoliopsida; order Sapindales; family Rutaceae; genus Zanthoxylum; species Zanthoxylum bungeanum. The sequence continues at coordinate 112,670 of SKCR01028362.1, forward strand.
CTCGGCCCTTTTCGCGTGAAGATTGCTTTGCTGGACACTGAGTAGTCTGCGCCATCAACAGGAAGTCAGGAACAGATCGTAGAGCCCATGTCATCATAACCAGAAGATACGACAGAAGTTGGTGGAGCACATAAGTCGTGCTTGAGACCACACGAGAACCCACTGAAAGTTATGGTGTTGATTGGTAAAGACCACCTCGAGTCGACTGAGGTTGATGGTCGTGCTTGAGACCACAAGAGAACCCAATGGAAGCTGCCGAGTTGTTCAGTAAAGACCACCTCGAGTCGACTGAGGTTGATGGTCGTGCTTGAGACCACAAGAGAACTCAATGGAAGCTGCCGAATTGTTCAGTAAAGACCACCTCGAGTCGACTGAAGTTGATGGTCGTGCTTGAGACCACAAGAGAACCCAATGGAAGCTGCCGAGTTGTTCAGTAAAGACCACCACGAGTCGACTGAGGTTGATGGTCGTGCTTGAGACCACACGAGAACCCACTGAAAGTTATGGTGTTGATTGGTAAGGAGCATGTCGAGTCGACAGAGGTTGATGGTCGTGCTTGAGACCACAAGAGAACCCAATGGAAGCTGCCGAGTCGTTCAGTAAAGCCCACCTCGAGTCGGCAGAGGTTGATGGATTCGGTTGCATGGCTGCTGATCTCGGTGTGGAAGTTAACAACCTAGCTCATCGTTAATGAAGAAGGTGTTGTGAATGAAGTGCATTCAAATAAGGAACGGATCCAGATTCCTCCAAGCAAAGAAAAGATTCTAATATGCCCAAGTATGGAGAAGGAACTAGCGGGTTGATCATCCAAAAATATTTTTAAACAGGTATCATTATTCTCTTTTACATCTACCGTAGATAATATCCCCACCAAATGAGAATATTACAGAAATCAATACCACCCGACACAATGGACATGTTCCTATGAAAAGAACCCCACTCAGCTTGGATAAATTAATATGGTCGATTGCCCGAGTATATGTTCTCCACTCGAGAATATGAGATGTTCTAAATTTGGGGGATCAACAGATGACAAGTATAAAGGGGAATTCAAATGGAGAAGTGGGCCCAAGTGCAAAGTTTTTCCAATTTTCTTTTAGTAAAAACATTAGAGCCATACAAGCATTTAAAAAAAAAATATATATAGTTTATGGAGTAGAATTGTTGACCTCAGTAAGCTATTTGACCACGAAATAAGACTTTTTAGAAGGAAGCAAACAGCTTGCATCGTGGGCCCTAAATGTTAGCATTGGGTTTGAAATTGTGATGGTAACTAAAAAGCCTGCAAAGTCACGTGAAGAAATAAAAAAAAGGGAACATTACAAACCGCCAAGCACACGTGCCAAGCGGGCCCATACTCACACCATGCAAGGACTTTCCACGAGAACACAAGGAAGCCGCACCCTCCAGCCATGCAATGGTCTCATTCGACACAACACAAACGAAAGTTTAGCACGTGGTAGAGGTTCCATTTGACATGGATGAAGGCTTGCATTTGGTAGAGGTCTCATTCTACACGTCATGGATGAATCATATTCTCCACATGACAAGACATGTCACCTTCAGGTTAGTCATCATCTCCATGCTACGTTGATTTAATACTGTCAACTCCAGACTACATAGGGAGTATTTTATCATGCCTAGTAGAATGAAGAACCTTCTAGGACCTCCTTTAGGTCCAGTCGACCAACCTTCATCAGGTTAGGTAGATTGAAAATTATTTTAAACTCCATGAGGTCCATTCGACCTTAGACCCCCATTGATATCTAGAAAGGTATTGTAGTATGAGGAATGGAACCCTCTTTGACCTTTCTTAGATCTAGTAGAGTCAGGAATATGATGATTTCCTTGGACTTTCATCTAGTCCATTAATCAAATCCATTCAACAGTAGTCTCATAGGGTAGAGATGACCTTAATAACTTTCATCGAAATCCATTCCATTGTAGTATCATAGACATTTTTTTTAGAAATGACCCTGATAGGCAACCATCTCTTCCATACTACGAAGATAATCATCTCCACACTACGTTTGAAGATTATCATCCCACTCTGGACTACATGGATGGATTTCCATAAACTTTAGAAAGTATTGGAAGAGCTTCATGAACCTTCATCAGGTTCATTCCACCGTAGTCTCCTGACCTTCATCAGGTCAGGTAGAGTGAAGACTCACATGCACCTTCATCAAGTCCAGTCGACTGGGGACATCCTTCATATACTCATGTCGAGTCAAGTTGTAGACGTGGATTACACATGTCGTATGACTTATATCTTCCTGGCCTCAGCAAGTCCAGATGACTGGGGACATCCCCCATAGACTCATGTCGAGTCAAGTTGTAGACGTGGATTACACATGTCGTATAACTTCCTGGTCTCATCAAGTCCAGTCGACCGGGGACATCCCCCACGGACTCACATCGAGTCAAGTTGTAGACATGAATTACACATGTCGTATAACTTCCTGGCTTCATCAAGTCCAGACGACTGGGGACATCCCTCATAGACTCATGTCGAGTCAAATTACAGACATGAACTATTCATGTCGTATGACATATATCTTCCTGGCCTCAGCAAGTCCAGATGACTGGGGACATCCCCCATAGACTCATGTCGAGTCAAGTTGTAGACGTGGATTACACATGTCGTATGACTTATATCTTCCTGGCCTCAGCAAGTCCAGATGACTGGGGACATCCCCCATAGACTCATGTCGAGTCAAGTTGCAGACATGAACTATTCATGTCGTATGACATATATTCCTGGCCTCAGCAAGTCCAGATGACTGGGGACATCCCCCATAGACTAATGTCGAGTCAAGTTGTAGACGTGGATTACACATGTCGTATGACTTATATCTTCCTGGCCTCAGCAAGTCCAGATGACTGGGGACATCCCCCATAGACTCATGTCGAGTCAAGTTGTAGACGTGGATTACACATGTCGTATGACTATTATCTTCCTGGCCTCATCAAGTCCAGTCGACTGGGGACATCCTTCATAGACTCATTTCGAGTCAACTTGTAGACATGGAGGGCACATATCGTATGACTGATATACTGACCCTCATCGGGTCCAAACGATTGGGTACTTCCCCAATGGCTCTTGTAGACTCAAGTTGATAACTTGACATTCGTTTGGTTCAATTAGTAGGCAGCATCAACGCTCGAGTACAGCTACATAATATGGCCTCGTCCCAAGCGACACACGCGTCAAGTACTCTCCAAGCCAATAACTTTTGACTTAGAGAGTAGGGGACAAACTGTTTGGGCCAAATTTGGTCCAGGGGTAGTTTCGTCATTTTACTTCAACCCAATACTGGACGCATCCCTGAAGCCTCCTAATCAAACCCCAAAGACATAATGTCGGCCCAAGACCGATGAACACCAACACCCGTAACCCAATGACCATCCAGAGGCCGGCCCACGTAACGCCTCAGTTCATAAACTACACCCATAAACTCAACAGTTGCCAGCCAACAACGGGCAAACACAATAAAACCCCCCTCATGAAGTCAACAGTTATCGATGCCCAACGGACAAGCAATCAAAGAGCAATAAATGCACGCAAAGGCGTGTATATAAGAAAGAGGCTCCAGAAGAAGAGGGCGAGCTCTCACACACCCCGAACCTAATATTATTATCTCCATAGCTCTCAGCTCCTCCTATCTACCGCCCTACCGCCTCACGGCACCCTACGAAGCTCAATGTAGTATCTTACTTGACCTTCATACTACTACTACCTTTATTCATTCACTGACTTGGGCGTCGGAGTGCCCCCGGCACCCACCACACCGGTGGGCAGTGCTCCCGCTCACTCTACATCTTTGTTTCGCAGGATCGCCAGTGCCCCCTTCTATGAAATCTCAATTGTGGACCTCGGGTGAAAATCAGCGTCTACAAGAACCAACTGAATAAAAGAATTAAGGAGTTAAGAAGTGATCGTGGTGGTGAGTATGTTTTCCCTTTTGAATCACTTTGTGAACAAAATGGAATCATACATCAAACCACAGCTCCTTATTCGCCTCAATCCAATGGGATTGCGGAACGTAAGAATCGTACCTTGAAAGAGATGATGAACGCTATGTTAATCAGCTCTGGCTTACCTCAGACTATGTGGGGAGAAGCTGTCTTATCAGCTAATTACCTTTTAAATAAGGTACCACGGAAAGAAGCAGGGAAAACTCCTTATGAAATGTGGAAAGGAAGAGTACCTTCCTATAAATTCCTTCGAGTGTGGGGGTGTCTTGCCAAGGTAGTCATTCCTCCACCTAAAAAGGTGAAGATAAGACCAAAAACTGTTGATTGCATTTTCATAGGATATGCTCATAACAGTAATGCTTATCGATTTCTTGTGCATGAGTCTAATGTACCAGATATTCACAAGAATACGATAATGGAATCGAGGAATGCATCCTTTTTTCGAATACGTTTTTCCTTGTAAAACTAATTCGAATTCAGATGTGCACAAACGGGCACATGAGACTATCATTAAAGATAGTCAGGACCGAGAACAAATTAATGTTCCAGAGGATCAACAAGTTGTTGAACCTGAACTAAGACGTAGCAAAAGAGCTAGAACGGAAAAATCATTTGGTCCAGATTTTCTGACATTTTTGCTAGAGAATGATCCTCAAAGCTATAACGAAGCTGTAAAGTCAGCTGATGGTGCCTTGTGGAAAGATGCCATCAATAGTGAAATTGAATCCATCTTACAAAATCACACCTGAGAGTTAGTGAATCTTCCTCCAGGATGTAAACCTTTAGGGTCCAAGTGGATTTTCAAAAGGAAAATAAAAGCAGATGGATCAATTGACAAGTACAAAGCAAGACTTGTAATTAAAGGTTATAGACAACGTGAAGGTCTTGATTACTTTGATACTTATTCTCCTGTAACGAGAATAAATTCCATAAGGATGATACTAGCGATTGCAGCATTGCGCAATCTTGAGGTACATCAGATGGATGTGAAAACAGTCTTTCTGAATGGAGATTTAGATGAAGAAATCTACATGGAACAACCTGAAGGTTTTATAGCTCCAGGACAAGAAAAGAAAGTCTGTAAGTTAGTTAAATCCTTGTATGGATTGAAACAAGCCCCGAAACAGTGGCATAAAAAGTTTGATGACACCATGTTGGCAAATGGTTTCAAAATCAATGAATGTGATAAATGCATTTATGTCAGAGAGACAGAAGTTGGCTATGTCATTTTATGTCTCTACGTTGATGACATACTGATTGTCGGGAGTAATGTCAAAATGGTGAAATCTACCAAGAATATGCTGAAATCCAAGTTTGACATGAAAGACATGGGTCTTGCAGATGTCATTCTGGGAATAAAGATCTCGAGAAGTCCAGATGGACTTATTTTTGATCAGTCGCACTATGTGGACAAAATTCTTGGTAAATTCAACGATGACGATTCAGCTGTGGCTAGAACTCCTTTAGATGTGAGTTTACACCTATCGAAGAATATGGGAGATGGTATATCTCAAGTAGAATACTCTAGAGTGATCGGAAGTTTGATGTATCCATCGAGTTGTACAAGGCCTGATATAGCCTGTACAGTAAACAAGCTCAGCAGATATACGAGTAATCCAGGGGTTGATCACTGGAAAGCAATAGTGAGAGTACTTAGGTACTTACGTTTTACTCGTAATTATGGGTTGCACTATCATAGATATCCAGCTGTAGTCGAAGGATACAGTGATGCTAATTGGATATCTGACATGAAAGACTCAAAGTCTACTAGTGGTTATGTGTTTACACTAGCAGGTGCAGCTATATCATGGAAATCCTCCAAACAGACTGTGATAGCCAGATCTACAATGGAATCAGAATTCATTGCATTAGACAAGTGTGCTGAAGTTTCAGAATGACTTCGAAATTTTCTAGAGGATATTCCAAGTTGGCCTAAGCCAGTGCCAGCAATTTGCATTCATTGCGATAGTCAATCTGCAATTGGAAGGGCACATAACAATATGTATAATGGTAAGTCTAGACATATTCGTCGTAGACACAATACCGTTAGATAATTACTCTCTACTGGAGTTATTTCGATTGACTATGTAAAGTCAAATGATAACATTGCGGATCCGCTAACCAAAGGGTTAAATAGAGAGTTAGTTGTGAAATCATCGAGGGGAATGAGACTGAAGCCCATTAGATAAATGTTTATTACGAAGGAAAACCCAACCTTGTTGACTAGAGATCCCAAGAACTAGGTTCAATGGGACAACCTACTCGTAAAAGACATAATTGGATCACTGTGGGGGTTACCCTCTAGTCCATTCCTATGATGAAATGAAACAGTGATGCTCGTATGGATAGAGGTTAAGAAAAAGCTTTTAATGATTCTTATGCGTCGGGAATCCGAGCAGAGTATTACGAGATACTCTTAAATAAGAAATCACCTATGTGAGAGAGAAGTGGGGCCGCTTCAAAGGGAATTGTACGGGGCACAATTCTTAGAAACTCTTGCAGAACCAGGTAGATGTTCATGGCCAAAATGAACATAATAATGAGAACTCAGATGTGTAGGTAAAATATCTGTGTGATATATACATGAATGGCAGTACAGTTCAATGACATCGCGTCAACCGTCAGCCAGTAATGAGATATATTTTCACAAGGGAAGGTTCAAAGGCTGTGGCCTACCTATCCTATGCAGGTATTGAACCGTTGAACTCTTCTAGGTCAAAATAAAATGTTTTAAAATAATAATAATAATTTTATTCGACGTTTTCGCCAATTTCATTCATGTGGGGGATTGTTGGAAAAATGCTTATGAGTAAGCATTTTGAGGCTCAATTTTAAGCATGATCCACTTCGTGTTAGTGGTTCTTATTGAATGATTCGGATACTCCTCCGTGAGTACTTCGAAATGGTATATTCATATGCTTAAAATGGTGTTTGGGTGAATGAGAAATTGTTGCTCAAAGTTTACCCTTTGGTGTTGGAAAAATTTTGAATTTCCATAACAGCTAATTTAATTAGCTTGGTGGTTACAAAAATTTAATTTCCATAACAGCTAATTTAATTAGCTTGGTGGTTACAAAAGTTTAATTTCCATAATAGCTAATTTAATTAGCTTGGTGGTTACAACAATGTGTAACATCTCCCATTTATGAGATTTAATTGGCTAGTTAATGTCCTTTAATTGAGACGTTTTTATTTTGGTTTTATAAAGAGACTCAATGCTTAGTTTTTGAAAAAAAAGAGGAACAAAATTAACAAACAAGGAATTTTCAGAGCATTTTATTTTCTTTGTTTTTGGAAGGGTTCAAGCACTTTTGTGGTTCGTTGGGAACTGGATTTGGTGGTGCCCATACTCGTTCGGGTTTTCCGTTGTATCCTGGGAAACAAACGTCCCAAGTTCTAATGCACCTACGGTAGGGGGCGAATTTGTTTTAAGGATATTGTTGTAATCAACAAGCCTCGGGAAAGTGAAGAAGGATCATCAATTTCAGGGTCTAACTTACAGCCTCTACCTCAGCACAACAGCCTCAGCCTCTGCCATCAGCCTCTGCCATCAGCCTCTGCTGTCAGCCTCTGCCTCTGCCATCAGCCTCTGCTGTCAGCCTCTGCCTCTGCTGTCAGCCTCTGCCATCAGCCTCTACTGTCAGCCTCAGCCTCTGCCATCAGCCTCTGCTGTCAGCTTCTGTCATCAGCCTCTGCTGTCAGCCTCTGCCCTTCAGCCTCTGCTTCCGCTCTCAGGGTCTGTCTCTGCCCTTAGCCTCCGCTCTCAGCCTCTACCGTCAGGGTCTACTCTCAGGGTCCGCCGTTATGGTCTGTTTGAGGATAATAATTATAATTGTAATTTTGTCATATTCAGATTTCCCAATTACCGTGTAATAATTATAATAATTGTTGTATACATCACTCTCATGAATGCTCCACTTGCCCCTGATTGCCTCACCGATAAAATTTTAGCCGGACTTGGCGACGAATACACCTCTTTGTGCTCTACAGTTCGGGGTCGGGAATCCTCTATTTCTTTCGACGAGCTCAATGAAAAGCTGATTGCTTTTGAAGCCCAACTCTAACAAGCTGATGCCATGCCCCATTTCTACCAATGCCGCCCAAAAACAACACGTCTCTCCCATCACTCCCGCCTCTCGACTCCATTTGTTGCAGCTCCAGGACCCTCTCATAACTGGATCATTGACTCCGGGGCCTCTCATCACATCACCAATGACCTTCACAATCTATCTCTTCACACTGAGTAGAACGGTACTGACCACGTCATGATTGGGGATGACACTGGTCATCTCATAACACATCTCATGAGTATTAGTTTTTTTTTCAAAAAAACAAGCTAAAAATATCTTAGAAGCTTATAAAAATTATAGTCTGTATGTTTTATTCTAAAACAAAAAATCAAAAATGAAAATAATTACAACATTGAAAGGCATAAATCAACAATGTTTCAATAAAATAAAATGACTAACGATTATTATTTTTGACAGAAGAAATAAAATTTGCAATGGACCCTCTAGGAGCCAGACATAAATTTCCTGCATGCATAGGATTCTGTTTCGTCTGTAACTTAATAGCTTTTGATAAATTACTGTCATTTTGCCTTCTAACTTTTCTCCAATATTCAAGATTCTTGATGACAGTTTCTGTATTGTTTGTTTCTTTACATGACTCAAAGTCGTTTGCCTTCAGCTATTTGGCAACTATAGCTATTTGGCAGCTATAGGTTTTTTTTTTTTTTTTTTTTTTTTAAGATAAATTTTTTTCATACATAATAAAATATCATATTAATATAATGATACGGTGATAAAAATTCGAGAGATTCAAGTATAGTCGGGATAAATATAATAAAATAAAATAAAATATATATTATGTGTTTCCCGTAACCAAATAAAGATACATATTCACATCTAAAAACTATTTGAGAACATGAGAAATTACGGGACTGACCTGGTCTCCCTACTTCAGTCTCGGTGTAAAGTTAGAAGTGAAATAATATAATACACTCATGTACATATAACTTTTCTAACAGTGCATAATTAATCTAATACAAGATAATTAATAGATCTACTAGAGATATCGAGAGTACTGAAAAACTTGAGTTTTCACCGCAATAGATAATTAATTAATAGATTTATGAGCCCGACAGCTATAGCTTTTATGTAGCAGCTTTAAAGTGATTGGAACTGTAGCTTAAAAAACAAAACACTGCATTGTTAGGAACAAGCATAGGCCAAGGTCATCCAAAAAAAATTACAGGAAAAATAAAGTTTTGAATTAAAATTTCACTTTAATTGGCCTCCAAATAAACATACATACATACACTTAGAGAGCCGAGATTTAATATGGGATCTCATTATTTTTTAAGTTGATGGACAACGGGAAAATATATATGTTATATAAGGTCGGTTAAAAAAATGAGAAAAATACATGTATTTTTGTATTGTCCCGTAATTTAATAAATTGAAGGATCCTTCAGTAAATCCAGCGCGCACACACTCTATATATATATATCTAATGAGGTTCCAATCTAAAAGACAATAAAAAAATACACTCAAATACTATATATTTTATCTTCTGTCTGGAAGTTTGCATTTTCCTATTTTTTTTCTTTTATAAAGATAATGATATCTTCATTGGAATCTCTCTCTCTGTATATATATATCATTTTTATAGTCTAATAAATTTATAATTTCACTAATATAACCTCCTTAATTTTATAAATATTATGTTAATGTTATAGCTTATTTAAATTTATGAATTTTTTACTATGATCTCCACTAAACCAAAATCCAATACAAAGGGCGCGTCCGAATCTAGCTTATTTAAAATGGTAAAAGAGGATTTAACATTACTAATTTTTTTTTTTTTAGAAAAATGATCTCATATTATTATTACTAATTCTATTACTATTTTATATATAAGTTGTCACAATCTAGTCAATTTGATGCATCCTAATGACTTGTTGGAATTGTATAAAATAAAATCACGTTTGGTGCCATTAGGCTCATAATCCAATGGCACATCCGGTGTTGTTCAAGGGAGTTTTCATTTCCATAAGTAAGGGGGGTTGGCCCTAACCCAAACACAATAAAAGTTCTTATATATACAAGACGTTTTTTTCTGAGATATCGGAAAAATCCCTTTAGGGAATCCTCTAAAAGAATACATTGGAAGTGATAGTGTATCAAAATACATGACGCTTTTCACATATTCTTTAATAAAGTCATAAGTTTACGTTCTCAAGGGAGTAACTTGGTGATGTAGAGTTCAGTATCTTAATGGATTTGAATCGTAAATTCAAAAAAGAAAATTCACGTTTGGGCATTTGGCTTATTGCACTATTGGACTAAGCTAGATAGACGTAATTATACAATATCTCAGTTTTCAAAGTAACATGTTAGAAGGGTTTATGCTCATGGTTTCAAGTAAATTTTTTTTTTACTGATGACTCAGAGTTTGAATCTCGGAAAAGTAGATGCAAAAAATTAATTATAGAACTATATTTTTATTTAATCATAAATTATTTAAAAGCCCTATCTATACCTGATAAGCTTATCAACAACAACTAAATTTGCAAGATGTTACTGAAATTGTGGTCCTGGCCACTGATACTGTAAAGTTTGAGCTACATTTTGCAAAATTGGTCCAAGTAACGGCTAAGCTAAGCCATTGCCCCATTTATGCAAAGAGTTAAAATATGTTGTTTGTTGTTAGGTGATGAGGAGGAATAATACAATTTATACCCCAAAAAATATGCTAAAATTTTCCATAAAAAGGCCCTTAAAATCAGCTGCAAAACTCACCAAACGGTAGATACCATATTGTGATAACCAAAAAAAAAAAAAAAAACAGCAAAACAAAGTGAGAGACAGGGGTTCGAGTCCCCACAAAAGCAGTGAGGACTTAAAATCTTCCTCCATAGGCTAGAGAGGGTCTGGAAGAAGATTTTCTCCTATATGAGAGTTGATTTCCAAGCTGTGTCTTGGTTGATTGATAATAATTGAGTTCCGAGCTGCGTCTCGGTTGATTTCTGGGCAGTGTCATAATTTGTATGTATCTAGAATCCCAGTTGACAGCATATTGTAATATATGTAGATTGTAATAATTCAAAAAAAAAAAAAATTTAAAAAAGTGTTAAGAAAGAGACTAGTTGCATGCATTTTGTTTAAGCTTCCCATAATTCAACACTCAAAGATTCAGAACACAGTCACATGAGCAAGTGATGGACCATTTGTTTTTATTTTTGTAATTTGTTGAGAGGTTGGAGAGAGGCCAACAAATGGGGACCCATTTGAAAACTTTATGTTGTTTTGATTTGTATGACACTTAGCTACTTAAAAAGCTTTATATAATGTAAGATCTTGGACTCTAAAAGTTGCTTCTAAAAGTTGTGAGATGGTGAATTTGCATGTGATGAATAGCTGATCAAGGACATGCTCAGCTTTCTAATGATCACTTAAAAAGTTAAAAAAGTAAAATAACAAGTACATTGATATCTTGGTAACAATGTTTTTGCAGGGGATTAATGGAGATAAAAAGTAGATGAATAGAGAAGTAAAGAAGGGCCAATGCCAATTTCAACTGCCAGGTTCAGGGGTTCCTTGGAGTAGCATTAAAGACTCTGCTGCAGTAGATAGTCTTCTCAACACATTACCTGCACCACCCAAAATAAATGTGTCTCTTTTTTTATTTTCAGGGAAAAAAAGAGAGTAAAAAAAAAAAAAAGTAGATTTATAAGCAGAAAGTTTGATTGGTGCTTTCATGATTTCTGCTGATTGAAGAACATGGGTGCTGTTTCAAAGACTGCGCACAAGATCTTCATCATTAGCATGATGATGATGATCATATTCATTCTCATGTCATTGCAAAGCACCCACATTTTTATTTTTGCTGAGGCCTCATTGGATGGAGCATCAGCAGATGATTATTACTTCAAAGTTCAGAAAGTTTCAGGAGAAGATGAGAATGAACAAAAGGAAGCTTTGATAGTTGAAAAGTTTAGAGCTTTACTTGGACTGAAGAGTTTCAAAGCAGCAGAAAAGCCAATTTTACATGGTCATGATTCAGAAGATTTTTCACCAGCACCTTCTCCAGCACCAAGTTTTGAAGCTGAGTCTCCAACTCCAGCTCCTGCTACACTGCTACCAAATCATGCACATGCTCATCATCCGCCACCGCGATTTAGTCCTATACCACATCACAAGATTCAAAAGGAAAGCAAAGATAATGGAAGAGTTAGAAGAGTTCTAGTACCAGTACTTGTGTCCACAGGAGCTGTGTTTTTAGTGTCTCTTCTTGGGCTCATCTGGGTCTGTTGCAACAAAAAAAATCACAAGAAGTCTTCAAGAACAGTGTCGATTTTTGGTAAGAAAGGAAGAATCAAAGGTAAATCGAAGAATGTGAGATCTCAAAGATCAAGAAGTGAGGTAAATTTAAATCCTAGCATTGATCTCTTTTATCTAAATTCATTAGGAATGGACTTAGAGCAACAAAGTTCTTGTCTCAAACCACTTAATGAAAATATAACCACGTCATCAAATAACCAAGAAGTGATCAAATTAGAGAATGCTAGTAGTTCTTCCACTAGGGAAATCACTTCAGTTCATGAAGATGCTGCAGATTCGGTTAAGTATGAATCTGATGATGGTAACTCCTCATCTGGTGATAAAATTATTCCCATTGAGATAGAGTGCCATTCATCTGATGATGAATCTTTTCATTCTTTCAATGATTCGCAATCATCAAATTTTCGGCTTTCCAATGCTTCTGCTGCTAGTCTTAGTGATCCACCAGAAATTTTCTCCACAAATTTGGCAAAGATACCTCAATCTCCTCTGCCTTCTTCCACGAATTTACAAAATGAAACTCACCAGACTCTAAGCAATCACAAAGAGGAAAATCTGAAAGTTGCAAGCTCTCAAGAGTGTCATAAGAATTTCGAGGCCTCGCTTTCACCCCCAGCCCCACCACCTACCCCTCCTCCTCCACCTCCTCTGCCTCCAATTGCGAGCTATTCTCATTCGAAGTCCTCGTCATGCCTTGCTAAACTTGTATCTAAAGCTTCATGTTCTTCAACGTTGCCAAACTTATCATCTCCAAAAAATTCAGACTCCTCTTCAGAATCAGAACCAAACCAAACTCCCCATAGTGTATTGCTTTCACCTCAAGAAACTTTAAAACCCTTGCCAACTTCACGAGGCATTCCTCCACCGCCAAGCCCACCTCCACTTCTGAAAAAAAACAAAAATCCTCTCAAAGGACCACCTCCACCGCCATCTCTAATTCCTCAATATACACCACTGGGAAAAGATGGAGCTCCTCTGCCAAAATTAAAGCCACTTCATTGGGACAAAGTTAGAGCTCAACCTGACCGGTCAATGGTGTGGGACAAGCTGAGATCAAGCTCATTTGAGTAAGTTACTTCATGTTCTTGGATTGATTTTTTGCATTCTTTTTTACCTTTTCAAATTTAAACAATTTGTTTGACATGGAACAGATTGGATGAAGAAATGATTGAATCACTTTTTGGATACAATTTACAAAACTCAATGAAGAATGATGAAACAAAAAGCAAAACCCCTTCTCCAAGTAAGCATGTTCTCGATCCGAAGAGACTACAGAACATAACCATTCTTTCAAAAGCATTGAATGTGACTGCTGAACAAGTATGCGACGCGTTAATGAAAGGTATTGCTCCTAAACCATTTGATAATAATTAACAACAGTGATCCTTGGCCACCTAGTTTTAACCTTCTGAAAATGGCAAAAAGCAGGAGGAGGATTGTCTTTACAGCAATTAGAAGCACTAGTGAGAATGGTCCCAACAAAGGAAGAAGAAACTAAGCTTTCAAGCTACAAAGGAGACATCAATGAACTAGGATCTGCAGAGAACTTTGTCAGAGCAATGCTTAGCATTCCATTTGCCTTTCAACGAGCTGAAGTCATGCTTTACCGCGAAACTTTTGAAGATGAGGTGGTTCATCTGAGAAACTCATTTTCAATGCTAGAGGTAACACTCAAACCACAAACCAATATTTGAAAACAGCTATCCATCTCATCAACTCTCTCTCATTTGAACTTAATTTGTTTCAGGAGGCTTGCAAGGAACTGAGATCAAATAGGCTGTTTTTGAAGTTACTTGAAGCAGTGCTAAAAACAGGCAACAGGATGAATGTTGGAACAATAAGAGGAGGCGCAAAAGCATTCAAGCTCGACGCCCTCCTTAAGCTTGCCGATGTAAAAGGAGCAGATGGAAAAACAACACTGCTTCACTTTGTTGTCCAAGAAATCATCCGGTCAGAAGGAATAAGAGTTTCAGATAGCATAATGGGGAAGATCAATCAAAGAAACAAAACCAAAACAGTTGAAGAAAGGGAAGAAGATTACAGAAGAATGGGCCTAGATCTTGTTTCAGGATTAAGCACAGAACTTTTCAATGTGAAAAAAACTGCAACCATTGACTTGGATGTTCTTGCAAGCTCAGTCTCAAACTTATCAGATGGAATGGCCAAACTGCAGCATCTTTTGGACTTATCCATTGATGACAAAAGTGGTAACTTTGTGCACTCAATGAGTGCCTTCAAGAAATATGCAGAGAGGAACATAAAGGAGCTTCAAGGAGATGAAAGTAGAGTCTTGTTACATGTTAGAGAAATCACAGAGTACTTCCATGGAGATGTGAGCAAAGAAGAAGCCAACCCACTAAGGATTTTTGTGATTGTGAGAGATTTTTTGAGCATGCTAGATCATGTTTGTAAAGAGCTCAGAAACTTGAAAGTGCCCAGCACTCCAAATCCTTTGGCTCCATTCAGATAGATTAGATTGCTAAGGTTTCTTGGTGTGTTTGTATTTTCCAAACAGAATGTAACTTTAATTATTGTGAAATTTTGGAGTGTTTAGCTTTTGTTTTGTTGTGTGTTATATTCATAATTTTGCAAAATAGATTTGTATTAATGACAGCTTATGTTCTTACAATTATCTCTGTTTTAATGCAATCCCAATATCTGGATCTGCTTTCAAATATATATGAACAAATTTCACCAATTATTGCACATGGGGCCATAGGAATTTCACAACTCTTCAAGCACCAACTAGTGGTTGTTCACGAGTAATGTCCATGTTTGATTTTATTTATATATATATATATATATGTGTGTGTGTGAAGGTTCAATAGAATTATACCATGTGTTTTGAATTCTAACTTTATTACCACTATTTCTATCATAATTGATCAATTTTACAAAATATGAAAATGAGTATTTTGAAATTTTATTGGATGAGCTAAATATAACGTGACATGCTTGTTGTATCTAGGACTTTCTAGATGTAAGTCTGAATCTTCACTAAAAATTTGGATATGAATTCTTTGACAATGTAATTTTTATAAAATAATTTAGAAAATAGTGATTTTTTTTTTAATTTAAGATTTTAAATCTTCACCCATACTAAGTAGTAGAGATAATAGTCAAGATATTAGGCCCTGAATCGAAATCGATTTTTAAAATGAAAAATTATCCATACTAACCAAAATTTATGATTTTTTATATTGAATCCCAACCAAAATTACAGGTTTTTTTTTTTTTGCCAAGTCTACTAAGCAATAATTCAATATCTAATTCGTTAGAATTCTCCATTAAAAATAAATAAATAAATAACTAACTAACCCTCGCTTGATAAATTCAATCGCTTGGCATGTTGTCGTTTATGGAATGTACTCATGTTGTTAATTCCGAAAAAGCCCCCGAATCATTAAACACGATACCCAAAAACCCCTTAACTTCTTTTCTCTCTCAGAACGTTTCACGAACTTTCGTGACCCAGCGAGAAAATCCTACCGCTCGATCCATTATTGGCTACTCTTACGTGTAACTTTCTTCAAAGCTGCGACCAGCAAAAGCAACCGAACAATGACGTGTTCAATCGCCACTGGATCGAACACTCTGGCTAACACAAACATAGCAACACTATAAATAAATCCCACACCCTTCAAAGCCTTTTCGCTCCACTTGAAAACAGAGCAAGCACTGAAAAACACTCGATAAAAACAACAAAAACAATCCCAGCAAGCACTGAAACGATGAAAATCAATAACAAAGCTTTGTCCATTTTGCTCCTCTTTGCTTTAGGTACGAAGGGTTCTTTTATTTTCTTTTGTTTTGCTTAAGAAAAGATTTATTATCTTATTTGGTTTTGTTTATACTCTGTTTCATGCTCTGTTTATTCTTTTCTTTTTGTTTTGTAGAATTCTCTTTAGCTTTAGCTGCATCTGATGATACAAAGAAACTGGGGACGGTGATTGGTATTGATCTGGGGACTACGTATTCGTGTGTGGGTGTATATAGAAACGGACACGTAGAGATTATAGCGAACGATCAAGGGAACAGAATCACTCCATCATGGGTTGCATTCACTGATACTGAACGTCTGATTGGAGAAGCCGCCAAAAATCAAGCGGCTCTTAATGCAGAGCGCACCATCTTTGATGTTAAGCGTCTCATTGGAAGAAAGTAAGTAGCTCTCTCTGTTTTTTTTCCCTGTTGGGTTTTATGATAATTGGTTTGCTACTGCTGCTTAAACACACTTGTATTCAGTTTTATATGTTTGGTTTGGTTTTGATTATGTAGGTTTGATGATCCTGAGGTGCAAAGAGACATAAAGTTCTTGCCTTATAAGATTGTGAACAAAGACGGGAAGCCGTATATTCAAGTGAAGGTTAAAGGAGAGAACAAAGTGTTTAGCCCTGAGGAGATCAGTGCTATGATACTGCAAAAGATGAAGGAGACAGCTGAGGCATTCTTGGGGAAGAACATTAAAGACGCTGTCATTACTGTTCCAGGTATGTATTCGATTTCTTTACAAATTGTTTTAACATTCTTGTTTTGTTTAGTGTAGTTTATCATCTATTGGGTTTCTTAATTTATTTTTGTTGCTTGTTGTAGCTTATTTCAATGACGCGCAAAGGCAGGCAACTAAGGATGCAGGCATCATAGCCGGGCTCAATGTGGCTCGGATAATCAATGAGCCTACAGCCGCGGCTATTGCCTATGGCTTAGACAAGAAAGGGGGAGAGATGAACATTTTGGTTTATGATCTTGGTGGTGGTACATTTGATGTTAGTATCTTGACCATTGATAATGGTGTGTTTGAGGTTTTGGCTACTAGTGGAGACACTCACTTGGGAGGAGAGGACTTTGATCACAGAGTCATGGACTATTTCATCAAGTTGATAAAGAAGAAGTATAACAAAGACATTAGCAAAGATAACAAGGCTCTTGGGAAATTGCGAAGAGAATGTGAGAGGGCTAAGAGAGCTTTGAGTAGCCAGCACCAAATTAGAGTTGAGATTGAGTCTCTATTTGATGGTGTTGATTTCTCGGAGCCGTTGACAAGAGCAAGATTCGAAGAGTTGAACATGGATTTGTTTAAGAAGACTATGGGACCGGTGAAGAAGGCATTGGAAGATGCTGAATTGAAGAAAACTGATATTCATGAGATTGTACTTGTCGGAGGAAGTACTCGAATCCCCAAGATACAGCAATTGTTGAAGGACTTTTTTGATGGGAAAGAACCTAACAAGGGTGTCAATCCAGATGAAGCTGTTGCATATGGTGCTGCAGTTCAGGGTGGAATTCTTAGCGGGGAAGGTGGTGAAGAAACAAAAGGTAAAGCATCCATTTCACTTTATGCATTCTTTATAATAGCCAAGAATACGAAATGCCTGATGGGGTTGTGATTTTTGTTCGTTGCAGACATTCTTTTGCTCGACGTGGCTCCCTTGAGTCTGGGTATTGAAACAGTGGGTGGTGTTATGACTAAGTTAATTCCCAGGAACACTGTTATCCCCACTAAGAAATCTCAGGTTTTCACCACTTACCAGGACCAGCAAACCACAGTGACTATCAAGGTATGCGAAAGAAATAAATTATACATGTTGGGAAATAAATTGTATATTCATTTGCTTTTGGACTAACATATGCTAGAAAATTTCAGGTATATGAAGGTGAAAGAAGCTTGACAAAGGATTGTCGCGAGCTTGGAAGATTTGATCTATCTGGCATTCCACCTGCTCCAAGGTAAATTACATCTCAATGTTCAATATCTATGCATTTGACATGGTGAAGATTGATGGTTCTCATATGAATGCTAAATGTTGTTACAGGGGAGTGCCTCAAATTGAGGTCACATTCGAGGTTGATGCCAACGGCATCCTACATGTGATAGCTGAAGACAAGGCGGCCAAGAACAAACAATCCATCACCATAACCAATGACAAGGGGCGTCTCAGCCAAGAAGAGATTGACAGAATGGTGAGGGAGGCTGAGGAGTTTGCGGAGGAGGATAAGAAGGTGAGGGAGAGGGTTGATTCCAGGAACAAGTTGGAAACTTATATCTACAACATGAGGAGCACCATCAACGACAAGGACAAGCTTGCAGATAAGATTGATTCTGATGATAAGGAGAGGATTGAGAGCACATTGAAGGAAGCTCTTGAATGGTTGGATGATAATCAGAATGCTGAGAAGGATGATTTTGATGAGAAGTTGAAGGAGGTGGAAGCTGTATGCAATCCTGTGATCAAACAAGTTTATGAGAAGAGTGGTGCTAGTTCATCAGCTGATTCAGAAGATGAAGAACCAAATGATGAGTTGTAAAAAGCTTGAAGAAGCTGAGGATTCATTTTTCTTTGTTGCCACGCTTCTTGTTTTGGTTTCTGTTACTTATTTTTCCATTTTAATAACTTACAGATTACGCTATCCTAAAAATGTCTCTAAACCAATGCAGATGTTAACGCTAATCATAAAAGCAATTAAAGCTACAACCGACTAGGCGCATAACTTTCGCGCTTAAAGTCTGACGACTTGTCGTTTTAACTAAAAAGTTTCTTGCGATTTGTCATCAAACTACTATCGCACGACGTGTCGTTTATATTTTAAGTTCCTTTTCGTAATTTTTGGCGCCCGGCCTCATTAACGGGGAGAAATTAAAAAAAAAAAACAAAACAAAACAAAGCCGCTTAAATTTTAGGGTTACTTTTGCTGTAAAATTTCTCGATCAATCGCTCAACGGCGGCACGATTGGCCTTTAGACGAACTTATATGCGAAGACAACGAGGTATTATTTGTCCTTCCCTACGTTAGGAAATGGAAGTGTTTAGTTTTTAGGGTATTTTCATCGGTTAATATCAAAATTTGGATAAAATTTTGAGAATCTGAAAAGGAAAAAAATATGTTCTCTGTCATTAATGGGATCCAGAAAGTGCTAGTTTTGCTTAATTTTATGTCGTATCCATGATTTCTGATTTCTTATGTAATATATAAAAGAAGATTATTGATATAGTCTCTGATAAAATGAGTGGTAATGGCACATCCTCTGTCGAAGTTATTGCAAAGCTTATTGAGATGGGATTTGAGAATTCGGATGCTGAAGAAGCTGTAGAAACAGTTGGTCCTTCATTTAATGATGCTATTGAGTATATTTTGAATGATCCTGTTAGAAATTCAATGGGCATATCTCGTTGTTCAAAAAGTGTCACAACAAATGGGAAAACTCTTGGTAAGAGAGCTCTGTCATCAGTGAGTTTACTGGGTCAAATGCGGCAGTCCAGCTTACTGGATCATTTCCAATCTGGAAATAGACAAAAAAGAGGCAAGAAGAATGCTGTAGATGATGTTTCTATTTCTGGGTCAGTGGTGTCACCGAGTATTGTTGAAGAACATAAGGAATCTTTTCCTTGCATGGATCCTAACATTAAAACTGAGCCGGATTCATTTCCAGTTTTCTGCCCACGAGAGGTGGAGATTGGGTCGGATTGGGAGGTGAAAGTTAATAGTCTGTTGAAAAAGCATTTTGGTTACTCGTCTTTGAAAAATTTTCAGAAGGAAGCCTTGTCTGCTTGGATAGCTCACCAAGATTGTCTCGTTCTTGCTGCAACAGGATCAGGTATCATGCTTTGTGTCACTTATGTCAGTATGTTTCCTATTGTCATTGTATTGAGTGGTCCTTATTTTGGTGTATTTCACTTTCTGCAGGGAAGTCTCTGTGTTTTCAGATTCCGGCTTTATTAACGGGGAAGGTTGTGGTTGTGATTTCACCCTTGATAAGCCTGATGCATGATCAGTGCTCAAAGCTGTCGAAGCATGGTGTATCTGCTTGCTTTCTTGGATCAGGCCAACCTGACAACAAAGTAGAACACAAAGCAATGAGAGGAATGTACAGCATAATTTATGTATGCCCAGAGACAGTTTTAAGGTGAGAAACTTGAAACAATTTGGCTTGCCAAGAGGTTGTTCCCTTTAAATATGATTGAAGAAGTACAATACATTTTGCTGCAGACTGATAAAACCACTTCAGAGGCTTGCAGAAAGTCGTGGAATAGCACTATTTGCGATTGACGAAGTCCATTGTGTTTCTAAATGGGGCCATGATTTTCGTCCTGACTACAGGTTTGTCCTCTCCCATCGAACGCATGACTGCTTGTGCCCTGTTCACTGCAATCTCATCAGTATTCATTTCACTGTATTGCAAGCTATGCATAATATGGCATCATTCCCCTGTATGCATGTAGGTGAAGCACTAAATGAGATAAATGCGTTTGTTTGCAGAAACTCCTTGTGAGGTCAATCATAGATTTTCTATCTTACAACATTTTGCTACTGCATATAAGTTTTAATTTTCTCATCTTGGCATTAAGTTTTTCTCTGTTTACTGTTGTGTATTTTTCCTGCTTATGTGCCAGTCGTCTCTTTGGACCCTTGCATTTGTTGCATGCTTGACCTTCTATGTTCACTCATTTTCCATTTAGTCAAGTTCTACATCAGATGGAGTTGTTCCAAATCTTTTACATATGTATTCTAATGTTTCAGGCGATTGTCTGTGTTGCGAGAGAGCTTTAGTGCTACCAATCTAAAATCTTTGAAATTCGATACACCACTAATGGCATTGACTGCTACTGCCACAATTCAAGTTCGAGAGGACATTCGTACATCACTGTGCATGTCAAAGGAAACAAAGATTGTGCTTACTACCTTCTTTCGGCCAAATTTAAGGTTTTCGGTGAGTTCTTCCTCTCTGGGTGACTCTTGTTTATGTATTTCATTTGGAAGGGAATTTCTTGCATTAAGGATTTTCAGAGTAATTTAAAATGGATAGTTTTCTTATGAATGAAACTCCAGAACATATTATTTCCCTTATTGCTTTCATTTACATTTTCTCTAAATATAGGTTTACATAGTTTTATTTTGGACTAGCAGACCATTATATCTCACTGATATTTACAGGTAAAAAATAGTAAAACATCTTCACGAGCTTCTTACAAGAAGGACTTCTGCCAACTGATTGACATATACACCAAAAAGGAAAAGACTTATGAAAAGGAAAAAACTGCCATCCTACAAGAATCGGATGATCAGTCTGATACCTCTTCTAGCAGTAGCATATCTGGGACAAATAGAATTGCTCCACATAACGTTGAGGATGGTTTTTATGACGATGACGATGAGGCAAATTCAACAATGGGAAAAGAAATGTCAGTGGAATATTTGGAAAATGACACTGTGGATGATTGGGATGGTACCATTTTTTTTATGCCTTTAGCTGTACATATACTTTAACATGTAATTATGTGAAGCAGAATTTCTTAATAGAAACCTTGTTTAATCACTCGACTTCAATTATCTTCATTCGAATTCTGGTCACTTTTATTTTTGCAGTTGCTTGTGGTGAATTTTATGGGCGTTCTCCTCGAGATGTGGATATATGTCGGTCATCTGAGAGGACTGATTTGCCTAATAAGCCAGAAGAAAGACAAAGAATACTGCAAGAACATTTAGAACAAGGACTAACCATCATATATGTTCCTACAAGAAAAGAAACATTGAGCGTAGCAAAATATCTTTGTAGCTTTGGCGTGAAGGCTGCTGCCTATAATGCATCGGTATATACAAGTGATTTCTTTGGGTCTACTAAGATGATTAATATTTTTACTTCTACCGCAATCCATTGTATTCCAACTCTTTTTGCCTTTCAAATTAGAGGTGGCCACGGTTCGGTTCCGGTTCCGAACCAGAACCGCTGGAACCGTTCGGTTCCAGCGGTTCCAACCGGTTCGGTCAGGGTAAGAACCCTAACCGAACCGGTCAGGTTCCGGTTCGGTTCCGGTTCCGAACCGGAACCTTGGCCGGGTCTATTTCAAATTATCCCCTTGGTCTTAACTAAATATCTTGACTTGACCACAGTCCCCCAAATTTGTGAATCCTACCTTTCTTATGGGACTTAAAATAAAATCTTTTATGGGTTCCTTTTCTGATGTTTTGCAAAACATTTTTTTGGTGCTGAAGATGTTGTGTAGAAACCAAAATACCGGAATATTGTGTGGATGTTCATACTAGCAAGTGAAAGATTTCTCAAAAACCTCATGTCCTTTTCAACCTATGCTTGATAATTGCTGTTTTTTTTAATCAGTCTGATGAGCTTCTTGTCGTTAAAGTCACTGGTAACTTTTGATGTGCTTGTCCTTAACCTAGCTCATCATTAGAGAGAAATACAGAATTCTCATATTATTCATTATGTGCTCCTTGCTACTGTTAAAACTCTCTCTTGTTTGCAAGTCAACTAACGTACGACTGTTTTTGTTTCCCAGTTGCCAAGATCACATTTAAGGCGAGTTCACGAGGAATTTCATGAAAACAAGCTAGAGGTAACTTTGAGGCTTTATAGATGATACTAAAAGTGAGTACTTCCTTTAAGATTTTAATTGGTATCACCTTTGAAATCAAACCAATATCATTGTGTTTGATGTTGTGCCATTCCGCATTCTTATTAATGTGCCTCAGCACATTAAAGGTTTATAGCTTTGTTTTTCCAAATTGAAAGAGAATGTTCTCTGTATGATTTTCTTACAATACGAGTCATTGTAGTTCTCACTTGGACAGAGGATGCTTTGGGTTATATAAATTTTAAACAAAAGCAAAATCATACTAACACCATATAGACTCATTCTTAAGGGCTGTGATTCCAAGCTTTCTGATGACAAGACTCCAGTAATTCTTGTTTTCAGAATTGATCAGATTGTAATTGTTAATCTAAAAAAGAAGTCGCTCTCTGTGACCTGTATGAGGTCTGTGCATTTTATTAGCAAACAGCTTTTGCACTTGGTTGACATTCACCCAACCTGTAGTTTAAGAAACATATATCTGCTCAAATTCAAAAATAAATAAACCGGAAGAGGATGTAATAGTACTTTTACTTCTAGTTAGTTTCTCAGTCTAATATATTTTTGTTCATGAAGTGTAATTAGGATAGGGGAAATGTGATTTATGACAACAAATTTTCACCATTTTCTCCAGGTGGTTGTTGCAACTATTGCTTTTGGAATGGGAATTGACAAGTTAAATGTCCGAAGAATCATCCACTACGGTTGGCCTCAGGTCAAGTTGTTGGATTCAAGTTTGCTGCAATATTTTATTCGAACTTGTTACCATTTCAAGTAATTTTTGGACTAATGATTATGTATGTGGTTTGGAAAATTCTTGCAATTGTTAGTTCCCTCAGGCATTCTGCATTCATCATTTGTTTATGTTCGTGCTTTGACAACTTGCATAGTTGTTTTTAGTTTTTATCAAATTAACAACTCGGTATTTCATTTTCAGTTCATTAGCCTTCTGGGAATTTTTTTAACCTTAAGTCTAATTACAGAGCTTAGAAGCATATTATCAAGAATCTGGCCGAGCTGGAAGAGATGGGAAATTAGCAGATTGTGGTAAGCCATATTGTTGTGACAAATAAAGGAATCTGTTTGGCGATCCTCTCAAATTGATTATATAACAAGATGAGTGATAATGTATTCAAAATGAATTTTTTTCCTGAATTTAAATTTTTTATTTCTTTTTTGGGCACTTGATATTGTACAAGTTATGTTTTGTTGCTTATAATTAAAGAATGATTTCTGTTGTAAAATCCAGATTTTAAGTAGGGATTTGTTGTTGTTCAAACTTCAAAGTAAATTAAACTAAATCCATTCTGTCAAGCAGTTCTATATGCAAATTTATCAAGTATGCCAACACTTTTGCCAAGTCGAAGAAGCGAAGATCAAACAAAACAGGCATATAAAATGTTATCTGATTGCTTCAGGTTTATATTAAACATATTTCCTTGGTACTTTGTTATTCCGTTATTGTTTTGACATTTGTTTCAGAATGCATTGTTTGTTTGCAGATATGGGATGAATACTTCATATTGTCGAGCTAAAATACTCGTGGAGTACTTTGGGGAGGATTTTAGCCATGACAAATGTCAATTGTACGTAACATTTCTTTTAATCTAAGTTCTTTTAGCCAATATACCTGACCAACTCACCTTGTGTTTTGGTTAACTTATGACTTTCTTTTACTTCAAAATATTAAATAGAGAATCTTCTAAATGTTGCCCCAATGGAAACTCTGGTCTGCTAAATTGGGATTCTTTATCTAATACACTTAACATTGTGTGATACATTCACAAGTTTTTAAAGTTATATTAGGAAGTTTTTGCATCTCCAAGAATAACTTAAATCATGTTATCTATAAGCAAGTTCAATTATCTCTAAGAATAACGTAAATCATGTTATCAATAAGCAAGTGCAAGTTTCTTACTTGAAAAAATAAGCATAATGCAGGTGTGATGTTTGTGTTGATGGACCACCTAAAATGCAGAACCTGAAAGAGGAGGCAAATATTTTAATGCAGGTTATTGCTGCTTATAATGTAAGTCATGTGAAATTTCAATTAATTTATAGTTCATAGATTTTTCAAATCTAGATCTATGCTTACTTCTTGTCTAAGAAATTTGATGGTTAAAGAACCCTTGAGCTGTTTAATAGTGTTGCTGGATCATTCTTTCTATTCTTCTTTATTGTTATCGATGCCAACTTTTATGCTTCTAGGTGTGTTTAGTTTTTCTCTTTCCTTCTCAAGGATTATGAAGCTTATGTCAAATTTCAGGCACAGAGCAACTTAATGGATGATTCATATGATGATGGAATCTATAGTGGCATTAAAAGGCAAAAATTCATGGAGAGGCCAAACCTCAAGATGTTTGTCAGTAAAATAAGGGAACAGGTAATACCTGTCTGTCCGTTTTTATGCTGTTTAATACATAATGCAACACGAGTTCTTCAATGTTATTTGATGATTATGATATGATGGACACATGCAGTCACAAAAATTTTTAGCGACTGATCTGCTATGGTGGCGAGGGCTTGCTCGAATCATGGAAAATAAAGGATATATTAGAGAAGGAGATGAGAGGGTATGCACTCAAAAAAAAAAAAAAATTATCTTCTACTCTTAACTGCATATGTATGTTTATATTTTTGGCCAATCTACTAAGGTGGACTGTTCTATGAAGATTCATGTTCAGGTTAAATTCCCAGAGCCAACAAAACGTGGACTAGAGTTTCTCGAGTCAGGCATTGATCAAAGTTTCAATGTTTACCCAGAAGCAGATATGCTGCTTGCTGCGAGCACGTCTAAACCTTATTCCAGTTTCTCCGATTGGGGGAAAGGCTGGGCTGATCCTGAGATTCGCCGCCAGCGCTTACAAAGTATGGGAACAAACAGAAAGCCACGAATATCGCGAAAGCGGAGAACAAGAAAGTCGAGAAAATCAACCGGAGAATCTAACACTGCTCGAGGTAGAATAGCAGCAAAGCTCTCAAAAAAGAAGTGATGAATCTCTGTCACTGCCTTATTTTGTTTTTGCATAAATGATGAATAAGCTTATTCTGCCTTCAAACAGCAGAGCTTTTGCTAATGAATGCTGGGATAGGGGTAATTATCTAATTAAAGTGTCAAGCAAATGATCGTAGCCGATAGATTTTTTTTAGCAAACAGAAGAATATGTAAAATGCAACTATAGGCACTTAAATGATTAAATATATATCCATCCCAGCTGAAGAACTATGACATGTTTTGAGGTTAATCTACTGATAATTAACTGAGACTATGACATCATCAAAACAGTTTTTTTAATCCTAAAAACTTTTTTAAAAAAAATTTGATGGTGTTTGGTTGCATTTTAACTAGAACTTTTAAGAATTAAAAAAATTATTTCGTAGCTCAATAATTGAGTTTTTTTGACAGTAGAGTTTGAAAAACTTTTTTAAAATGTTAAATTATCTATAAAATTCTTATTTAATTTAATAATATTATTTCATTTATTTCATAACATATTTAAAAAAAAACTTGTCCAATAAAGTAATTTTATTTTTCTAATAAAATATCTCACTCATAAGCAAACACTTAATTTTTTTAATTAAAAGTTTTACCTCTAAAAATTCTAATAATAAAAGCTCTACTTGCATAAGTTTTATTTGAAAAATTATATCAAACGGATCCAAAATATGTATTGTGTTTGATCCCTCACAATTGCGTGAGTTGGTGTCTCATAATCATATAACTTATATAATTATTAGCATTGCCATTCAGACTTGTTTTTATTAACATACACGTCTTGTTCTCGCAGTGTTTTGATGTTTTATTAGCAAGTACTTATAAAAATGATGACATATTAGCAATTATAAAAAAAGTACTGATGACATAAAATTGTGTGATTGTGATTGAAGTTGAAGCAATTAAATCAAACTCGTGAAAAAAGCAACGGCAAGCGCATCTGGTGTAGTGGTATCATAGTACCCTCCCACGGTACTGACCGGGGTTCGATTCCCCGGATGCGCATGTTTAACTTTTATTTTTTTCATGTTTTAAGCATTTTTTTTTTTTATATAGTACAAGATCTTTCGAATCAATTAAAATTCAAAATACTATTCTCATTTAGTTCACTTATATATCAAATGATATAAATAAATTCTCAAAAATAAATTTCCACTCTATGCCAACAAAAATAGGTTTCACGGCCAAAATTTTGTTGAAAGTGATAATGAACTTCATTTAATGGAGTTAAAAATATAAGATATATAGTTAGCTCCAGGGGATTGGAACTAATTATCTATAAACGTAAATAGTAGGGATGGCAATTTTACCCACAAACCCGCAAACCCGCAAAAACCCGCCCGCAATGGGTAGGATTTGGTAAATATATTAGTGGGTGCGGTGCGGGTTTGGTAATTTAAAATAGAACCCGCTGCGGGTGCGGTGCGAGTTTGGTAATTAAGAAAAAAATGCGGGTATCCGCATACCCGCAATATTATTTTTTATTAATTAATATTTTTAGGACAATATAAAAAAAAAACCTTCATATAAAAACAACTAACAAAACCTAAACCTAAAACATTAATCCACAGTTCCACACTCTCATTCAGCTGCAGCCCGTAACCTGCCCATCTGAAGATTTTTTGTATGACTATTATTGTTTTTTTTTAATCACACTTGTTAATAAAATTATAATACAAAAATTTGGATCAAGTTCATATGATCAGAAACGGGAGAGGAGCAAAACAAGCTAGTGTTTGCTGCAACTTCAATAGCTTTCCCGCTTCTTCATTACACTTACACCACTTGAGTTTTGTAAGCATCACTTTCATTACAATTAGCATAAAAAAATATGACCAAAGATTGATGATTACTTTTTAGCTTATTGTCGATTGAGTTGGCTAACTTAGATCATTATAACTATAAAGGGAATAACTCGTTTTAATTATGTTTATATGAAAAATAAACATATGGTACCGAGTCTTTCATACATTATGTTATATATGTACTGTATATATATACATTACATGTTGTATATGTCAAACGAAAAACAAATGTGAAAACTATAGCTAGCAATTAAAAATAAATTATTTAATTAAAAAAATTATATTATTAATAACACAAAGTAATTCAATATTTTAAAAACCCGCAAAAAATCCGTTGGGTACCAATGTGGGTTTGGTAATTTATTTTTATATGTGGTGCGGGTTTGGTAATGAAAATTAAAACCCGCAACGGGTATGGTGCGGGTTTGGTAATTTATTTACATATGCGGGTGCGGGTTTGGTAATGGCAAACCCGCACCATACCCTGTCCACTGCCATCCCTGGTAAATAGCCTAAAGTTTGATATTTCAAGTTGAAAATATATATATATTGTTGACGGCTGATTTTGGTCTCAGGATAATATTGGAATATCACTCCCGATGAAATCCTCCCTCAATAGTGAATTTGTTTGGTTATGGGGGACCAAAGGCAAACTTAGCAAAAAACAGATAAACACACCAATCAACAAAGAGATTTAACGTGGTTCGGTGGATTTGGATCCGACCTACGTCCACGGACACAAACGAGATGATACTTTTATTACTTAAACACTCTTCTTGGATCTCCACGAGTCAGAGCTTGAAGATTCAGATCCCTTATTTTTGATGCCTTTTACACATACTCTGCCCTCCTATTTATAATAGTGTAGAAATCAGATTCCTTCTCCTATAAGAATTTCCTAGTTGAAACTATTCCATTTTCCCATAAGGATTCCTAATCAAAACTACCTTTACTTTCTTTATCATACTAGGACATGACTTACTAGTTTTCCTCATGAAAATAGGATAACTTGTCATCTTATCCACAATGATAGGGTGTTATCTTATGGAGCACGCCTCGCTATATGGTCGGTCTTCATGAGGTCGGTCACATAGTTTTTTTGTACTGAGAGTGCTGCTGTCGACCTGATAATTGCCCGGTTATCCAATCTTTAAGTGGTCGGGTTAACGATCTTAAGTGCTCGGCCCCTGACTCATGTGGTCGGGTCGGTATTAATGATCCTGACCAATAAGGGAATTACCCTTTTACCCCTGTCGTGCTGCTTAAATGACATAGTGCCCGGAAAACACCATCAACATCTGTCCCCTAGTTCTCGGTTCCAACGAGTATACAAGTTGGTGCCGGGAACTATAAAAAGATGGTGTGCTGATCGCCTTGCTGGTGGTCGCTCCAGTAATCACAGAGAAAAACGCATTGGCTGCAAATCTGGTCCTTCTTGCCACCTTCATGTGCTCAGTCAACGAGGATCCCGATATCTACCCGTGGAGAAAATGTTTTGCCCTTATGCTGATGACGATCGACTCGGTGGGACGTAACCTGATCCCGAGCTGAGAAGAACATTTGGCTCTGGGGGAATGTTACCTCCCCAGACCAATAGAGGGCCGACCATGTGGGAGATGCTTCGATCCCATGCCGATGATAAGTCTCTCGGTGGGACGTATCCCGACCCCGAGCTGAAGAAAGACTTGGCTCTGGGGGAATGTTACGTCCCCAGTCCAAAGAAGCCGACTCGGTGGGACGTAACCCGACCCCGAGCTGAAAGAAAGACTTGGCTCTGGGGGAATATTACATCCTCAGTCCAAAGAAGCCGACTCGGTGGGACGTAACCCGACCCCGAGCTGAAAGAAAGACTTGGCTCTGGGGGAATATTACATCCCCAGTCCAAAGAAGCCGACTCGGTGGGACGTAACCCGACCCCGAGCTGAAAGAAAGACTTGACTCTGGGGGAATATTACATCCCCAGTCCAAAGAAGCCGACTCGGTGGGACGTAACCCGACCCCGAGCTGAAAGTAAGACTTGGCTCTGGGGGAATATTACATCCCCAGTCCAAAGAAGCCGACTAGGTGGGACGTAACCCGACCCCGAGCTGAAAGAAAGACTTGGCTCTGGGGGAATATTACATCCCCAGTCCAAAGAAGCCGACTCGGTGGGACGTAACCCGACCCCGAGCTGAAAGAAAGACTTGGCTCTGGGGGAATATTACATCCCCAGTCCAAAGAAGCCGACTCGGTGGGACGTAACCCGACCCCGAGCTGAAAGAAAGACTTGGCTCTGGGGGAATATTACATCCCCAGTCCAAAGAAGCCGACTCGGTGGGACGTAACCCGACCCCGAGCTGAAAGAAAGACTTGGCTCTGGGGGAATTTACATCCCCAGTCCAAAGAAGCCGACTCGGTGGGACGTAACCCGACCCCGAGCTGAAAGAAAGACTTGGCTCTGGGGGAATATTACATCCCCAGTCCAAAGAAGCCGACTCGGTGGGACGTAACCCGACCCCGAGCTGAAAGAAAGACTTGGCTCTGGGGGAATATTACATCCCCAGTCCAAAGAAGCCGACTCGGTGGGACGTAACCCGATCCCGAGCTGAAAGAAAGACTTGGCTCTGGGGGAAATTACATCCCCAGTCCAAAGAAGCCGACTCGGTGGGACGTAACCCGACCCCGAGCTGAATAAACCATAAGGCCTCGATGGAATAAAATCCAGATCCGAGCCGATTAACCAAGCGGTCTCGGCGGAACGAAATCCAGCCCCGAGCCGAATAAACAAGTGGCATCGGCGGAACGAAATCCAGCCCGAGCCGAATAACCAAGCGGCCTCGGCGGAACGAATCCAGCCCCGAGCCGAATAACCAAGCGGCCTCGGGGGAACGAAATCCAGCCCCGAGCCGAATAACCAAACGGCCTCGGGGGAACGAAATCCAGCCCCGAGCCGCAATAACCAAACGCCTCGGCGGAACGAAATCCAGCCCCGAGCCGAATAAACATCGGCCTCGGCGGTACAAGAGCAGACTCGAGCCAGGAAGAAACATCGATCTCGGCGGTACAGAGCAGACCCGAGCCGGAAATAAACATCGGTCTCGGCGGTACAAGAGCAGACCCGAGCCAGGAGAAACATCGATCTCGGCGGTACAAGAGCAGACCCGAGTCAGAAAGAAACATCGGTCTCGGCGGTACAAGAGCATACCCGAGCCAGAAAGAAACATATATCAACAAAACGGACTCGGCGGTACAAGAGCAGACCCGAGCCAGAAAGAAACATATATCAACAAAACGGACTCGGCGGTACAAGAGCAGACCCGAGCCGTAAAACATATATCAACAAAACGGACTCGGCGGTACAAGAGCATACCCGAGCCGTAAAACATATATCAACAAAACGGACTCGGCGGTACAAGAGCAGACCCGAGCCGTAAAACATATATCAACAAAACGGACTCGGCGGTACAAGAGCAGACCCGAGCCGTAAAACAAATATCAAAACTATTGTGTGGACCACAACAAACAAGCATAAATAAATGTCAGCCTAAGACAGAAGAGGTCTTACTCACATTTTTGGGATCCGTTGTCTTTCTTGCAACTCTACAAAGGTCACTACAAGTAAGACTCTTCTTAATACATCCTCTCTGCATCTCAGCATTCCATGCATCCGACCGGATGACTTCCGCTATCAACTTTGGTCGACCTCAAAAATAGAATGGTCTATGTACTCACTGAGATAGCCTTCTTTCACCAAGTCTTCCACCTGCTCCCGCAGGTCTCTGCACCCATTCGTGGCATGTCCCCTTACGTTATGGTAGATACAGTAAGCCCTACTATTTCCCTCATCAATCGGGAACCTTATTAAATTAGGCTCGGCCAACAGACATTTGTCCTGGATTTCCCGAACTATCTGGGTCATAGGTTTGTTCAAGGGGGTGTATATTGTCCTCCCCGCGACACGGTTGACTTGGACAGATGACTTTATCTCTTGAACATTACTACTCGGAGGTGTCGGTCTGAGTTTCTTCTGCTCCGGGACCGATCTCCTCAAATTTCTGATCGAATCCCACTGATTGTCTGACCTGAGTATCTTAGCCTTTCGGGTGTCTACTCCCCGGACAATCTTTTTCTCCTCCTCTATTAAGATAAACTTCCTGGCCAACTCCAGGGCAGTGGCATAATCCGATACGTCTTGAATCCTCAGGTGAGTCCACAACTTCCCGACCTTCAGACCTCCATTGAGACTTTCTAGCGCTTCCGATGACTCGTACGCTCCGACCTCGAGCACCAAATTGTGGTACCTTTCAATAAAATTCCTCAGGGGCTCATCATCCCCCTGCTTCATCAGTC
The DNA here is from genome assembly GCA_019454045.1 of Zanthoxylum bungeanum. Taxonomy (NCBI): domain Eukaryota; kingdom Viridiplantae; phylum Streptophyta; class Magnoliopsida; order Sapindales; family Rutaceae; genus Zanthoxylum; species Zanthoxylum bungeanum. Next base: position 144,486 of record SKCR01028362.1, read on the forward strand.
TCAATTCTCCCACCATTTTCTTTGGGACGCATGCCCCTTTGAAGTGCCGAACAAATGACTTCCCGAGTTGCACGAAGCTTCCGATGCTCCCTGGGGCTAGACTTCTGAACCACAGAATGGCAGATCCTCCCAAGGTTAGAGGGAAAACTTTACAAACGGCATCCCCTACTACTCCTTGGACCTCCATTAATAGGACAAAACTTTCAATATGAGACTTTGGATCTGAATGGCCCTTGTGTAGGGCGTCATGGATGGCATGTTGAAACGTCTTGGGAATTTTGCCGACCTTATTTCTTCTGTGAAAGGAGATTTCCCTCGTCATCCCGAGCATCTGATGTATCAGTTTTGGGGTTTACTCCCCACTTGGCCATTTCTTTTCTTAACCAAGACTTTATACTGCCATCTGTGTCACTATGCTGCCTCCCGCGGCCTCCTTCGCGTCTGTCACCACGGGTGTGGCGTTCCTTATGACCTGAGACTTCCCGTCCAGTTTCACCATGCTTCATATTTCCCCTTCTGGTGTCGCGGGGGCTATCATAGGAAGAATATGGTGATTGTCTCCCCTCTTCTTCTTCCCACGTATCCTCCGTTTGTAAATCTTTTTCTACCACTACGGACCTCATCCCGTAGGGACCCTTCCTCATCGGTTCATCGTCATCACTCACATCGGCGACCCTTTTTCCATCTGCTTTTTCACCTCTTCTTCGACTGGTTCCGACTTCAGGTCTTTCGTTGTTCGTTTCCTCCATCTCTTCAGTTTGTTCATCATGGATTTCAGAAGGATTTGATTTTCCTCCCTATCTTTCCTCATATTTTCCTCCATTTTCTTCATCCAATCTGTGGCCGGATTTCCCGACGATTGGTAATTTCCGCCTTCTGCCATGGTCTTACTACGCGAATTGCTTTTTGTTGATTCCCCACAGACGGCGCCAACTGTTGACGGCTGATTTTGGTCTTAGGATAATATTGGAATATCACTCCCGAGGAAATCCTCCCTCAATAGTGAATTTGTTTGGTTATGGGGGACCAAAGGCAAACTTAGCAAAAAACAGATAAACACACCAATCAACAAAGAGATTTAACGTGGTTCGGTGGATTTGGATCCGACCTACGTCCACGGACACAAACGAGATGATACTTTTATTACTTAAACACTCTTCTTGAATCTCCACAAGTCAGAGCTTGAAGATTCAGATCCCTTATTTTTTGATGCCTTTTACACATACTCTGCTCTCCTATTTATAATAGTGTAGAAATCAGATTCCTTCTCCTATAAGAATTTCCTAATTGAAACTATTCCATTTTCCCATAAGGATTCCTAATCAAAACTACCTTTACTTTCTTTATCATACTAGGACATTGACTTACTAGTTTTCCTCATGAAAATAGGATAACTTGTCATCTTATCCACAATGATAGGGTGTTATCTTCTGGAGCACGCCTCGCTATATGGTCGGTCTTCATGAGGTCGGTCACAATAGTTTTTTTGTACTGAGAGTGCTGCTGTCGACCTGATAATTGTCCGGTCATCCAATCTTTAAGTGGTCGGGTTAACGATCTTAAGTGCTCGGCCCCTGACTCATGTGGTCGAGTCGGTATTAATGATCCGGACCAATAAGGGAATTACCATTTTACCCCTGTCGTGCTGCTAAATGACATAGTGCCCGGAAAACACCATCAACAAATATATATAAATAAAGAGAATGGTGTTGGATGAAAGAGAGTGTATCCAACGGTTCTCTTTATGTGGCTTAATTGACGGCCCAGATCATTTCATTAGTAATTGGAGGAAAGAGAGTGAATTGATTGATGGAAAGGGTCAAAAATTTCAAATTAAAAAATAGAAAATTAAAATAAAATCATTAAATTAAAAAATAAAATCATTTAATTCTGTAACACCGTGCCGTAGGCACGGTCAAATACTGTAACATCGTGCCGTAGGCACGGTCAAATACTGTAACATCGTGCCGTAGGCACGGGCATCATTTAATTAAAAATAAAATCATTTAATTCTGTAACACCTCACCGTAGGCACGGGCAAAAACTAGTATATCTATATAATAAATGAGAATGATGTTAGAGGAAAGAGAGTGTATCCAACGGCTCTCTTTATGTGGCTTAATTGACGGCCCAGATCATTTCATTGGTAATTGGAGGAAAGAGAGTGAATTGATTGATGAAAATGGTCAAAAAAAATTCAAAAATTCAAATTAAGAAATAGAAAGTTAAAATAAAATCATTTAATTAAAAAATAAAATCATTTAATTCTGTAACATCATGCTGTAGGCACGGGCAAATACTGTAACACCGTAACGTAGGCACGGCCAAATACTGTAACACCGTGCCTACAGCACGAGCATTATTTAATTAAAAAATAAAATCATTTAATTCTGTAACACCATACCGTAGGCACAGTAAATACTGTAACATCGTGTCGTAGGTACGGGCAAAAACTAGTATATATATAAGGAATGAATTTCTTGTCTGTAATATGGGGATTGATTCAAAAACCATTGCTAAATAACCCTCTTTGAAATTTTACAAAATTATCAATTCATATAAGCTTGGCAATGAAACAACAGATCATTAAAGCAGACAATACCTACTTCGAAATTTTTACCACACTTTTTTATACAGAATAATAAATTGCAAGCTCTATGAAACTTTTCTTTATCAACGAGATACGAAATTATATATATTTTTAAAAAAAATAAAAAATAAATGAAAAAGAAAAAAAGAAATTAAGATTGTAAAAAATAACAGTGTGAAAATAGATAATGGAGTAACTAAAGATGATTTTCATTAAAGCAAACCATATTACATAAAAAGGGAATTAGAACAAAATTTACATTAAAGGGGATATAATAGACTAATAGCATCGATGCTGCAATTTTTTTGGTTTGTAATATTTAGGCCTTTTTTGGGGATTTCTTAGCCTCTGATGCAGTAGTTGCTTGTGATTTCTTGGGCAAAAGGACTGGATTGATATTTGGAAGCACACCGCCACTTGCTATCGTCACTCCTTGGAGAAGTTTCCCCAATTCGTCGTCGTTTCGTATAGCCAATAGCAAGTGCCTCGGATTGATTCTGTTCTTCTTGTTGTCACGTGCTGCGTTTCCCGCCAACTCCAAAACCTATCAAATAAATCAAAATTTTAAACACATGATTCAAAATTCTGACCAAATAAGGAAAAAAAAAAAGTAAAACGACGACGTAAATGTCGGATCTGAGACAATACCTCAGCAGCGAGATACTCTAAAACAGAAGCCATGTAAATGGGGGACCCAGTGCCCAATCTCTGAGCGTAGCGGCCCTTTTTCAAGAACCGGGCGATACGACCGACCGGAAATTGCAGACCAGCTTTCACCGATTTTGATACCGACTTCTTCCTCTCTCCGCCTCTCCTGCCTCCGGCTCCTTTCGTTGGCTTCGTCGACTCCATTTGCTATCACAACCAAAATGCTGTTATTTTCAAAGTGGTTTGAGAAATGCAAATGCAAGGGACATAAAAGGAGGGATTGGCATTTTATAGTAAAGGTACCACTCTGGCGATCCTTTATATCAAGTTCTGTCCAATGAGAGTGTTTGAGTTTATGACTCATGGGTTTTGTGATCTAACGGTTGGTATTGTTGACACGCTGGCAATCCATGTGAATATATGTTTTACCAATGAAAGATAGTGATCGATTGGTAATTGTTAACCGCGAAATCTGCCATGCTGGCGATCCAGGATTTTTTTTGTTGGCCTATTAGGTAACGCTCACATGATCAAGGTTTTTTTAAAAAAATTGAAAATTCCGTCGCCAAATTACTTGACTCGAGCTTAAGTGGAACCGATCAAATTCCTGATTGTCTAAATTCTTATAAAAAATACATCATCTGAATATCAAATTCAGTACCTGACAATCAAATATGAAGCATTTTGCCATCAAAACATGGGGATTACTAGAATTACTTATTCTTACACAAAATGACTAACAATTGTAGAACAAAACAGAAACTCATCAATCGGTATAATTTGGGAAATTTTGGGGTCCTTGACATATGGGGAAAGACTCTTTTGAAGATCATTTATTTGACTACTCATCAGTCGGTATAATTTGGGAAATTTACTAAACACTTTTTTTAAAAAAAAATTATAATTTGGGAAGGCAATGCCCTTAAAATAATTAAAAATAAAAATTCACCGTATGCTTTAGCCATCTATGCAAACACTCCTAGCATAAATTGCCTTGACAAATTGCAATAATTTCTTGTCAATTTGTAATAATTTGGTTAAGGCAAGGCACTTTAAAATAATTTGTAATAATTTTGCCATCTATGCAAACACTTCTACTATAAATTGCCTGCCCATTTCAATATATTGATGGATATATCTTCATGTTAATTAGGGTTTAATATTGTTTCAAAAATTAATATCACAAAAACATATAAACTTCTTAATTCACTAATCTTAAGAAAGAGAATCAACAAAGAGATTATTTATGTGAAAGAAAAATAATTATAATCAAACTCTATCACAATATGCAATGTATCCAAAACAATCATAATTACTCGAGTAATTATTTAAGACTTTTGTACGCCTGCCTTAAAACTCATGCCAAACTTACACAAAAAGACTCAAGTTGGCCTCAGGGTTTCTTGAGGGTGTCACAACTTGGAAAGTACCAAGTTTTGTATCATTTATATTATGGGTGGAAACGAACTCAAAGTCAGAACATACTCAATCAGATAGGTTTGTTAGCACAAGAAGTCCAATAAGAGGAAGTGTCCAGCCCACAAGATCTAATACCAATCCGAGCCACTGGTCGTGATAAGTCACCATCAGCCTCGTTGAAGTCACCCAGAACGCGACAGTTCCCTGGAGCATCCACGAGCTCAACATATCAAGAGATGGAGCACATAGAACGCATCTCATGCAACCTGAACTCCATGAATGACATATTCCTATTAGATCGAGATCGTTAAGAGCCCGAAAAAGATAATCACCTCAACAATTATCAGTTTAGGATAACAATAAATCTCAATAAATCCGGATTAGTTATTGCTCATAATGGTCTCCAACGGTTACCACATGTTGTGCCATTGAAACACTTCCCTAGTATTATAAAAAAGAGAGAAAAAGCCTTATCGAAACTCGGCAAAAATTATGAGAGAATTGTAAAACTCTAGGTCATTGATGTAGGTCATTGATTTACCAAATCATGTTAAAGACTGTGAATTATTATTTTACTTCGTTTATTTTCGACGTTTACCACTCAAAATCAAATATACCGATTTTAACCGTCAACAATTTATTTCATGGGTAGAATTATCAAAAAGTTCTTTAACGGGAACATAAACTTCTCCAAGAATCTTAGCATGCCCTAAAACTTGTTTGTAATAAATTTTACACATAAGCTCATCTTTGTTAAGCTTCGACATAAAAATATCGTTTGATAGAGATTATTGATTGAGAATATAAACCAGATTATAAGTATTGTAATTAGAATATATAAGTTAGCTTATAAGCTCACCAAATTATATATCAAATGATACAAAAATCTCATTGGAAAATCTCATACGATTTATTGACTTGAATATTCTTGGAGTGCTTGGTTATAACGAGAATTGCCCACAATTGATACTAAAAGGTAAACCCCATTTTTTAAGAACAAATTTACGTTCCTGAGGCATTGTGAAGATTTCATAAATTCACATTCACATCTAGAGGATAGTAATCAATCACTATTGAATCTAAGTGATTGTTGAAACGTTGAACAAATAAGAGTTCAAATAGTTATAGAATTATTGTCTCCAACTTAATCATCAAATGGGGATAATTAATTAGGTCTTTGATTTTGATTAGAATTATAATACTTGTGAAATTTGGTTCTTATAAGAAAAAAAAAACATTAAACTTTTTAATCGGTTATTAAAATTTACGAAGAAAAATAATTTGATCTCGAAATAGTCCAAAAAAAGTTAAAGTCTAATATCAGGAGAATAAAAAATTAAATTGGGCTCTTTTTTCCCTCTAAAAATGCATTTGCATAAAAAAATATCAGAAGACTCAATTATACAAATCATGTGATCCTGAGTATAAGATAATTTGAACTTTATTCAAGATTAATAATTTCAAAGTTCAAGAAAATTCAAGATTCACAAGATCCATAAAAAAAATGGTTTGATCAAATTTAAGAGAAGATCAAGTTCAAGATTTAAGGGCAAGCCTATTAAGACAACACATAATTTAGGCTTTTCAAGAAAAGACTTCCAAGAATTGGGCTAAAGAAGTCCAATATTTTCAAGAAAATATTACATAGACAATGACATTGAGAGTCTTTATATTTTGACCATAACTTTCTCATCTAATATCCAACTTTGGTGATTCAAAATGTGTTGGAAAGAAGACTCGAAAATCTATAATTTTATAATTTATGTCAAAGACAGATTCCTAGTCAAAATACGATCGCAAGTTATCCAATATTTTTAGGTTTTATATTTTAATTTTATGTTATGTTTAAGCGTTGGAGAACTGTAATGTTATTTTAAAAGCTCATGCATTAAATTTTAAGTCTTATATAACTTAAGATTTAATCTTTTTAGTTCAATTAAAATTTCTTTTTTGAATTTTAATTTAAATAGCTTTTTTATTTAAGTTAAATTAGGATTTTATAAGGACCTATTTAAAGGCGTATTTAATTTGTAATTTAATACATAATTTTGAATAAAGAATAGATATTGGCTTTCAACTCTCTTGATTCTTGATTGAACCATCTTCAAGACTTATAAAAAATTGACGATTTTTTTAGTGTATCTAAATAGCTAATAAGATTCTGACAAGAAATAAAGAAATATCTTCAAGAACGAGCTTCTTGATGATCTAACTTGATTTTGAAAGGATTTTATTCCTTAACAAACACTACAAGAAAATGGACTTTTAGCGTCCAATACTTTAGCGTCGAAACCACTTTCGACGCTAATAATCACATTTAACGTCATAATTGACATCCGACGCCAAATATCAAGCTTTTAGCGACGAAAATCATATTCGACGCCAAATATTCAACTTTTATCGTCGAATACAAATATCGAAGCTAAAAGTACGAATTATAGCGTCGAAAATTATTCGACACTAAATTTTTTTAACTATTCCAATAATATTTGGCGTCGACATAAATTGGGACGCTAAATTTTATACTTTTAACGTCAAAAAACATATTCGACGCCGAAAACTTGAAATTTAGCGTCGACGAAGTAGCGTTGCTAAAGGTTTATGAAGATACCACCGACAATCCTTTAATCTTTAGCGTCTAAATTTAATATCGACGCTAAAAATCAGACATTTAGCGTCGAAATAGGAGATTCGACGCTAAAAATCGGACAATTAGCGTCGAATTTAGGGATTCGACGCTAAAAATATATTAAAATGCAGAATACCACCAACCCTTCTCCCCCTCTGCTTTTTCTCTCATCCTCTTCAATCTCATCATCTGCAATCTGAGACTCTCTCCTCTGCTACCTCACAACTCTCCTACAAATTTTAAATAAAATTGTAACTAATTTTCCATAAGGTAAATCTTCTTTCATATTTCTTTATTATTTTTCTTTATATTTGCAAAGAATAATTATATATCTCACTTAAGTATTTCAGTTTAATCTTTGAAAAAAATTACGGTTTTCATTTTGTATGATTATGTTTATTATATACTTTTTGTACGTAAGTGGTTTATGATTCATATATATATATATATATATATATATATATATTAGTTAATTAACTAAATATATTTAACGAAGTAGTAATGTTAATGAGTGTAATATGATGTTTAATAATTATATTATTATATTTAGGTATTTGGCTGAAACTGATAGAAATTGGATGAGCTCGCTGGATAGATTGAGTGTTGAATATCGTAATTGAGTGTATGAGTTCATGGAAGTCGCAAAACAACACATTGATGCAGAATGTCGTATTCGGTGTCCATGTACAAATTGTTTGAATAGGAAAAAGGAAACAGTTAGATGAAGTTCAAAATCATTTATACATGCCGGGAATATCACCAACTTACCGTACGTGGATTTATCACGGTGAGCAGTATAATTCTCAGTCACGATTTATTGATTCCGATGAAGGGAGCAATAGTTACAATCAACCTGCAAACGATGAGATAACTGATACTTTGCATGACTTACAAGGTCCACAACTTTGTCATAGTGTTAGTGGTGACATGTCAGTGTTAAGTGAAAATGATCAAAATTTATTTAGTGAACTACTTGATGAGGCAAAAAAAATTCCATTTGAAGGTGATGGAATGTCGATCTTGAATTTCGTTGTGAAATTATTACACATTAAAGTGATCAACAAAATGACCAACAAAAGTATTGATATGATGCTAGCGTTACTGGGGCAAATATTACCGGTTGGAAGTGAATTACCTAAGTCGTATTACGAGGCAAAGAAAATCTTGCGTGATATGGGAATGGGGTATGAATCCATTCATGCTTGTAAGTATGACTATGTATTATTTCGTGCCGAGTATGAATCACTTGAATATTGTCCGATATGTGGTGAAAGTCGGTACAAAATCTGTGGTATGGGGAAGAAAGTGCCTTGATAAGTGTGGTTTATACCCACTTATTATGGCATTCTCAGTTTATTATTTTGTTATAATTCGAGATATTTAATATGATTTATAATTTATTTTATGTTTTATTTATAGGAGCATTAATATATGGATCGGGGAATAATTGCACGTGTTTTGGGATCTATTGGGATCATCAGACTCAAGGAGCACTAAAAACCAGCATCAGCTGCGCACTGAAATTAAAAAGTCTATAACTTTTGATCTAGAAAGAGTTACGAGACCCATAATATATTGATTTGCATCTACTCGAGGAGATCTATCCAACTATGTGCACCAGAGCCGCGACGCCCAAATCTTAGCGCCGCAGCGCCCAGAAACGAGAAGAATGACGTGAGTATTGAAAAGGCAGCCACTATATTGGACCAAAATAAACACGTGGGCCACACTTGTTAACAAAGAAAGTTGACCAAACAAATACAAAAGGAAAATATGAGTGTACCTTGGAGAGAGAAGGAGCTGCAAAGTTCAACACCAATTTAATGAGAGAAACATGTGGGACCGCATGTTTGACAAATCTTAAAGAAAGAAGAAAGCATGCACGTGCAACAAAGGATGAATTGAGACACGCCACTTTGAAGGAAATAAACAAGGCGCCGTGGCGCCTTCTCAAGGGACAAAAGCCATACAATTTCCAGGGGAATAAGCACCGCGGCGCTGCGGGAGAAGAGTTTCACGCGTATCAGGAAATCGATTTTAGGGTTTTCAATAATCCTAATGCTACCCAAAGACTCCCTGCCTCAACTATAAATATAACATTACATCCAACATTCAAGAGGAGGCTAATACAGAGCACAAAACACAGAACACATATTTTTAGAGATCCAAGGAGAGGATTGAAGAGCGACAAGAGGAGACAAAGGCTGTAATATCCGGAGAGGAAGAGATTCAATTCGGGTTTTATCTTCTTATTTCTTTCTTAAGACTCTAATGATTTCCATTAAATTCGTGGCTTGATTATTTATTGTTTTATCTTTTGTCATGAATTTACTCCTTAATTTTGGAGAATGATGTAATTGATGCTTGAACCTTGTATTTTTGTTTATCAATTTTGTAATGAAGTTTTATTAATTATTTATATTCTTTTGAGTTTAATGCTTCTTAATTGTTGGCCACAATTGAAGATGATGAATGTTTAGAATCTATCACTCGAGAGAGGGGATTTTGAATAGATCTAGAGAATATAACCTAGGATTTTATAGAGTTCGAGAGAATCTGTAGTCCTTTGAAGTCGTTAACATAGAATCACAAATCGTAATGAGTTATTAACTATTGGATTTTTATAGAGATATCGAAGTCTATAGTTGATAATATTTTCACTCGGCACTCGAGAGAGGGAGTGAATATTTTAGGATCTTGACTTATAAATAATATAACCGAACAATGGTAATTGGCATAACAAATACATAGGTGACAGTTAGGTGAAATCAGGATCCAGAGTCTCTATTGTATTAGTTCCTCCTATTTTATTATTTGTATATTTTATTTATCTATTATAAATCTTTATTATTTGTTTTCTAAATAAAGTTAGGATTATCAATTGTAGTACTTAGTGCGAGTTAACGCAATCCCTGTGGGTTCGACACTCTAAACTCATTTATACTAAAACTTGACACCGTACACTTGCGGTACGATATAAAAATATCACAACAAGTTTTTGGCGCCGTTGCCGGGGATTGTTTGTTAATTCACATTAATACTACTACCAAGTAATTTTAGCTTTAATTTAGAATTTTATTTTAATTTTAACTTTTAATTTTTAATTTTATTATTTTTATTTCCTTTATTTTTGTCTTAAGTTTTATTTTTATTTTTGTTATTATTTCTTTTTTCTTATTTGATTTGATTTTATTTTTGTTTTATTTTTTTCTTACGAGGTGAGTTTGAAAAGAACCAATGGCAGATCCTGTTAGTGCACTGATAGCTGAAGTATCGTCCTTCACGACTCATCTAGCAGTATTGATAAATCAAATGAGTCAACCGTCTATTGAAGCTGTTTCTGCTAATGGAATGTTTTTATCCAACAGAGGAGCAGGATTTGAACAAGTACAGTATGTGAACAATTGGAACTTCAACAACTGTAGAGGCAGTCATATGCTTAATTATTATCATCCGAATTTTTCATATGCTGGTATGGAGAACATTTTGCAACCTCCTCATGGCTTCAATTATCCAAAAGTTGAGCAGAAACCTTCCTTAGAAGACCTCATGATCACGTTTGTAGCTACAGCTTCAAAGAGGTTTGAGAAGAATGAGTCAATGCTGGATAATATCGAAACACGAATGGGCAATATAGAGGCAAATATGAAATCTTTAGAAGCAAAAATTGAGTTGCTTGCTTCTTCCATGGCCAATCAACAGCCTTGGGATTTTCCGAGTGATACTGAAGTCAACCCCAATGAGCAAAGTCAAATTATAACCTGTAGGAGCGGAAAAGAGTTTAAAGACACCTCTCAGGACTTAGGCAGTAAAGAAAATGAAATGGTATTTCATGAGGAAACAGTAATAGAAGAAGAGAACAAAGGTGAATTGATAATGAGAGGTCAATATCAAGAAATCACCTTCAGTGTTTTCAGAGCCATGTCGAGTTCTCAAGGTGATGCAGACTGTCACATGATAGATACAGTAAAAAAGGGAGTTGAAACCAGACAGGGTGAATCAGTATTTCAACAGCCTATGAGCATAATGCAGCCATGCATAAAGGAAAATTCTCTGCAGCTAAACTCGAAACCACTCCCAAAGGGCCGTAAAAAGAGGAAAAGAAAGGCCAGTTCTCACTTAGAGATAATTCCTGGAAGATTAAAAAGAAAACCGAGCCAATTTTGCCGAATGTGCAGTCCAGATTTTCCAATTGAAGGGAAATCTACATATCCTGGGGGGCCATCTATAGATAAATCACCACAGCCTGCCAAGCTATCTCTTTCATGTCATAAGAACCGGTGGATACCAAAGAAGAAAACAGATGAGATTACCCGGTTCACTACTTTTAAGCCACCATAACCATTTGGGTGGTTGCGTCTGGCTGAAGACGTTAAACTTAGCGCTAGCGGGGAGGCAACCCTTGCATTTATTTTACAATCATTTCCTTTATTTTTAATTTTTATTTTATTGTGTGCTATTTATTAATTTGCATGTTAATTATGCAGGTAGCACGAGACACACAACGCCCGCGCAACCAAATTCCAACCAGCAAGAGTCTGATCAACTCCATGCACGGTAGTGTTGTTCCTCACTCTTGCTCTTGATATTTATCTTACATTGAGGACAATGCAAATTTTAAGTTTGGGGGTGTGTGCATGTTGTTTACTTGCTATTTAGTTGTTTAAATTTTTTGAAAAAAAAAAAAAAAATTTGTTTTAGTCTTTGATAGTAAAGCATAAATCTTGTGATAATATTGTTTGTTTATGAGTGAAATTTTAGAAACGATAAGTGCCTAATTTACTTTTATCTGATGCCTTGAATAATTGATCTATGTTTGACTCGTAAGCACTTAAAAATAGGTTCTTAGCAGTAAAACTTAAGTAGTTGACAATGTGACTAGTTGACGAAATTGCATGTCGATGAATGACCGTTTGCTTAGATATCTATCTTGATTTGCTAGTGTTATGAAGTATGGAATAGCTAAAAGAAAAATGTCTCTAAAGAAAGAAAATAAACCACCTATAACCGATAAGCGTGAAGCTACCCATGGGCGAGTATTAGGACCACCATGAGGAGAAATGCTACCTTAAAGGGTAGGTGAGTTGAAAAAAAAAAGTGCAAAAATGAGAAAAGAAAAAAGAGACAAGAAAATAAAAGAAAAACCATACCATACCGAACACAAAATAAGGCAATTACAAAGTATAATTGAGATATCTAAGTTGGTTTGACCCATCGATTCTAATTTTTAAACGAAATCATTGAGTTAGCTTACTTAAGATCAAAGCTGTGATGAACCTTTACACACACACACCTTGAGTCTAGCTTAGATAATTTATTCGAGAATTTGGATTCGAGCTGCAATTGCGTACTTTGAAGATTCTTTGATTTCATTTATAAGCTTTCTTTGAGGATATATTTATGCGTAACTATCGAGACTATGTTTTGTTATTTTATATTTTTGCATGATTGTGTGTGAATGACGTTTGTGGGTGTCGTCGCTGTAAGCCCTCACGAGACTATAACTCGTCCACTAGGGCTGCCTAGGGGTTTAAAGGCTTGTTGCATATGCTAAATGCAATCGTGATCCCTACGAAAGTGGCTTAGTTAATTTAGTAATTTTTAATTATTTATTTGAATTTAGTTTTTATTTTTATCTTTTGCTCGGGACTAGCAAAACCTTAAGTTTGGGGGTGTTTGATAAGTGTGGTTTATACCCACTTATTATGGCATTCTCAGTTTATTATTTTGTTATAATTCGAGATATTTAATATGATTTATAATTTATTTTATGTTTTATTTATAGGAGCATTAATATATGGATCGGGGAATAATTGCACGTGTTTTGGGATCTATTGGGATCATCAGACTCAAGGAGCACTAAAAACCAGCATCAGCTGCGCACTGAAATTAAAAAGTCTATAACTTTTGATCTAGAAAGAGTTACGAGACCCATAATATATTGATTTGCATCTACTCGAGGAGATCTATCCAACTATGTGCACCAGAGCCGCGACGCCCAAATCTTAGCGCCGCAGCGCCCAGAAACGAGAAGAATGACGTGAGTATTGAAAAGGCAGCCACTATATTGGACCAAAATAAACACGTGGGCCACACTTGTTAACAAAGAAAGTTGACCAAACAAATACAAAAGGAAAATATGAGTGTACCTTGGAGAGAGAAGGAGCTGCAAAGTTCAACACCAATTTAATGAGAGAAACATGTGGGACCGCATGTTTGACAAATCTTAAAGAAAGAAGAAAGCATGCACGTGCAACAAAGGATGAATTTGAGACACGCCACTTTGAAGGAAATAAACAAGGCGCCGTGGCGCCTTCTCAAGGGACAAAAGCCATACAATTTCCAGGGGAATAAGCACCGCGGCGCTGCGGGAGAAGAGTTTCACGCGTATCAGGAAATCGATTTTAGGGTTTTCAATAATCCTAATGCTACCCAAAGACTCCCTGCCTCAACTATAAATATAACATTACATCCAACATTCAAGAGGAGGCTAATACAGAGCACAAAACACAGAACACATATTTTTAGAGATCCAAGGAGAGGATTGAAGAGCGACAAGAGGAGACAAAGGCTGTAATATCCGGAGAGGAAGAGATTCAATTCGGGTTTATCTTCTTATTTCTTTCTTAAGACTCTAATGATTTCCATTAAATTCGTGGCTTGATTATTTATTGTTTTATCTTTTGTCATGAATTTACTCCTTAATTTTGGAGAATGATGTAATTGATGCTTGAACCTTGTATTTTTGTTTATCAATTTTGTAATGAAGTTTTATTAATTATTTATATTCTTTTGAGTTTATGCTTCTTAATTGTTGGCCACAATTGAAGATGATGAATGTTTAGAATCTATCACTCGAGAGAGGGGATTTTGAATAGATCTAGAGAATATAACCTAGGATTTTATAGAGTTCGAGAGAATCTGTAGTCCTTTGAAGTCGTTAACATAGAATCACAAATCGTAATGAGTTATTAACTATTGGATTTTTATAGAGATATCGAAGTCTATAGTTGATAATATTTTCACTCGGCACTCGAGAGAGGGAGTGAATATTTTAGGATCTTGACTTATAAATAATATAACCGAACAATGGTAATTGGCATAACAAATACATATGTGACAGTTAGGTGAAATCAGGATCCAGAGTCTCTATTGTATTAGTTCCTCCTATTTTATTATTTGTATATTTTATTTATCTATTATAAATCTTTATTATTTGTTTTCTAAATAAAGTTAGGATTATCAATTGTAGTACTTAGTGCGAGTTAACGCAATCCCTGTGGGTTCGACACTCTAAACTCATTTATACTAAAACTTGACACCGTACACTTGCGGTACGATATAAAAATATCACAACATGCCTCAAAAGATATTGCGATATTTCCCTTTAACGCCCAGGCTGTAGAGGTTGTTCATGTCACGACACACAGCGACTGACATGATGTGGCATCATGAAAAGAGGATCGGTGCGGAGGGCATACTTAGACATCCTGCGGATGGAACCGAGTGGAAGGAATTTGATGACATGTACCCCCGTTTCGCTGAGGACCCCCGTAATGTCAGGTTAAGTCTTGCCTCTGATGGTTTTAACCTGTTTGGGAATATGTACAACTCTTATAGCATGTGGCTCGTTATTGTTATTCCATATAACTTACCTCCATGGAATGTATGAATGATCCGTTCATGTTTATGTCATTGGTTATCCTTGGTCCACGTTCCTCTGGTAAAGATATGAATATTTACTTGAGACCATTGATCGATGAGTTACAAACATTATGGAATGTGGGTGTGCATACCTATGATGCCCAATCCATTGTCAGGATTCGACATACTTTGCCAACATCAGAATTATGGAATTGTAGTCCAAGGAGAACACGTCTCATATATTATTGACTTCTACGGAGTGTTGCAATCAGTCATTGAGTTGATATACAGACCCAGACGATATATTATGCTATTCGAATGCAAGTGGTTTGACACAAATGCCAAAAAGAGGAGAATTCAAGTTAGTAATCGTCTAACGTCAATTAATGTTCAACGTTAATTGGTACAAGAATGATCCATACATTTTTTGTATCCAAGCACGGTCAATGATATATATATCTGATCCAAAGTTAGGAAATGGATGGATGGTGGTAGAAAAGTTACAACATATGGGCATTTGGGACACGCAAGAGAAAGATAATGTTGAAATATCAGATGATACACAAGAAGTCTCTGACAACTTCGAAGTTCCTGAACAAATATTTCATGTACCAAATGTCATTGTTCCTGAAAATATCACATTAACTCGAGATAATACAGACGAAATAAATTTTTTGTACCAAAGCACGGTCAATGATATATATAACTTTGACCAAGTATGGGAAGAAGCAGAAAGTGAAGTAGGTCTAGAAGGGCGAGTCGGTACTCACTTCTTGAGGTCCTCTTCCGTCGTGAGCAACATCCTATGCAGCTCTTGGTAGGTACAGATAATCTCGTTCATGTTGAAATACATCACAAACTGGCGATAAGAAGCCGTGAGAGAACCAATAATGATACTCCTACCGAGAATGTCATTCAGAACGAGATTATGTTGCCTCAATTGAGATCGATCATCTGAAGAACATGTGGGCTAACAGCTTGCCCCTCATCCAATCGTGCATGAAACAGTTCCATTGCGACCTTATGAACAACAACTTGTTCTTGGTTCTCAAACTATTGTCTTAATCGTGTCATCATAGTATAAGCATCTGACATGCCATAATATTGTTTCTTGAGTCCCGGTGAAAGCGAGCTTAAGATGTATGATTTAACCCTTAAATCATTATCCTTCCAAACTTGGAAGACTCTGTGTTCTTCCGGTGTAGCGTCCTCTGCCACATCAAGGGGCATTGGACCCTCAAGAACATATCCCAACCTCTCAGAATCGAGGGCAATCCTCAAATCCAGATCCCAATCGGTGAAGTTATCAGCGCCTTTTAATTTGTTCGCATCAAGCATACGCGCAAACTAATTTGTGGATGGTGCCGCCATCGCAAATCTATCATATATATCACGAAAAACGGTTAGCAGAAATTTAAGCAGTTTCATATAATATCATAAGCATAAACTAGATCATGGATTTTTAATCTAAAAATGCACATCCCACTTAATCCTGCAATATTGTAATCCCCAAACAGAATACAAAGATTTAATAATTAAATTAAATACAAATAGTTCCCGTGAATATATTCAGTTCACAGTAGAGGCACGGTCTCGCATACGTATATTCATCATGTAGACAACTCATTTGCCAATCACTCACTAGAGACTCCTGGGTTTCCGGTCCTGGTCGTTTCTCATTGTCGCTGCTAAGGCAGACCCACAAGGAGACGTACCAAGGTTAAACTCGTCAGTGATAAACTCAAGTTAATTGCGTAACCCTGACAGTTAGGGCACGTTCAGGATTCCGCTTTCGCTGAATTTATCTAGTATCTCATATACATCCGGTATAAATAAATCTCTATCGGCTACACTGTCACAGCAGAGGCACGGTCTCAGATGTAGTCACGGAGAAATATTATAAACCGTATCGACAAGACGGACCACATATCATGCATCATATACATAATTACATTTAAACCTTATTAATTATGGATTTTCCGCTAAGTGTCATACATCCTAAATCTAACCAAATTAGATTAAAACATGCATGTATAAAGTTAAGAAAAACATGATTAAAAATTGAATTAAAGGGCTAATCATATTAGGGGGCCTAGAATCGGACTCGCTCTGATACATTTTAAAGGGGGTTTTATAGCGGATATCCGTAACGCAGCGAAACAGTGGAAAATCAAAATTTTCCGATTTCAAAACTTTTTCTCGGATTAATTAAATAAACTTATTATTTAATTATCCAATAATCAAATTATGAAATAAAACACATTAAATCAAATTCATGTGAATTTACCGAATTACCCTTAAACATAACATTTTGTTTATTTTAATCTGAAATTGTTCGAAACGATTTGGATGATTCTAAATCATTACATATATGAATTTAACATGTCATACATATTGAAATTCAAATTGCACAACAAAAATTTCCAAAAATAAACCCTAAAGCCGAGAGCCATACACGGGGTAAATGTGCATTTTGCATTTCCATTGTTCAAAAACACATGCAAATGAAATCCAATCAACATAAGATTTAATATGTATCATATACACATCCAAATACACCATATAAATGAAAAGCCCCAAATTTGGAAGTGGTCTAAAACCTAATTTTTAATTTCTTCAAAATGGACAAATTAGACCAAATTGGTTAAATCCAACACTTCAATCATGTTTCTTCCATTCAAATCAAGTCTCAACACAATGAAATAACTATAGATCAAATCCAGGTCATTTAAGAGTGGGTCAACAACTCTAGATTAGCAACAAGTTTTCTAAAACCATGAAAAGAATGCTTACTAGTCCATTAGTAAACATTCTATCAACTTTATAAATGCTCAACCCTTTTATCAAACTTTCATCCAACAAAATACAAAGAAAAGATTAGAAAAACTTAAGAACATCACAAGATGTGGCCAAGAACAAGAGAAACATTTTTCTCTCTAATGGCAGGTTGGAAAAACTTACTTAAATCCAAGCTTTTCTTTGATTTTTCTTTTCTTTCTCTCTAACTTCTTTGTATTCCTTCAATGGAGTTTTTGATAAAGTGTATTAGGTTATTAAACCCTAAATGAAAACAAAACAATTTATACCAAAAACACATATGCCTTGGCCGAATTTGGTATATGCCAAATATCTAGATATTTTTCAATTTTGTTTCATTTAATGCCTTTTTATCAACTTGTAATTTTAATCATCAAACATTTAATGAATTAAGTAAGTCAACAAAAGCATCTTAAGTCATTAAAATAAATATCATAACTTTAAAATATTTATATTTTAATTAATTTAATCATTTAACAATTAATTAATTAATAATTAATAAATACAATATATTAAATATATGTATCATATTTACAATAAATATCAAATACATATATATATATATATATTTATATTAGTCAAATATCTCAAATTGACATTTAATTAATGTGTATTTAAATTAATCTAATATTAAATGTAAATACACAAAAATTAAGGAAATGATTATCAGGTCTCTACACATGTATTTTGCGTTTAACCTTTAAACGACTTTATAAATAATCAATATTATTTATAATTGTTTGCCCTAGTGCTCTACGAGTATACTTCATTAGTGAGACTCTCTAGATTCAGGCATATCCGTCACGAAATCCAATTTCGTGTCCATAATTTATCCACCCGTAAATTATGACGATCACAGATAAACTCGCTGAATCATACAGGTCGAGGTCAGGACAAATGTATAATTCCTCCGTCACAGGTATCCGGATAAATCCCAGAGATATAGATGTAAACTTCAATTTCTATAGGGATTATCCAGTCGACTATTCTATTAGCAATCTCAAAAATAACATTTAGAACTAACTTCTAAAATGTACTAACAGGCCCATGGTTTTTATCTGATTGCTAATCATATGGACTACCTATGCTCTGATACACAAAACTGACGGATCCTATCTCGATACACACAGGACACCTTGAGGATCTATCTACACCCAACGAACAGACAGATGTCTGATCTTAATAGATCGGTGACGTGACTGCCATCTAAGTGCAGAAGATGTCTCATGCGCCCACAGTGGTATCTCAAGTCGAAGAATCACAAGTGCTACTCAACCCGATAAGATTCATATTGACGTTGGTGTACCATCCATTTAAGAATCTTCGGTGAGTCGTTCAGTGTTTATCCGCGATAAACACCTACACGTCTATACTAGTCTCCAAGACTTATGGTTCATTGAGAAACCATTGGAATCATATATTCCAGTATACGACATGTACCGGTCTCAACAGGTTTACTATACTGACCAAGTAGTGTAAACCTTGACCAGAAACTGTCTGAGAATGACAACGTCATGATACAACTTAATGTCAGTTGCGACGCTTTTGCAACTGCACCATGACTAGTCATTCTAAGGTCATTACCATATTAAAAGATACATTATATTATAGAAACTGCATATATTATTCAAAATAATAACGTTTTACATAAGTATTCATAAAGAAATACAACCGGGAATTAGCGTTATGAGCACCACCCCAACAGTTTGAGAGCACCGGACTGCGATTTGCTTGCTTGGTCGCCGGCGAAGTGGTTTGAGAGAGAGCACCGGATTTGAGAGAGAGCAACGAAATTGATTTGAGGAAGAAAATTGATTTGGGGCAAGTTTATTGGAGTGTTTGGCAACTGATTCCCTCAAATACGGGTTTAACTTTTTTTTTACCAAAATGCAATGCAATGTGTCGTTCGGGATAAATGTAGGGAAATGTGTGAGTTGATATATCATTTCTCAAAAAAAAAAAAAAAAAGTAAACGATTGCTCTCACAAATTGGTGTTTTCATTCATTAATTAAAAAAATAATAAATAAATAAAACATTTTCACATGCAAAATAGTTCAACAAATTAACCCCTTCATGCAAAAATGCTGACGAAATTCACCATCAGTCCATCACCACCAATTCCTCAATCTCCTAATTCTTTCAGTCACCGCCGGCTGCCTTAGTCTCCGCCTTCATAATCTGTGAACTCTCCACCGCCGCCGACGACTCCTGCAACCGCCATCCCTCCCAATAATCCCGCCCTGCTACCATCACTTTCTTTTTAATGAAAGTACTGTTCTTACTTTGCTGTTGTGTCCGGTACCCTTCAGGCGGAGGGTATGCCGCTCCTGGTTGCGGCGGATACCCTTCAGGAGGATTATTATCTTCTGCATTAACGGATGACAGGGGGCCGAATTTATACGAAACTTTTAATACACCCTTAGCTCTGCCACTGGGGGTTGTGATGCTATAGCTCTGACTCTGACACTGAGGTTTCTTTTTGAGTAGGATATCTTTAACGGGGACAAATACTTGGCCGAGACAAGAATCACCTAAGCAACCGCCAGTGGATTTTATGGTGTAAACGACGGTGAGCTGGTTCTGCATGGCGGCGGCTTCATTGATGTTGAATCTCATAAGATGATTCCATTTGGGATTGACTCCGCAATGTTTATCAACTGAAGTTGTTTGACATTCACCTAAGATTGTGACTATGGCGTATGTGTTCATCTTACAGAACATGCCTGAGCTTTTCTTCAGATCGGTAGCTGAAAGAATTGTAATATCCAACGTCCTCAACCCCATGATTTAATCACGAGGACGAGGGCGATCGAAGAGGATGATACGAGAGATTTTGATGAGATTATTATTTTTGTTATTATATTATTATTATTTTGGGTTTTGAGATTTAGAAGAGTCTGTGTCGTGGGTGATTATTTAAGGGGGAAGCTAATAAATTTACTAAAAATAAACACACTTAAAAAAGAAATTGAAGTTTTTGGGGATACAATTATTATTAGATAGAATTGCTGAAAGCTGAAATTTAGGTTATAACAACGTGTAATTTGGTGGTTACAGGGTAAAAATGAAGTGGTCTCATCTTTTGAACGCTAACAAACAAATAGGAAACCTGTCCTTTTAATATTTAGCTGTCGATGACATCAAATTCAGAATGTAAGCCCAACCTTATGAAAGATCATCAAATATAGGATTCTTAGCTGTAGAATTGAAGCCAATTTATATTGGAATGTGTGTCGAAATGGGATGAGGAAATGAGAGAAAAATATAACTATTATGTTTTTTTTTTTTGTTAACGTTGGAAATCATATCGTCAAACCATTCGATCCGCACTTAATCGGAGTAAGTAAAAGCCTTAAACCTTTATAAAAAATACACTCCTGAACTCAAACCCAAAACCTAATAACCAAGTCATAAACGAGCACATATAACTACTACACATTCAAAAGTATTGAGCTATATCCAAGTATTGACCCGAGATTAATGAACCAAACAAGAAAACTATAAGAGCAAATTGTCACCATTTTCAGTTTCAAGTAAAAAAGCGAGCAAAAGCACATGCTGGCCCATGCCACCACCAAGCTCAGTAAATAATGGAACAAGTAAAACGAAGAAGATAGCATAGCACTATCAAAAATATCATCAGTACACCACTTTCAAACTATAAGGCACCAGCACATTGCTTTCGAACCACCCATTTTATTTTATATTTTTTCAAAAATAAAATGGATTTCCTCAAATCGCCTGATGGAACTATGGCCTTCTTGACCCAAATAAGACCCTTGGTTCTTTTGCGTTGCTTTTGCTGCAAATTCCATAAGCCACACACAATGCCGCTTTGTTTGTTAATATATGTAACCCCAGCTTTAATAGTCCCACACTTTGCAGTGTCCCCGTTAAAGAGGGTGGTAAGGCACATAGCCTAACAAGCCGGTAACATTGGTCACCACATCGTTGCATCTTGTCAGAAGGCTTAGCATCTGCTGTGAAATGTCGATAGCACTGGATGGTGTTATGGTGGGAGTATTAAGATTGTGAGAATTTCTGGGCGTCGCTACTTCTGTAAGATGTGTATTATTATATTATAATTATTTTTATATAGTGGTTTTGCAAAGTTTGAGTGGGGAGGAATACTGGACGACGAAAATGGAGGAATAACCTTTTCAAAGTTCTTACTACTAAAATCCATTGCAACAGAAGATGAAGATGATGCTGCACCACCATCACCAAAACTATCATCATTGTTGTTCTTCAAGAAGTTTCTATCACCAATCATCATTTGCCCTCCCATATTTCTTTCTTCCCCACCTAACATGAATGTTACACGAGCTGTCCCCTTGGTGCCATTACCGGTGGTTGCTTGCCCGCCCTCATTGCTTGCTGGTTTCTTCAAACTGGACTTGAGCTGGATATTAGGCTGAGGAAGAAGTCCAGGTGCTGGTGTTAGTCGATCAGCCATGGGATCCTTAATCCTTGGAGTCTCATATGATGGCTCGTCTCCTCGAACCTTGTCAAAGTCGGGTACTTCAGGTGCAGGAGCTTCCAGTTCCCGAAGAACGTATCTCACTTTCACGTTGCCAAACAAGGTATTGTTTCCGATTGCATATTTGTATGCTGCCTGTGCATCAGCTTTGTGCTTGAACACAACACGACAAGTGAAAGATCTCCAAAATACCCGGATAGCAGACTGATCTATTGACCCAAAACGACCGAATCTTGCCTTGAGCTCTGCAGCAGATGGAAGTGATGTCTCAGGAGGAAACTTCATCACCAGCATGGTGGGCTCAACTGCCCTAGATGGAGGCTCCAATTTCTTTGCAATACCAGGCTTAACTGGCCTTGGTGGTGGAGCAGTAGCATGTTCTTTTCCCTCGACTCGCCGGCCATCCAATGTTCTCTGACTGGCCTTCTTCTCTGCTGTCAGAGATTTCATTTGATTGACCTTCTTTAACCGCTTTGCTGCAATTTCTTCTTGGCGATCAGATGGAAGTCGTTTTTGCCCAGCCTTGGTTGGATCGTCAGTTCTGGCAGTGTGTTTTACTGGTTTTGAATCTCTAACATTCTCACCAGAAGTGCTAATACTGAATGAAGATTTAGTGGTACGACCTTCAATGGGCTCCGTTTCAGATGGTGGTGATAGTACCAAGCTTTTCTGGTATATAACGGATCGAAACCGCAAAAAGCACTGCCGTATAGCTGCAAGGCAGTTCCTTTCCGCAACATGAAAGGGATCGAGGGCAAGAGCATGCAAATCTCTCAATAAATGTGGAAGCCCAACTTCAATATTTACGGTTGTCACTCCTGGCAATGTCTCAACTGAGCTCAATGCAGAAGTAAAGGCACCGAAATCTTTCTTCTGATTATTCATCCAAAGATCCTCCCTAGGACCCAAACCGGTATGAGCAGATTTTTTTGTTAATTTAGCCGCTGAACGCTTTTGTTGACGATCAGAATTTGTTTCTGTACAGAACTCCTTTTTATTTTTCTTCTTTTTTGGCTCCCCTACCATTGGTTTCTCAGAGCTCAAGTCTCCCGAAGGCCGTTTAAGAGTTTTAGGCTTCTTCAATTTACCATCAGGGCTCATTTTAACAGAAGTCTTTGCACCAACTGACAGAGAAGCACTCATGCGACTGTCCTGAGCTTGATCTAACCCATAGCCTCCCTCTTCTCTCACGGAAAACCTTGATTCAGATTGCTGAAGACCTTCCGATGATCTGGGCATTTGGGCACTCTCCTCAATTTTAATGTCAACCATTACCTTAGCTTTACCTTGAGACACATCATTACTGCTGGATTCCAAAACTACATCTGGTCCCATCCTCATCTTCATTTCATGTGCACCTAGAGATGACCACGGATCTAAAGCAGAACCTTGGATGGCAGTACTGCTGTAAGCCGAAGCCTGATATGTGGTCACAGTTTCTTTGCAAGATAAATCTCCACTTGAACCAGCACGCTCCTCGCTTATAAACCCCGTTTGCTCACATTTTACTGGTGTTTGAGACACTGGTGCCCTCTTCTGCAAAACATAGTTCCCAGTAGCAATTGCTGAAGATCCCTCGACGACAGTTGATGGGTACAAAGAACCTGTTTGCCCTTGGCTAATTTGGGAGGCTCTTGACTCACCTGGTTCATCCCTTTGCTTGAAAAGATATCTATCTTTCTTTGATTGGTCTTTGACTTTCATAGGTTTTTTGGAACTCTTTCCACCACCCAGAGTTTCCGCAATCGCCAGTGGGCCATTCAAAGGAGCTGGAGAATGCAACAAATTCATAAGAGAAACAAGGCAGAGTTTGCATACTAAGAGAATTCATTTCCAGATAATTGGCTAAACTGGGAGGCACATCTGATAGATTGGAAACCACCACATAATAAGGAACAGATGTGCAGACAGACCATACATGCATGTATGCAGACTAACTGTTGGGGATGAGAAGTGAGGTGAAACTATGTGCAAAGACAGAGAGCTTAAACCTCTGCAGACATACATAACCTCTATGGACATTTTACTGCGGCCTTGCAAAGTCATTTGGACTGTTTCTTTTTCTCTCTCCTTAGAGATTAAGAAAGTAGTAGCAATGGGGAATCTCAAATGCTAATAACTTTGCATCCCAAAGTTATTTGGAATGGAAATACATAGAGTGAAAAATTGATGCACTCAATGCTGAACAGACTGAAAACAAATCATCATAATGACAAAATAAGTGGATTATGCATTATAGTGTGTTCACAAATGTGAACGATGGAGAAAAATCAAAACAATTTCCAAGAATCAGCAGAGAAGCATTTAAAATATTACCTTTAGGTGGTTGTTTAGAAGATTGAACCAATACATTAGTGCGATCATGAGAAGGGCGTGTTGGCTGCACACCAAACGCTTGAGCATAGGTCTCATCAAACTCCTCGAATACTGCCATACGCAAAGCAGAAACAGTAGCCTTATTCTTGATAAAATCAATGCTCATCTGATCACACTCTTGTGGTGATGATGCCAACTGCCTTACAAATGAAAGAGTGTCAGCCGGCTGAAACCGATCTCTTGCCTTCTTAATCTGGTTTGCCGAATAAAGCCCTCCAGGCTCAAAATCTGGCACATCAACTGTGAAGTACCCTGGGACATTTGTTGGACGAAAATTATATGGGTTCCTACATTTACATGCCAATGCAAGTCCACGCCTCCTACTAGCCTCATCCACAGCTTCCTCCACAGCCTTAAGAAACGTCCTTGAATTCGTTCGCTGCGATTTCTCCATAAAATACAGATCAAAAGGTACAAGTTCGGCTGGGTCATACCACCCATAACTACTATCCCCAAAGAAAGCAACCAATACATGACCATCCCTCCTTGTGCGACGCACAGAAGACGATGCAAAATCTTCATTGAAGATATGCCCCGGCCACCAGGGGTGCGATTTCACCTTTCCCCACACCATATCACCCACTTCAAACCCATAACTCAATGGCCTGGATGTTCCTGCATTCTTCTTCTCATTGGCTACAAAATAATCAAACTCAGATAACAGAGACTTATTCATCTCTACCTGTCCATCAACCCTCGGTACATCACTCACAGTTCGATCATTTCTAGCTTCAACAGTGTCATTTCTATCATCAAATTCATCATTTCCACCATCAAAACGGCCAATATCTCGTGAATCAATCTGATTAACACTCTCCTCGTTTTCCTCCACTTCAAAAACCCCAGGCTCCATTTCATTATCCATACTACTAGTATTATTATAACTATTATCATCACTCTCTGAAGAAACCCTAACCCTAACTTTAAACTCCTCAGATCTTTCACTCTCGGGAGCTACCGAATCGATCTCCATCAGAGAAACCCTGACTTCATTCGCCACTCCCAAATTCATCAAATTCTCTGTATCACCTGAAACCCTAGATTTCGCTTCGATTTCTCCAATCTTACCATCAGTTTATCTATCGAATTTACAATCGTTATTCATAACAGATATCATATTCTATTGTAATAGCTAAACTACTCACTCTATCGAAACCTAGAAAGCGAGCGTTTAAGTGAACAACAAGAGGAAGTCATACCTTCGTTATCGTCTCATGCTATTGAGAACAATCGAGGTTGTATATTTGTTTGTCTGCTTCTTTTATTTCCGAGAAAGTGCAAGAAAATTATGAGATTTTATTTTCATGTGATGTTTGGATGCTAAGAAAATGTAAGGGCAGTTTCGAGCTTATCTATGGGTGGTTCGGTTTCGGGGATGATCCGCTAGAACGGGTGTACAGAGTAGTCGGTGAGTTGGCCATTGATATGATGCCACATCATATGATAGCTTGTTTTGTTGCTCATCGGGCGATTATGAAATGAGCTTGTCTGATTGTCTCGCCTCATGTGAATGAATCATGCGATGACAATCACGAATCATCACGTGAAAATTATGATATTCTCATTTTGTTTTTGTGATGGAAAATAAATTATCATTCATTTGTCAGTTTTATGTATACTTTGCTTATTTTTAAATAAAGCAATATATACTTTTTATTTATTTTTAAAAATCGACCGACAATTCACCAAACAAGACAACTAATTTAAGTCTCAAAAATTGTAATGTAATTTTGGAAAAAAAAAAAAAACATTTTTGGACATTTCCCAAAATTCTTAAAAATGCTTTTTTTTTCCCTCTGTTTTTAACCTTGAGCAAGAGCAACAGCTCTGTTGAGACGTGAATCTCGATTAAATTTCAGACATTTTATTTTCAGAAAATAAATACAGAGATTCTTCTTACAAAAACCAGCAGAGATATTTAATAAGTACAATAAAGACTTGTAATAACATAATATTTGTAATAATCCTGAACCAAACAATAAAAATTAAACACCTATATCTTCACTCAATAATTTATTCAGTTACAAAAAAATTGATACAGGAAGCTATTTCACAGATAGCCATACCAAGATACTTTAACTACCAACTACATGTATTTCATTGCAAAAAACAGGATCCCACTGCGGTCATCCTTCCTGGTAACGTGAATTTGAGTATCTTATTCCCCATCAGAGAAAGAACATGGTCGTTAAAACCAAAAAAAAAAAAAAAAAATTACGGTAAAAATTGATGAATGAAAATTGAAAACCAAATCAAGCAATTGATACTCAACAAGGCTTTAACAAGTTTCAAGCATCATCAGCTTTTTGGCTAGGAGGGGTTCCGGCCAGCCAACCCCACATGCCACCTGAGCTCTGCCTCTTTGCGTTTAAGGCCGCTTGTTCAGAGGCAGCCTTTTGCCGCTGCAAGAGTTCAAGTTCCTTTTGCAACGTCTCCATTTTTTGTAGCTTTTGTCTTAGTTCGGCAACATCAACCTGTCAAGTGTCAATTCAGAGAGTTATTAGTCAAAAACCAGATATCTTTCCTTACATGCAGATACCAAGTCATCCAAGCAAATGAAATATCGGATACTGTCAGGACAAATAGAACAAATGCAGCTACCACATCAAATTCTATAACCTGCTCTCTCCCTCTTAAATTTGAACAGAACAAATAAATTCCAAATCATTTCACATATAGCATATGCAACCCACATAATATAACTTCCGGTCTCTATTTTCAAAAAAAAATGGCCTTCCATTTGTTTTATCATGGAGGAAAAATTCTAATTGGGAATTGAAATTGCATTTTATTTGGAACAGAAACTTAGGAAAATAAATATATAGCATTTATACTGATAAACACATACCTCTAATTTGAAACATCTTGACTGCTCAGCAGCAAGTTGACCGCGAACAGATTGGAGTTCCTACAATGTGATTATGTGAAAAGCATAAGTAAGAGCGTTTAATCTTTTGAGGAAAGGTTGCGTACATGTTAAATCCTCCCCGAGCCCCACAATGTGGGAAGCCTTGTGCGCTAGGCATCTTTTAAACAGGAAAGAGAAAATTACATGTTGGGTTATCAAAACAAAACATACGATAACTTGCTCCTCCTGTTCAACATAGATTATATATGCAACACAATTCTTAACCACGTATGAACGACGTTACCATGTAATGTATTTACTAAATGCAAACTAAATAACCCATATACTCGTATCGATCAATTACCTTGTACAGGTCTGTGTTTTGAGTCTCAGCTTCGGTTAAGTCTTGCTTTAGCTGGATAGATTGCAACTTCTCCTTGCTGAGTAATGATTCTAGTTCTTCTCTCTCAGCCTTGAGAGTTTCTATAAGATGTTCAGTAGTTTCTGGACGTTTTGATTTCTGCATGAAAGTAAGGTAAATACAAAGAGGTAAGACATAAACACAGCTTGAAACATGGTACTCAGAAGTTGACAAATAAGAAACTCAGATATTCAATGAACTGACACAATTTGCAATCTTTTTGATGTGTTGAATTTTTAAGTCACATACCATGGGCTCTGAATCAACATTATCCACAACAATTTCCCTTATTTTTCCTTCTTGGCCCACTTCTAATTCAGACTCCATATCTCTGGTTGCATTTGTAGCATTATGGACGGCAGAAACACTATCAGGCACAGGCGTTTCTATCATCTTTGATGACAAAGTCGATTTATGGCTTGGTTTAAGAACATTAACCTAACAGCAATACGAGAAACCAAAAGGAAGGATGAGTGAGAGCAAGAGAAGCTAAGTGCAAAGACATTAATATCACTCTTTAGTCTTTACCTCATTGCTGTAACGCCCATTATATCCTCCAAAAGCTACAATTACATCTTCATCGCTGTAGGAGCTCACGACCAAACTCAAGCCCTGCAATACGAGATGATGGACATAATTACACGACATAACAACTGGCAAATGTTCCTAAAAAGTAAAGTACCTCACTAGCAAGAGGAACACGCCCTTGGACAGAAGTTACAACTGACCAAACAAGCGTAGACATGTTGAGAACAACAGTTTCCGAGACCCCTGCAAGGAGTTCAAAGAAACATTAATATACCAATTATATGGTATAAAGACACAAGGACATATAAGTAAGTAGTTACAACAGAACCATGTCACTTATCTTTCATCTTTTAATGAAGATATTCAATCTAATAAGATTTTAAATATAATCAAAATATGAGATGCTATTTAATTGGTCAAATTATAAAATTCTCATTGTCATTAAACTACACTTGCTGCATAGAACAGTTTATTCTTCTAATTTAATCCCCTACTCAAGCCATGGAACAAGGTAAGCCTTTGTTTTAACTTCACTTCAAACACATTCAAAGCACGCCACCAAGAGTAAAATATTATGCCTATATTCATGTATCAATCAGAAACTACTTTATATCTAAATGCTGAAGTTGTAAGATGCATACCACTCTTATTGTCACCACCACCAACAAGAAACCAATTCTCTCCGATTGTTACACCTGCATGCCCAGCTCGTGGAGTTGGTATCTCACCTTGTTGAGTAGGTCTTGACCACTCCATCTGTAAAATGCAATGCTGAACATATTAAAATATAATTCATCCGACAACCATATGCATTAAATAAACACCAGTTATCTTACTGTTTGCAAGTCAAGAACATGCAGATCATTAAAGCAAGTAGCATGTGAGCCTCCGCCAAAGATAAGAAGGTAACGCTCTGCATGTACTGCAGCAGCATGATCAGACCTTGGAGGAGGAGGCACACCCCTACAAAGTAATGAGGATGAACAAATAACAGTTGATTACAATGAAAAATGAACCACTTTCTTCCAACACATTTGAGGGAAAAGAGAATCCAAGCTATAAATGAAACAAATCTGTTGCTTTTTTGTTTGATACAGATAGGTCTAAAAAGGGGTCAGTCCAGTCAAAATATAATAGAATCTAGGTCTGCTTCCAATAAGACAAACTACAATTCAACTATTCAAGCTTAAATCTAAATTATGTTAAAAAAAAGGTTTTACTAAGATTTTTAAATGCAGAATAGGCATTAAGTACACTTTTTCCTTTACGAATCTAAAAAAATTCTTACCTTCTTAATTCGACTGGAGTCCATCCAAGTACTAAATTGGTAATATAATTGAATTTTAGAAACATTATAAAATTTCACGATTGGATTTGATTTAGTTATAATTAATTATGATACAAAATTCTATCAAATGGCTACATAACTTGTCTACCAATGTTATGAAGCAAATTGGCTATGAGATAGCTCCATAAATTGTTTATTGTTCCTCAATAATGACAAATAAATAAAGAAAATCAAAGAAAAATACCAAACAGGCTTGATACTAAAATAGCGAAAAGCTATCTTACACTGCATCGACTTCATCCCAGGTCATGGTTTCAAGATCAAGAATATGCAAATCATTCAAGAGCGATCTCTTCGCATCCTCTCCCCCAAAAATCACTAAACTTGTTCCAACAAGTGTCACAGATTGACCTCCACGTGAGACCTGAAACATAAATGATGCAACATTCACAACACATAAAGAGCATTGACCAAAATTTCAAGTTACAACCTTATTAAGGAAAACCTTAATGATTTATCATTTCTTAGGTCTAGACAAGTGAATGATATTACTAGAGAAATAACAAGAGATGCCATCCAATTAAATTATACCTACATGATTCAGAAGTAAGCTTTCAATTTTCTTATTTTTAATTTAAATTTAGATTTTGGTTTTCAACTGCTTCAATCCCTCTGGTATATTGCTTTCTTGAGAATACCCAAAAACAGGAAGCAAATTACGGCCATTAAATTATCTAATTTGTTTCGTTAACCATTTTCCAGCCAATGTAGAAAGAAATAAGATAGATAAGAGAGAGAATAGATAAATACCGGAGCTTTCCCGTAAGTCTTTAAGGTTGACCATGAACAAGTGTGCACATCGAATACCCTCACTGTCATGATAATACAATCAAGTTTTTGAGCTCTTCAAAAATTTCCCCATGACAAAATATAAGTTAATCTAATAGTAAATAACCATTACGTTTTACATTTCCATAGGTGTCATAGTTTCCACGATGGTAAATAAACCAAGTACAAAACAGAGGGCATTAAAATATAATTAAATTTGTACCCTGAATAGTTTCATAAGGATCCTTTGTATGCCCAGCAATTGACAGAAGTTTATTCTCCCATGTTAACTAGAGAAACATATGCTATCAATAGATTAGAAAATCAATATAAGAAGAAAGTTATTGGTAAATGGATATTACGCAACTGTGCAAGCAGTTGTGAGCAAACATTGCCTCTGGAAGTGACACAGAACGAAAAAGATTACTGAGTTCTCTACTAACCAAGGAATGGCCAGCACATGGTGTTAATATTGCTGGAGATGGTGACTCCGGTGACTCAGCCACAGCCTTAGCCTGGATCTTTGACCAGGCCCAAGTTCTCAAATCCAGAACCTGCATTGATCATCAACTTAGGGGAGAAGTAATATATAGCTATTTGTATGCAGAGGCAGATGAAGGAATACAAATTAAGAAGCAAAGGCTACAACCACAAAAGCATAGATATTCAAAGTTCTGCAGGTATGGAACCATAAAGAGAACACAAGAAACTCAAAAGAAGTAATGATCCTGTTTACAATGTAAATACATACACATTCAGCCAGCAGTCCAGTCCAAAATTTTGTGTACACATAATGCAAATGTGTACATGTGTTTGAAAATGATTACTTACATGGAGATCACTTAGATAGCGTCCATTGTGGTTTCCACCATATATATACATCTTATCTTGAACAACTGCAGCTCCGTGCTGAGAAAATTTGATAGGTCTTGTTCAGTAAACAAAACAGAAAAGAAAAGGAAGAGTAAAGTATTAAAAATGGAATCTTTCTATTAAGATAGATAAGCCAATACCTCGTATCGAGCTTTGGGCCGTTGGCCAGATATTGGAGGTGCAATCCATTGATCATAGACAACAATAGAACCAAGGCCTTCTGAGACTACATCTTTATCTTGAGTCTCCATCAGGTTTCCATTTTCAGGAATGGTCTTTGTCTCAGGTAACGAATTGCCATTCTCCATGACAGTCTCAGTTTTAGAATTAGGCTATAACAAAGCAATAAATAATTAATATGATCTAGGTCAGAGGCTATAGAAAATCTTCTTGCAATAAAAGTAGTTGTAAGGCATGACAGTTTGGGTTGAGGCCCTCAACAACAAATGCATAATTATCCAGTTCCTTAAGCAGCGAAGAATCAAGAATAACAACTGCATACTGGCCAAAACCAGATACAAAACCAAAAGTGAACTAACAAAAACTTGATGCAATATCAATGCATAAGTCACTGCTCTTATCATTTTAATTACCAACACATATTAATCATGTGATGGCATTGAAACAAATTTCATTACTAGTGAGAATTAAGATTGAGAGCATCTATGAACTTGCTATGTACTTACATTCATCTGCACATCTACAATGGGCTCAACAACAGAGTTTGATGCCCTTGAATACCAACCTGGATCTTCCTCCTACTTAATCAGAAAAAAAGGATAAAACAGGGAAAAAATTACTGAGATTGTCGTGTGAATCAATATTACGACTAAGAATAGTAATGGCATAAACCTCCAGTATTTTCACAAAAAGCCGCATGGCCTCTGTGGTAGCCATGTTTCCAAGCCCTTGCCAGCTGCATAGACAATAAAAAACTTTAGCAAATAAAATTGAATACAAAACCCAGAAATGCATAACAACCCAAACATCAAACATGTTCAGGTTCAGCTCAACCAAATGGAAGGCAATAGTTAAAGTGAAAAATATATTGATCCAGAGATTGTAAAGTAAAAGTACAAAATTTTCAATAAATTATACATATATGACTAGAAGAATAAGAAACTAAACTATTCTCAATCATATGCTATTTCAAAAAATAATTTGCCGCTGTCTATTCCATTGAAAGATAAAAAGACTAAAAGGAGCAACAGTGAGGTAAACATTATAAACAAAATTTCAACTGTCCAGAATACCCGCAAATTATAATTACTCTACAATTAGCAAAAGAGTCAAACTCTCAACATACTCTAGAAAAGCTAAACGCAACAAAAATCACACTCAGTAAACTCTACTTATACGTATGCAGAAGCCAAAGAACCTTTTCCATTTGCTTTGTTCCACCGGACTCCATGAGCTAGGCTTTGGAATGTTACAAGGTCCTACAGTCGCCTGCAAAATGTTAAATGCTCATAAGTATGAAAACATTCGAAACTTAAATTACAAATATTCCTGCATCTATGCATATCCACAAGTTCTGAGTAAGTTCACTGTGAACAACAGGTTTGTTTAATGATACGATGATGAAACAACAGCCAAACATAATGCAACAATTTAGGTAAACATTATGCATCTCATAGCAGAGAATAAATTAATGTTACTTTCTTCCTCATTTCTCTACATTTTCTAGTAAACCAACCAGAACTACAGATCCAACATTTCAACTGCCTAAATCACAACCCAGAAGATTAGATCTACCTAAATTACACTCCAAACAACCTAAAAAACACACTGATTAAGCGTACAAAGTACAAACGCTAAATCACGTAAAATAAAACAAAATTCAGAAAATAATAGGAAAAACTAAATCTGACAGCAGAATAAAAAAAACAATGTTAGCACAAATCAAGTTACGCAAATCACATACAAACGAGAAATCGCACGCACTAAACGTGATAAGATCAAATATGATAACAAACTAATGCCAATAAAATCGCGCCAGCTCAGCAAACAAATAAGCTCGTATCTAATATGATTGGATCGAGTGACAGAAAACTGAAAACGAGAAAAAAGAAAAGAATTATGGAAATGAGAATTGAAAGTGGAGGTTGTACGTGCCTGTTGATATAAGGCGTAAAGCAGCAAAGCGCTGTCGTTTGAGAACTTAGATGTGAGTCCTTTGGCGGGGGAATTAGGAGATCCATCGAATCCAGCATACGACGCCGCAGCGTAGAATCTCTCTGGATAAGCGAGGCCTGAGCTCGCCCTCGCCATTGCCATCTCGCTTTCGTCTTTTGCTTCTCAGCTTCAATTGAGGATTTGTTTTGATGCCTATAAATGGAAGTAAGATTTTGTTAATTTGAAGATTCAATCAAATATTTTATGTTTTTAATCTCTTTAACTTCTTTTTTTTTTTAATTTATTTGTTGTTAGTTTGTCAATGTGTTGTTGCGTTTGCATAAGGGCACGTTTGGCGGCATTGGGACTGTTGGTGGGGAAATGTAATGGAGTTTTTATTTTAAGGTCAATGTTGACATTTTGCTTAACCATGGAAAGTATTGAATCATTTTTACGTCAGATTATTAAATATTTAAATTATTTTTAAAATATGTTTAGGGGTGTATTCAATTAAGATTTTTAAAAGATTATTTATCAATAAATAAGTCCAGTAGATTTTAAAAGACATTTAAAGAATGTAATGACTTATAAGATTTTATGACGTTTTTTTAATAAAGATTTTTTACTTATAAGATTTTTAAAGATTTATATCATAAGAATTTGTAAGATTTGAAATGACTACATATATATATATTTTTTTAAATAGATATTATATGGAATGGAACCATAAATAAAAAAAACTAATGAAAGTCAATTGGTTGAAGCTGTGGATATTTGCATCAACATAACAGAAAATAGAATCATATGAAATAGAACCATATGAAATAGTCATATCCAATGGTAGTAATTCGCCGTCGAGTTAATGGACGTTCGATATGTTCACCACGCATCATAAACAAAAACTGATTTAACACATGCATATTGAATAAATTGCCATCATTGAACAGTAAATGGCTTCATCCATATTTTCGTCATTAATTTCTTATTTCTCTATGTCGTTACCTTCGTACATGTGCGATTGTGACATTATACATCCATAATATATATATATGAGGCTGTAAAACAATAAATTAATAAAATTTATTGGATGTTAACAAACAATATTTTTTTTTTCAAACGATGCATTTAGCTCAAAGGGTATAGGAACATATAATCAAGATTGATAAAACAAACGAAATTTGATGATAAAATTCATCACAACACAATCTATAGGAAGTGGAATATCAAAACTAAAAATAAATTGATAAGTTAATTTTTTTTGATAAATTGATACCAATAAATCATCATGTGCACATCAAATATTCATCAAAGTAAAAGCTAATATTCAAATTTCTTAAACAAAAAAATTATAATAACAATAGTTCAACCAAATTATAACTGAATTAATTCAATCAAAGTAAAATCTAAAGGGGAATGATAAAAAAAAAATAGTTCAACAAATCATAACATGATTAAAATATATAGGTTTGGTATATATTCGTTCAAAATGGCTTTTAATTCATTTCAAAATGGCTTTCAGCCTCAGATTAAAAGCTTTTAATTCGTTCACATCATTAATTATTTTATTCTGAAATTGATATGTGAATACTATTTTTAAAGCCATTTTACAGATTGTGGTGGGTTAAGAGAGTAAGTACTTTACAAAAACAATAATTTTTTTAAGGTTGAAAAATCAAACTGGAAGTTTTTAATCTTTAAAATCGGATTCACAGTGAGATTACTTTGAGATTCAATAAAGGACACAGCAACAGCGAAAATGACACAACAATCAAATATTTCAGGAATAAACCTAGATTATCAATCTATCTATTTTTCATTCATAAATAAAATCGATCCACACATAATAAAAAATTGGAACACAAAAGTACATTGTTCATGAAGAGTTCACAAGTCTGTTTTTCTTATCTTCTCTAGCCTCAAAAAAATCTCATGTCAAAAGTCTGATGGGTTAGGGTGGGATTTTTTAAAGGATTTGATATTTATATTTTATACTAAAAAGTCTCACACAATCCCACATATAAAAAAAATCATTCAAAATCAACAAGTTTTTCAATACCATAAGACTTTTTATTATTTATTTAAAGTCCTGATTGAATACCACTGGATTTGGGCACCCTATTTAAAAAGTTCTAAAAGTCTTAATGGAATACCATAGTCTTTTAAAATCTCAATTCAATACATCTCCTTGGTTTTATAATAGGTCGTTTTTAATTTTCAATTAAAAAGAAAAGAAAGAGCGAAAAGACTGTTTGATACAAGTAACAGTATTTCGGGGCACGGGTACGGGCAGGGGCAGGGTAACAAAACAAGTGGTGAGTTCTGGGGAATCTGGTGTGGTGGCGAAATCTCACTTCACAGTTGTACGAGAAAAAACAGAAAAATAAAAAATAAAAAAAAAAGAAGGAAAAAAAGGGCCTCTCATCCAACGACTGTGCGGAGATTTGGACAGTAACTTGGTGCAAGCGTGCGGAAGACACAACACAACACCACCACAAAACTGTCGGTTCTTATTGCCTTTATTTATTTATTTATTTATTTTTAAATACGCTTCGTCGCCGTTTAGCCTGATTATGCATTCTTCGACTTAACAAATCGCTAGGTTCAGGTACTCAACTTTCTTTTGGAGCTAATATATATTTATTTTGCTGTAGAATTTAATTCATGGATCTGATTCTGCTTTTAATTATGTTATAATTCACTCAATTTTAGTTTTTTTTTTTTTTATTGGAAACTTAACTCTCAATTCTTGATTTTTAGCTTTTCTTTTTCCTTTATTTTATCTTGCATTATGTTTATATCAATGCAGGCTATGAACTTTTTTTTAACTAGTTTCTACACCTAAAGCCTATTTTTGTTACTTTATTTGTATCCTTTTGTGAGTTTATTTTAATTTATTTAAGGTTATTAATTGATTGGTTATCAAATCCCTTTGAAGCTTTGCCATATTGTTTGTTTAGTTTATCATTTTATTTTTGGTGTAATTTTTCATAGTGTCTCTTTCTTGATTTAGTATTTTTGAGTTGTTGTATGTGCAGATTGATTTTATGAGTAAAGAGCTGTGAATGTTATATTTTTGCTGAATTTTGTTGATGGATCTTCCGCGTTCAAGCTCTGGGAATGGCGAGGATATTGTTGGTATACCGGATGATTTGAGATGTAAGAGGTCGGATGGGAAACAGTGGAGATGCACTGCGATGTCTATGCCAGATAAAACAGTATGCGAAAAACACTACATTCAGGCGAAGAAGAGGGCTGCTAGTTCTGCCTTAAGGGCTAGTATAAAGAAGGCCAAAAAGAAATCTTTGGGTGAAAGTGATACATACTTGGAGAGTAAGAGCGATGATTATGATATGCCGATTGTGGATGTGAAGAGTAGTGACTATCCTTCAGTCTCGGAGAAGAAATATATGGAAAAGGTGTCAAATAGTCATTTTCGCTATTCGTCTGAAACACCTCCTACAAGGGGTACATCAGCACGTAATTCTATGAAGGCAAAAGATAATTTCCAAAGAGATATCGCAGAATATGAAGAGAATTTGAGGTCTTATAAGACACCACCTCATTCTGCCATGGAGTCGTCCCAAAACAGATCTCAAAGGAGCTTTGATCCTAGTGCTACAGCGGTGAGTTAAATTGAAATATTTTAATGCAGCACCTGTCAAAATAATTGCAGGAAAAGCAATAAACATTGTTATAGGTGCATAATATTGCGAAAAAAACATGATAAATCTTAGCACCAATACAACAGAACTCCTTGGTGCTCGTTGTTCTGTTCAGCTCTCTCTCTCTCCCCTCATTTTATGTCGCTGATTTGGAGATGGGAAAGTTACTTTGCAGGAGTATTCTGATGGAAGCATGAATTCTTCTGAAGACACAGGTGGCCAAACTTGCCATCAGTGCAGGAGGAATGATAGAGAGAGAGTTATTTGGTGCCTCAAATGTGAAAAGAGAGGATATTGTGATATCTGCATTTCAACATGGTGAGGTTTTAGTCAGGCATACGTCTATTTCAAATTTACGGGCTTTGTAAGTATTTATGCTTCACTTCTCAGGTGCTCAGACATCCCATTGGAAGAACTTGAGAAGCTCTGTCCTGCATGTCGTGGTTCTTGTAATTGTAAAGCATGCTTACGTGCAGATAATATGATAAAGGTACTTAATTCCTAAATTTAGTGGATCATTAGTTTCGTATGTCTTGTCAGTGCTGTATGGTTATAGATTGATGGTTTAATATCTGTTGTTTGAGGAGCAGGTAAGGATACGGGAAATACCTGTTCTAGACAAGTTGCAATATCTCTACAGCCTGTTATCTGCTGTGCTTCCTGTAGTTAAGCAGATCCATCAGATACAGTGCTCTGAAGTGGAAGTGGAAAAAAGGCTTCGTGGTGAGAAGCTTTTGATGTTCTTGATGCACTTTTAAATTTTTCTAAACAGTGTATGGAGTTTCCATCATGTGACTATTTTTGCAATCATTTTTGCAGGCAATGAAATTGAGCTTGTCAGGGCAAAATTGAGTGCAGATGAGCAGATGTGCTGGTATCGCCTTGAAATTTTTAAAGCTATTTTCATAGAACACTATTGGATTTTGGATTTATGTCATTAGAGTCTTGGAATGTGGTTATGATTATAGACACCATTAGAGGAGCTTGATCTAATTTGTCATTATGGTCACTTGCTCTCTTGCTTAATTCATTAGATGATATGTCTTTTTCTTGGGTTTTATTTCTTGGAGATTTTAAAATAGCCACATACACAAGCATATGTGGTTTTTGTTTTAATTTTAAATAAATAGAGTCCTC
The DNA here is from genome assembly GCA_019454045.1 of Zanthoxylum bungeanum. NCBI lineage: Eukaryota > Viridiplantae > Streptophyta > Magnoliopsida > Sapindales > Rutaceae > Zanthoxylum > Zanthoxylum bungeanum. The sequence continues at coordinate 182,790 of SKCR01028362.1, forward strand.
ACGGTTGTCCTCATAAATTGCTTTTTTGCAGTAACATCTGCAGGATACCAATCATTGACTATCATCGGCATTGTGCAAACTGCATGTATGATCTGTGCATTAGTTGCTGTCAAGATCTTCGAGAAGCATCCACAAATGTTGGTAAAGAAGAGTTGTTGGAAAATCATGCTGCTGGGAGAAGTCAAGACCCCAGAAATTCGTCAGAGCAAGTTAAAACATCCAAACTAAGATTAAATTTTTCTGAAAAGTTTCCTGGCTGGAAAGCCAACTGTGATGGCAGTATTTCATGTCCTCCCAAGGAGTATGGTGGTTGTGGTTATAGATCAATGAACCTAAGCCGAATTTTTAAAATGAATTGGGTTGCAAAACTGGTGAAAAATGTGGAGGAAATGGTGAGTGGTTGTAAGGTTCGTGATGCTGAAACTCCACTAAATGCTGGATCATATGATCGCAGCCTCAGCCAATTTGCTTACAGAGAGGACGGAGATGGTAATTTCTTGTACTGCCCATCATCTCAAGATACTAGAACTGAAGGAATTGGCAACTTCAGAAAGCATTGGGTCAAGGGTGAACCTATTATAGTTAAACAGGTATGTAACAACTCATCCATGTCTATCTGGGACCCAAAGGATATATGGAGAGGGATTCGGGAGACAGCAGATGAGAAGACAAAAGATGAGAACCGAATTGTGAAGGCCGTAGATTGCTTAGACTGGTCTGAGGTGCTCTTTCATTGCTATTGCTTATTTTTGTGTTTATGGTTCTTCTTTCATTCTGATATCCCCAAAAAAATAATGACATTATATGTTATTTGCAACTAATATCTTGTATGTGGTATAACACAATGGCAGGTAGATATTGAACTTGGTGAATTCATAAAAGGATACTCGGAGGGACGAGTTCGTGAAGACGGTTGGCCAGAAATGTTGAAGTTGAAAGATTGGCCTTCTCCTAGTGCTTCTGAAGAGTTTCTGTTGTATCATAAACCTGATTTTATCTGTAAACTGCCTTTACTTGAGTATATCCACTCACGGTTGGGCTTTCTAAATGTTGCTGCAAAACTTCCTCATTATTCCTTGCAGAATGATGTTGGACCTAAGATTTACATTTCTTATGGAACTTATGAGGAACTTGGTAGGGGTGATTCGGTTACTAATCTTCACCTCAATATGCGGGATATGGTAGGTTATGTTTTCTGCTTTCTTTTTGACCTGTGATTTAGTTGACTATTGAGAACTATTATCTCTTAATTCATCATTGTATTCACTATTCAGTATGTATTTATGACTTTTAATTCTATAATTACTTTCTTGACTGAAGATGAAATGCATCCTAATGTCGGTACTGGTAGCATTCAAAATTTTAAAACCGTACCTTGTGCTTACTATGTATTAATCTACCAATACCATATATTGCATGTTATTAAAACTTCTATGAACTAAATTGACTTAAAGATTGATATTATTAATTGAACTTGGTTTGCTTCCGACACTGAAATGCTGCTGGTATCAACTCTAGTAAGGCCATGGAGAATTATTTCGTTCTATATAATATGATATGATGTACGGTGACCTAAATAAGGTGATGCAAGAATATTTTCTGATACTTTCTGTGCTGTTGCAAGGTATACCTGCTGGTGCATATGTGTGAAATGAAGCTGCAGAAAACAGATGAGAAAAATCAGAGTTCCTCTAGAGAATCCGAGGCAAATGAGTCAGCTGGGGATCCAGAAAAGTTTTTGGGTGAGGGAAGTTTTCCTGATTTATCACTTGCTGAACATGATGTAAAGAATGAACATGGGGAAAAGTCTGCTACGGATGAAGATGAGATAATGGAAGATCGAGGGATTGAAATTGTTACTGGTGATGAGAAAACTGTCAAGTCTGAACAGTTAAATGGAGATAGTTGGGATATCTCTGAAAAGACTGATCCAGGAGCCCATTGGGATGTCTTTCGGCGGCAGGATGTTCCCAAGTTAATTGAGTATTTGCGAGAACACTGGACTAGTTTTGGGAAGCCTGACAGCATGATGAATGATTTTGTAAGTCCAATTGTTTAGAAATATACCCTTTAATTGAGGTTTTTTGAGTTAGTTTGTGTGGTCTGCACATTACTGAGTCTATTGTTTGGATCTCAGGTGACACGTCCTCTGTATGGTGAAGCAGTGTACCTCAATGGGCATCATAGAAGAAAATTGAAGGAAGAATTTGGTAAGAAAACTGATATTTTATTTTTAATATCGTGTTTGGGAAGAGCCAATTTTCTTACCTCTCTGTTAGCAGTATTTGTGAGACATATGCTACATAGTCTGAGACTTCCGTCACTCTATCCCACTTGCTAACCAAGAATTATGATCTAATTATTGTTAGCCATTCAATCTGTTAGCACGTTATCTTCCCCTGAATATATTACCGTTATCTTCTTTTTCTTCTTCTGTTTATTTTCATTTATTTTGTTTTTATTTTTTATATTTAAAAATAAAAGTAAATGAACCGGAATAAAGTTGTCTACAAATTGGATATTTACACTTAGTTGCTGTCTGAGAAAATTGAAAAAAAGACTGCATACTATGACTTTGAACAAAGCTAAACTGTTATCTGAGATAGGATGAGGTGCATATTAGATGGCCTCAGAGTCCCTAGTTTCTTGGTGCATATGCAAATGAGACCAAGGGTTACCGTATGGACATACACAGACACAGAGAGAGAGATCATTATAAACAATTTCTATTTTCTCTCTCAGGAGTAGAGCCATGGTCGTTTAAACAGCATTTAGGAGAAGCTGTATTTATCCCTGCTGGATGCCCTTTCCAAGTGAGAAATCTTCAGGTGAATCATTGTGCTTTGTAACATCTTATTGAATATAATTCATGATTTTCACAACATCAGGTTGAATATTTTGTTCTTTTGTTATAATTTCAGTCCACTGTCCAGTTGGGCCTTGATTTCTTATTTCCTGAAAGTGTGGGGGAGGCTGTGAGATTGGCTGAAGAAGTCCGCTGTCTTCCCAACGACCATGAAGCAAAACTTCAAGTTTTGGAGGTTAGGCAAAGGAAACTTTTCCAAGACGTATTCAGTCCCCTCCTTTCTTTGAAATTGTTATGTTCCTTTTATAATTTTATCACTTTTCCCCCCACTGGATCTTCTTTTTTCTTTTACATGTGATTCTGTTTGTCATTGAATTTTTTTAAACTCTGTACTGGGTATTCGATGCAGGTCGGAAAAATATCATTATATGCAGCAAGTTCAGCTATCAAGGAAGTCCAGAAATTGGTGCTTGATCCAAAGTAAGAAAATCAAGCCTTAACCAAGTGTTGATTTTTGCCTTACTGTTGCTAAATGTTTGTTGGTTCTCACTGGATGCTCTTTTGCGAATTTCATTCCCCTCTTTTCTCTACCAAGCCTTTTGAGAATATTAATACAAGCTGTTCTTGTCATGTTGTGGTCACAGCCTTGGTGCAGAGCTGGGATTCAAGGACCCTAATTTAATTTCTGCAGTTTCTGAGAACTTGGAGAACCTTTTGAAGCGTAAACAGATAACTTGTGCTTGAAATAATTTTTCAGTAATTGTAATTTAGAAAATAGATACCTTATTCTTATAGTGGCTGTTACAGGCCCTGAAGGAACTTTCTAGTACAATACTTGAAAAACATTGTAATGCTATTGAGATGTTTAGAAGAAATGAAGCAAATCTATTTCCCGCAGTTTTAACCTTTTTTTCAGAATCAGTAGAGCTTGCTTTCTTTATTTTCACATTGAGACTAAATGAATCTGCAATTGTGTAGAACTCTGATTTTACTTAAATGGCCAACCCTATCTTATATCTTGTTATGATGAGAGCACTCACGAGAAATCAAGATGGACCGGTGAGACGATGACATTATGGCTGATAAGTTATGTAACAAACACTAGAGTATATGTTAGCGTAAATAAATAATCTTATATTATGATATTATAATTTTATGGGCGGTAGCATTAACGCCCATGAAACACTTCACCAAACTCGCCCTAACATTGTGCTCTCCGGTTGAAATAGGATGACCGGATTCTTGGGGCGGCCGTCGTCAGATTTCACATTGTTGGTTGGAGGAGGATCAAGTGATGTTTCAAATTCTCTTTTCTCAGCTGTACTGTACAACAGTGTTTGATCTCCAGCCCAACTCTCTGGGTATATGAACCCTGCAGTTCACAAAATATTTAGTTTACAAGCATTAGCATACATAATAACATTACTGAAAAAATATAACTTGACAAAATAATATACAGGCTGAATCCTCTTGCAAAACTCCTTCTGGTCATTGGATGATTGTGTCATGTAAATTCTATTCATGGAAGCAGTAATGTCACGTAGAGTTGGCAAATGGATCAGATTTAGAAAAGATCGGTCTCAATTTTAATGTTATTTATTACTATTTTCGAGATTTTAGAAAAATTCAAATTTTTAAATTTTAAATTGATTCTTTTATTGTGTTTTTTCAAATTCGGACTTAAATAAACAATAATTAAATTGTTGTTGGACTAATCCGGTTGTAATGCCATTTTTCACTTGAGCCATATGTGTTACATTAACCTTTACATGTTGAATTTTTTTTTTGGCCGGTTAGATTGTTTGTTTTTGCAGAGGCATTGCCATGTCACAAAGTAATGTGATCCATTTTAATTTGGTGCTTCTCGTTAATGGGAAATTAAATGAAATTTTTGGAGCCACGAGCTTCTCAAGGATAATAAAATGACTTTCCATAAGTAACTAAACACATTAATAACTTTGTATAAATTACTCAAATCTTCATTTTTGCGTGCTATGTATTACAATTTAACCCCAAAAATAAAACGAGTGATCAGCTCAGCTCCATATATAGTGGGTGGCTCTCATATTTTGATAATTAATTAACTCAATTAGCAACATGAAAATGGAGGTTGAAGTTGCACTAATCCTCGGATGCATGTATCAAGAGATATTATATAATGCAGTGGGTGGAATCATTAGTTGTTATGTCTATCATTAGTTACACACCCCGTTATTGTCTGTTAATTAGTATATTAGAGCTATATATTAGATAAGATGTTTATTGAAAATAATATTTATCCAGTTGGGACGTCAGCATTTTATAAATTACATTTAGAAAAAAGATAGAATATTTCAGGCAGGAACGTATTAGGGGTGGCAATTTGGGTCAGGATTCGTTTATTCGTTCGATTCGATTCGCTTTAAAGCGAATACGGGTTTGAAAAAATGGATTCGTTTAATAAATGGGTCAATTCGATTCGATTCGTTTATAAACGAATCGAATACGAATTTAAGCTCATTGATTCGTTTATTCGTTTAGGATTCGTTTTATTATTTTTATTTACTAATTCTTGTTAAATTTCAATTAAGATTCAAGAAATTATAACTAATTATCATAGAAAAAGTAATATTTTCGATATTTTGTGAGATATTTTTAGTAAATATATTAATTACATATTTCATATGTATATATTTATGAAGAATTAATGTAAATCAAGTGTGATAAATTATTTTATTCAATAATATCATTGACTAAACGAATAAACGAATATTCGTATTCGATTCGTTTAATAAACGAATCGAATACGAATCCTGATATTAGGATTCGTTTAATAAACGAATCGAATACGAATCCTGATATTAGGATTCGTTTAATAAACGAATCGAATACGAATCCATCACATTTTGATTCGATTCGTTTATGATTCGATACGAATTCGATTCGTTGATTCGTTTTGACACCCCTAGAACGTATATAATTATTTACTGATGATCCTTCTTTCATTTTGCTTTTAAAATAAAGCCTTAGAAAATTATGGGACCAATTTAATTCTCAAGGGAAAAGGCTCTCTTCAATTCTCCTTTTTGAAATATATATAGAACTTATTTTTGGGATCAAAGAGAGAGAGAGTCTACAAATTGCTATATATATCTAAATATTCTTGGCCAAATTTAATCTACTCAATGCTGGCTACAATGTAATTGGCTAGCTAGCTCTTACAATTTTTCTTCTTTTTTTTTTTTGACCAGAAATAAGAAATTATTACTTCATAATTAATTTAAAAAAGGAACATCTTGCTGCTGCTGAAAATGGTTCAAGCTTTGAATTATTGGCTGCCCAATATTTCCTGAAACAAACTTGAGTTCCTGTGATTGCTGCTGCTGTTTTGCTTCATGTAAATTCCGATTCCTTGTTCTTGATCCTCCAACTCCCATGAAATCAACAGTCATCACATCCCCACCAGGCAAAACACTTTTGTCAATGCCAGAACCCTTTTCATCATCAAGTTCCAAATTATTCTTCATCATGAATGGATTGTTTTGATCCAAGAACTTATAAAACATTCCCATATCATTCATTGCTGAGCCCTCGACGTTACCAAACTGCTGTGACAGAAACGGTATCTGATGATCATGATCTGCTGACTGATCTTTCAGCAGCATTGCACTGAATGAAGGTGGTGCCATGCTTGTCACAATATGACTCTTGTGCATCAATGGGGAGCTACTTATCATGCTTCCATTGCTAGCTGTTGCGCCCATTTGAGCTGCTTTTTGCAACAAAGCTGTTGCAGATAATGAAGCAGCAGCAGCAGCAGCAGATTGTTGCATACTGTTACTTTCAAAAATGCTTGCAGCAGCCATAGGGTTGAAGGGCTTTGGTGGTAATATTGGCATTAGTTCATGGGCTAATGGGACGTTCTTATTATTATTATTATTATTTTCTGAGTGAATGTTGATTGGCATTAGTGAAGAAATGAGCCCAGAGACTTGGCTTTGTGGGTTTAATCCTTGATTTGCTCTTTGATTTTCTTCAGCCAATGCATCACAGAAAGCTCTGTGAGTTATGAAGCTGTCCCTTCTGCAAAATAATTATTTGTTAATTAGATAAAATTTTGTTGCCTCAAAATCCAATTAATATTAACTGTTTGTACGTAAGTCAATTATTAAAATGATGACAAATTAAACATTATTATTATTATGTATATGATAGCATATTGCATTAAGAATTTGACTCTTAGGAATATAAAAATAGAAGGACGCATGGTTGAGATCGACTTTGAATAAAAATAAACAATTTAATATGATTATATAGTCAAGCTAATGAAAATTTCATCGCCAAATCACTTTTTTCGGATTTAAGCGGAGTAAGTAAAATATCCGACTATCCCAGACTTTTACAAGAAACGCACTTTTTGAATTAGAATCTAAGACCTCAAAGTGAAATCATGAATCATACACCACAAAGCCAGGGGACAATAATGTGGAACTTGCAGGTTCCAATCTCGCTTTTTTTTTTTTTTACTTCAAAAAATTGAATTATGTTCAAGATCTTGGTTTTATTTTATGCACAAGTAACATGCAACATGCAAGCTATACTTTCCAATTAATATTTTATTCATTAGATGGTCCAATAAAACAATTATTAATTATTAATTAATGACTTCTAATCATGTCCATGCAAATTTCTAAGCTAGCTAGCTAGATTATATATATATGTATAATAAGCAGAAGATTAATTAATTAATTAATTAAAAAAAAAAAACCTGGAAAAGATGGTGCCACAATCACATTTGTACTCCTTAGTCCCACAGGTTTTGGAATGAGCTTTCCAATCAGATTTAACAGCATATTTCTTGGAGCACTTATCACATTTCCACTTTTTCTCACCGTGCTTCCTGGAAAAGTGCTTCTTGATGCCTGTAAGATCACCCAAAGCACGAGCTGGGTTGTGATGAACACATGAAGGTTCTGGACAAATATAAACTCTCTTTATGATCTCTGTGGTTGTTCTTTGCCTGAGCTTCCATGGCAGATTGTGACCTCGTCGATGCAACTGCAGGTTTTGGTCTCTTTGAAATCCTTTGTTGCAGATTTCACAAACGAATCTGTTTGTTGCCATTAGAGAGTTTGGTGATAGAGCAACTACTTCAGCTGCTGGGTCTGCATGAAACAAAAAAAAAAATACATAAATATTTAACATTCAAATAAGAACAATTAGACAGCTTTCCATCTATTACAATTATATTAATTTTAACAAAAAAAAAAATTCCAAAACGACGCCGTTTTGAATTTGTCTTTTCGAACATACTTTTCAGACAAACTAGCATGGTTCATATAAATGGACCTGACTACCGATTCTATTCGGTTTCGGAAACAGTTTACTATTCTAATTTTTTGGAACTGTAGATCCGGACCAAACCGGAAAAAATCGGTTTGGTTCCGATTTAGTCCTTCATTATGTGGAATCATAACCGAACTGAAATAGATTTTGGTTCGATTCCGATTCGGTTTCGATTTCGAATCGAAACAGTGAACGGGTCTACATATAAGAATGTAGAGAAAAATGATTTTAAAAAATGTAAATTGTTTTGTAATTTTTTCAATTTAGTCGGTAATTAAAGCAGTTGTTCTAGATTCTTTTTTTTAAAAGATCTTTTTAATCCACTTATTATATATTTTTTTCATTTTTTTAATTTAATTTTCTTGGAGTAAATTGTAGAAATGCAAAATTATGAATGAGTCAAATACGAATATGTGATTCTTAGTGGGCAGCAAAATATGACTCTTGTACTTGAAACTAGAAGCAAAAAACAAAGAAAAAGGAGTAATAAGGAGATGCAAATAGTACCCCCCCCCCCCCCCCAGCCAATAATTGAACTCTTCAACTACTTGCACACTTCAATAATTCATCATCTTTCTAACCAGCCTTGAAAGAATATCCATGAAACATACAAACCACACCAAATCTTATACATTTACAGCTTTAATTCTTGATTTTTATTTTAAAATAAAAATAAAAATTGTACTTGAAAATTAAATATCCATAGCTATGAAGGCATATGAAACTCAGACCTAGCTATTTGATTACTCTTGAGGACTCATTAGAAACAAGAACACTGAGAATAGTTCAAGCATGTGAAAACTGAAAACAAAAGGAATCTTCATTATTACATATATATGATCTCAAAGATTCATCAGCTTTTTGTGTATGAAAAAGAATAAAGTTTATAACCAATTATTGAATCAATCAATAGTAATAATTAATTAATCCCCCAAAAAAATATTTAACTAGATAATTAAAAACCAAAATATATGCTACTTGAATATCATATATAATTACCTGGAGTTCCTGGTAAATTTCTTTTTCTTTTAGCTGGTGGAGCTGGCTGAGTGGTACTACTAGAGCCATTGCTGCTGCTATTAGTTCTTGTATTTGTACTTGAAGCCAAAGAATTAGGATTTCTAACAAGAAACTGACTCACTAGCCCTTGTTGTTCTTGTTGATGAACTTCTTCTCCATTACTATTATTATTATTATTATTATTGTTTGTGCCTGATGAAGAGAAGCTAACACCATCACCTGTAATATTTGACATGGCAATAATATTGAAAAGCAAAAGCAGATAAAAATGAAAGCAAAGTTTTTTTTATTTAAAACAAACCCCCTTTTTGTTCCTTTCTTGTTCTTGGTTTTGGTGTTGTGGTGGTGGTGTTTTTATTTTTTGAAAACATAATCACAAATAAAATTAACAAAGGCAGAAAATTTGGGATTTGTTGGCAATATTGAGCAAGACAAAAACCAGAAAATTCTCCTTCATTTCTGGTGAATATTGAAGGAGAAGAACAAGAACAAGAGAGAGTACTAATAATATTATTAATTTATTATTTTTTTTTTTGTTGCAGGCACAAGAATATTGAACCAAGTCTTCTTCTTCTTCTTCTTTGGCTCAGTATTGTAATATGTAAATATATATATATAAACACAAATATTTCTTTAATATAATGTTCTTAAGACACTGTTTTTGACTGTTTGTTTGTTTTCACAATATGCCCCTCAATTTGTTGATTATTATAATTTTGTCATCACTCATAATTTTAATTACAATTAATAAATAAAACCATTATTGTATTTAATTAATTATGTTCAATGTATTCACAAGATGACAGGAAGTCATTACAAATTTTGGTAATTTTATTAATGCAAGTGGGAGCTATTTTGGTAATAAGGGTTTTTATATGGTTAAAATAAGTTCAAACAACTCATCAAACTCCTTAAATTAAAACTAACTTTTATATCAATATTAATTATATTACGTTTGTTATATAATTTTTTTACATCACTTTTTTTCTCTCCTTACCATTAATCATGTTTTCAATAAGAGAAAAATGTGTTAAAAAGGTACAAATTTTCTATTATTTTTATTTTTATTTTTAGACATGAAATTCAGTCTAATATCTGGCTCAATATATTAAAGTTGAAATTCAGCTCGAAAATACTATCCAATATGTCTCTCGAGACTTCTTAACGAATCAAAGTTGAAGTCTAGTCCGAAAATTTTATTTTAAGGAAATAATTAATAAACTCCTTCATGAAGACTAGAACCCTCGACTTAAAAAATGAGGTAAGGAGGTGCTGACGAATTAAACCAAATATTTGTGGAAAAAAATGTAACTATTAACAATTAATACATTGTAATAAAGCATTAATTGTTTTTATTTTTTATTTTTCAAATGAAGTAAAAATCATTCAAATTTACAACTTACCCGATATTGATTCATTATTATTTATCAAATAGCTATTTGATTTATTATATTTTATATAATGCTTAATGCTATTTTTTATTTTTTATTTTAACAAAACTATATTTGAATTGTGCTTATGTATGTGCTTCATTTTATATTATTGGTAGAAAGTTTACTAATAAATAAATAGGAGTTTAATTAGTAGTAGGTGGTGGGGGTACTTTTGGAAATTCAATTTCGTTGTGTGCCCCCACATTGCAGGCGGAAGAAGGCTTCTAGTTCAGAATTTGTCATCATGTGGTGATATTTTATCAAGAGTAATTATATTCCCAAAAAGTCCTGCTCTGTGATCTGAAATCACAAAACTGCCACTGTCCTCAGCTTTGAGCTTTTCACGGGTCGGCACTACCGATGAAAGTCGTTCTCGAAAATGACCCGACAAATTAGTACAAAAATTGTTCTGTTCACGTGCAAACTGACTTGTTAGTACTTCCCATTTGGTGAAAATTTCAATAATGCCACTAAAAGTTGTGCTTAGTAATTTCCATTTATGAATTTGAGTGAGACTCGTCTCTGTAATTTGGGCCGCCAGCTTTGAACTGAATCATTTTCACCTTTCAAATTAATTTAAGGGTATAAATATAATATATATCTATTAAGATACCCAATTGATCTTTTACATTTTAAAATTAAGAGGTTGATGTTTCGATATGAACGTATGGACGGTAGAAAATCTCGAATGCCGATCTTTTATATCATTCAATAAGAAATTTATGATAATTTTTTGTCTTTAATCTTGATTTTTGTCTAAAATAATAAAATTTTAAATTTCGATAAAGATTTGAGATCCCAAAAAATTTGGTTTGAGATTCAAAATGAAAAATCATCCTTATACAAAAATTAGAATTATGGATGATTTTCCTTCTCAAATCCATAACCGAAACAAAAGCGACTTTGACAAATCTCGATCCGTCCCGATCTATTATCATCATCTAATGAGGAGTGTTGAATTATAGTATAAGTTTATATTGGTTGTGTTTTTCCTTAACTCAACAACAAAAATATTTAGGAACACATATTTTAAGTTAAGAACTAATTATTAATCAACTACCCACTCATTTATACTTTGAAAACTAAAATAATGATTTCACTCGATAACAAATGTGGATTATAAAAAGTCCTAGAAGACACCTCAACCTTAGACATTAATGGCAAAGCCATCAAGGGATTAGGGGGCCAATGCTCTAGCTTAATCCAAGAATGTGTCATATTTGTTGAAGGGATAATTGTAATGTCCCTAATTAAAAAAAAAAAAAAAATTTAAATTATCATATCTCAATTCGAAAATTTTATGATTGTTCGAAAAAATATTTAGTGTAGAGAAAATGATATTTGTACTCCTAAAGTTCTAAAAAAAATTATTTATCATCCAAAAAACGGTGTGTTTTTTCGAACATCTATTAATTTTCAGGTGTATAGATGGTAAAACTTCTTAAAATTTGGGGTGATAATTGACCATCTTTAGTAATTTTTAGTGTATATATAACATTTTTTTTAAATTGAGTATTTTTTCGAACATCAGATAAATTTTTGGTGGACATATGATAATTTCCCTAAAAAAAATTGCCCACCATTTTTTGAGTAATTCATAAAAATTTTATTTACAGGGAAAAAAAAAATCAAATTATGCTTTACTTGTAAAATTATTCTCAATTAAATGTGAGCTAATTAATAAGGTGGTTTTAATTTGCTAGTCCAAGTAAAACACATCAAATTAGGTCTAAAATATTTTTAGTGACACCAAAATCAAATTAAATGAACAAATAAGTTTGAAGACAGGATGCATTCAAAAACAATACTGAAGAAATTATCATGCAATGTTTCTAAAAGGTCAAGAAAAAAAATTATCAAATATAAACATCTTGATATCTTATATATTTTTATAGAAAAATCAAACATTAATCAATATTATAATTAAGAAATTCAGTTAAAATTTTACCCAACTTAATCAATATTCCGACTCCACCATTGATATTAGGCATATATATTATATAATATCATTCACACGAACTATTTTGAAAGTGTTGTTTTAGGAAGTACTTTATAATTAATAAATTTTTTTAATCATAGCACAATCGGGAATTAGTTTTATTGAGTTTGTTTGAATTCCAGATATTTTTGAATCGATCCGATTTGATTCTCTAATTTTTACTGATTTTGACAAATTTTTATCATTTAATAGAACTAAACTCACAATCAATTTTCGATTTAACCGATTATATCCATCGGTCTGATCCGATTTTCAAAACTGTGAGCACAACTAACAAGCTTAGGCCTACAAGTTGCATGTGAATCCAAAAAGATTGTTGCAATATATGAAGGGGAAAAAATGTATCATGTTAGTTTCCCTTTTACTTTTGGGACATAGTACTATATTCAGCTGGATCCCATTTCAAGATTCTTCAAATTGATCATGATTAAAAAAAAAAAAAAAAACTGCACCAAATCATCTATTAGGCTTTGAAACTTTTTCTTCCATTCAAGTAATAGATTTACTTTTATGTTTTAAAACCTAAATCTACTAGGATAGTGAATATATATAATTATAACACAATCATGAATCTACGTTTATGAAGATACTAACTAAATCTTCATATAAAAAATATATATTCTCACTCAAATAATCGATGATAAATTTACTCTCAAATTGGGAGACAAAAATCCATGCATGAGTCACTTCAGACTCGAACACATGTTCTCCTTTTTTGGGAGAGTATGTGCTACCAATGGGCCATAAACCAATGATAATATTAGATTTATTTTTTGTAAAAAAAAAACAAAAACAAAAACAAAAACAACGTTAAAAGACTTTATTATGTTATGAAATGAATCAAATAATTTTGTGGAATAAAACAAGGTTATAAAATTTACTCTTAGAAACATAAATTTTGAGATTTATTTAAAAGTAAAATATTTTTTTAATCCAAAAAACTCTACTAAAATACAACTAAACAACACACAAAATATTAAAATAAGTTTTTAGAATTGAAATTCACTTTTAGTTGGTAGATAAATCATACAAACAGATACTGGGAAACTTAATGTAACTTAAGATATACTTTAACTTGTTTAATACTAATCTAATTATTTTGTTTCTCATGTATTTTAATAACAAATTATTTATTTATATATTTTAGCTCCATTTAAATGTTAAAAATGTGATGGTTCCGTTGGTATAAGATTTTAATTTTCGCATATATTATATTTATATGTGCATGGAGATGGAACTTTTCAAATAGATAAGTTTAATTTAAATTTTTATTATCGTACCGTTTGATTCAATTCCTTGCCTGGCATGACATACGTGCATGTCTAGCTAAATTCGGGGTCTAAATTTATTTTTTATATTTTGAAACCTTTAATGATAATATAATATTATATAATATATCAAAAAAATAAGATCCTTAATTATTAGTTAAATTTTTGAAGAAAACAAAACTGAAGACTAGGTGCGCTGATGACGTTGACGTAGACCCTTAGTAAATTTTCATGTTCTTTAATTGTGTATTTATGTACGTTCATTTCTATTTCTATTTAATTAATAAAATGAATAAAATTTAATGTGTTTTGACAAAGATTTGAAAGAATCCGAATTGAGCTGTATTATTTTGCCTGACGGATATGCCTTTAAGGGTGTTTGTGTTGCGGTTTAGATTCGTTTTTTTTGTTTTATATCTCAAATCATGCGGGTTGGCGGTTTGAGAAATTAGAAATTAAAATCGTAAATTCGATAAGGAAAATTGTGGCAGTTCGGATCGGCGGTTCATCGGTTTAGACGGTTCGGATCCGCGGTTTGGATTATAAAATTTTTAAAGGAAATTTTGTGGATTTTCATATAATAATTGAAGAGAAAAAATACATAATTTTCATTTATACAGTACATATTGTCATATGATCATTGAACATCTTAAATTTCATGGTTAAGAAATAAGAAAAGTATAAAATAATGTCTAATTTGAACGTGTGTTGACGGTTTAGACGGTTCGAGTCAAAATTTACGATTTATATGGTTCGAGTTGCTGTTTGGGTCAAAATCGCACACTGATCCGAAATTTGTGGTTCAGTTCAGGTCAACACAAAAACCATTTTCAATATTTTTCAGAACCGCGCAGCTCTGTTTGGGTCGGTGCGATTCGGATCAGGTTGCGATTTGAACCGAAGCCGTGAACACCCCTAATCACAGGCTAAGTAGTGGACTACAGTGTCCTATAGAGGTGTTCGCGGTGCAGTTCGGGTTATTTTTTCCATTTGATACTTTAAACCGCGCGGGTTGGCGGTTTGAGAAATTATAAACCAAAACTGCAAATTTGATAAGGAAAACCCCGACAGTTTGGGTCGGCGGTTCAGCTATTTGGACGGTTCAGGTCGTCAGTTTGGATTATAAATATTTTAAAGAAAAATTTTGTGTTTTCTCACATAATAATTGAAGAAAAAAAATACATAATTTTCATTTATACATTGCATATTGTCATATGATCATTGAATATCTTAAATTTCATGGTTAAAGAAGAGGAAAAGTACAAAATAATATATAATTTGAATACGGGTTGGTGGTTTAGACGGTTCGAGTCAAAATTTACGGTTTGTACGGTTCGGGTTGCTGTCAAAACCGCACACCAGTCCGAACTTTGTGATTCGGTTCAAGTCAAACTGAAATCATTTTCAATATTTTTCAAAACCGCGTGATTCGTTTCGGTTCGAATTGGTGTAATTCGGATTAGGTTGTGATTTGAACCGAAGCCGTGAACACTCGTTATCATAGGCTAAATAGTGGACTACATTGTACTATTACTTTACCTGTTGGAATATATCATTTTAGAGAAAGCAATATTTTCCATCCGAATTATGAGGAACTTTAATTAAAAGTCATTTGATTTTGCTAGGGGATTTTAGAGTGAGTTAAACTTCACTTACAAAAATATAAAAAATAAAAAATTAGTTAATTCCTTTCTTTCTTTTTTTTTTTTGAGTAAAAATAACTGACGCTTCATGATTTGTCTTTGTCATGCTTCGCTTCAAAGTAACCAATTGAAACGACAGAGGACAGTAATGTTTTTAAGTGCTTTTTTAGCAAAGTGCTTATCCAACAAAATAAGCCACAAGCCAATAACTTTCTCCTGCTGTCACTGTGCATGCACATGCACATGATTCTGGCTTCTACCCACGTGAGATCAGCCAGTTCTAGCTCTCAAGCAACAAATTAAACCAAGTAATTAATAAATAATAATTCCATTAAAATTAATTTATCATATTATATTTTTCATATACAACAAGCAAGATAAGGATTGCCCTTTTAAATAATTAATATAGGGCAGTTGAGCCTTTGAGGCTTGAAAGAGATCCATAATAATCTTTAATATAAATTCTTTAAATTATGGTACCCAGATAATGTGGCCATGAATTCTTTTTTAATTGAGTAGGTGGTGAGCAATTAGTTGTACAAAATAACAGATTATCAAAGTGCTTTTTTTTTAAATAGTTATTATTGCAAGACATTCCAAGATATACAGTTTTTGTTTTGGGGTTTCTTATAAAATAAATTATTCATTATGGTGGTTCGTTAATAATATCCATAGCCATTTCCATTGTTAATTGGATCCTCAATTGGGAAAGAATTAACAAATTAAATATGTATTGTTAATTGTTTTAAAGTCAATAATAGATCATTTCATTGCATTGCATAGCTTTGTTTTTAATTTGTTGCCTTGTTACTATCACCATGCACCTTTCATAATCATGAGGAAATTAAATATTAAAAGAAATAAAAAATATTTGTTTTCATATGAAATAAAAAGAAAGAAAAAACATTAAAGACAAATTCACACAACAAATATATTTCATATAAAAGTAAATGTAATAATTGACAACTCATAAAGTAATTTTTTATTCTCAAATCTCAAGTGTAAGAGTATCGAAGTAATAAAATAACCCGAAAAGTCGAGATCGATACACATTGAATAGATTTAGTAAAATAAAATAGCAATTTGAGTGAAGAAATAACAGACTGAATTGTTTGAAGTGATTGACAATTTTAAAATGGACTGCAACAATAAAATAAAATGATGGGGTTAGGAGATTCACTCTTAATATTTCAAATATAGATAAATATTTTTTTTTATAATATATAAATTATCATTATTACCCAGTTAATTTATCTCATTATTTAATTATGTCAAAATATATAAAACCAGTCATAAAGTCGGTGATAACATTTGTCTATAACAAGTCCAGTTGGGTACTCAATTATGCCAAATATATAAAACCAGCTATAAAAGCGGTAACAATGTTTGTCAATAATTAATCAAAATTTAACTATGCCAATCAAGATTTGATTTTCTACAGCGAATCAAAACACTCTCAAATATAAGAGAATATTAAATATGATAGTCTTCAGATTACAATTCATATATTATAATATAAATAAGATTAATTTATATATTCTCATATTAAAAGTTTCACCATTTACCCCGACATAATGAAATTAGCTACTAATGCTTTGAATAAAAACACACATAATTTTATAACTAAAAGAAAAATAAATTACAACAAAGCTTGAAAAATAAAACACACAATACACTTCTTCCAAATTTTTCAATATAAAAAAATGAAAGAAACATGAAGAAAATGAGAGGTGAACACCTTTATTTATAATAGAAGTGTCAATCTCTCAATTATTGATTACAACTTTTCAAATCAAATACAATAAACTTGTACTAATTTTTTTTTTTTTTTTTTACTTTATTTTCTAATAATTAAAATTATATGCAACAAACCTCATAACTAAAAAATATTATAATATATATATATATTTGAGTCTTTTTTAATCTGAAACTGAAATTACATTAATCCAATATTGGAATAATAAGTTATGGTCAAATTATGAAAATTACGCAAAATTGAAATTTCTAAAATTTTACATTATTAGAACGCATTTTCAGGCCTCTAAAATCCAAATGTCATCATTTTTATAGTCATGCATCTAAAATATTATTTGACCTATATCAGAAATATAAATCACAATAAAAATATATAAAACATAAATTTAATTATTATTTCACAAATGCGCTAAATTAAGAGGATTAATGAAATTACAAGTATAAAATGATTAATTTTCTTTTTATTAAATGTAAATTTTTTAGTGTTCATCAATAATAATTATAAGGTGATACAAAAAGTATAAGATCGGGACATTGTTAGTAATTTAATTTTCAATCATGCTACATTTATTAAAAACAATAATATTGCCACTTAATAAGAACTTTCAAAAATTTAATTTCAAAAATGAATAAAAAAAAGAGAGAGGAGTAGTAGCTAGTTGTTTCCCATAACATAATCTATTATATAATATATAGGATTATCAATTAATTGTACATTCCCTCTTGATTTCACTTGAAGATCTATCATTACATTGGTGTTTATACCTATAAAATCTTTTATTTGCAATCTAATTAAGGAAACTAAATCATGTGTCTTTTGGTTTAAGTTACATAAATCATGTTTAAAAATAAATTATAACATAAAGATTCTGCTAATCTCTCTCTGGTGAGAGGTTCCATCTAAAGTCATTCATCTGATCTCCAATATTTTATTAGAAAAAGCAATATAATTAATGGATTTATTGAAAATTTTGTGTGGGATCACAAAGCCTAATCGAGTAAATGAAAAAAAAAGTGCTTTAATTTATAGACAAACATTAATTTGGTGACAAATAAAATAGATTTCGTTTTTATATATTATTTGGGTAGCCCTGAAAAAGGTCAAGGTTACTTCAAAATTTGGCTTTATACTGTTTTTGTGATAAATAATGGCAGATTTTTAAAATGCATGGGATACCCACCAAATGATTTAAAACGGTCCCTGAAAAATGAAACAAATTTGCTATAAATATATTTTACGACTGTTTTATTATCATACATGTTAATAATACGCCCCTAAATCGTTCGTCACACAAATCAATCTGCCAAACAAGAACACAAGATTTTTACCGTGGTTCGCTGGAAAATTCCCGACTACATCCACGTTGAACTCCGAAATAAGGAGCTCGTTGCACTAATCAATTACAAGATTTCTCAAGAATCTTGAATCCGTTTACAACATCAATTTCCTCAAATCACACAATAAACCCTAATCTCTAAAAGTGTCAATATCTCAAATTCCCAATTGAATATTACACTAACTTGGACTATGAAAAAGGCTTAACACTTAGCCAAATAATAGGAGAAAAATATATGTAAAATAATTAACCAAAAAACTCTATTTAATTCTCAACCTAAGCACCCTTTATATATGATGAGCAAACTTGATGTAATTAGGACAACGGCAAGGATTGCGCCACATGTCCCTCATCCAACGACTGGATAAAGGCTTCACATTTTACAAACTCCACCTTGAAGCCAAAAAACATCCATCACTCCCAACCATATACAAGGACACATTAAGGCCAATATAGCACAGCAAACTCACTTACTTCCATCATTGTTCATGTCGGCTGCAAGGTCAGCCAACTCCCACATGCAACAGCTTCATGCAGTGGGAGAGTTTGGTAGCAGTCACAATTTTTGTCCTCATGTCAGATGGGTTATCTTCAGTTGGAACCTTCTTAATCTCAATCTTACCACTTGAGATGATTTCCCGCACAAAATGATACTTCACATCCACATGTTTGGTTCTCTCATGATGTACTGGATTCTTGCTCAAATATATTGCACTCTGACTGTCAGAATACACAACTGTCTTACCCTGCAGCTGTTGTATTTCGGTTAAGATACCCTGAAGCCAAATTGCTTCCTTGAACACATCAGTTATGGCTATATATTCCGCTTCGGTAGTTGAGAGTGTAACCAACTGTTGCAGGCTTGACTTCCAGCTGATGCAATTTCCACCAAGTGTGAAATAGTAAGTTGTAGTTGACTTTCTTGAGTCTCTGTCACCTGCAAAATCAGAATCAACATACCATACCAAGTCTAAAGCGTTAGATTTGTTAAAACATAAGCCATAATCAACAGTTGTATTTATGTATCTTAACAACCACTGCAAAGCACTCCAGTGTGCTCCACCTGGATTAGACATAAACCTACTCAATAAAGATACAGCGTATGACAAGTCAGGTCTAGTACTAATCATGGCATACATCACAGAACCTATAGCATTTGCATAAGGTACATTTTCCATTTTTATCATCTCAGACCTATTAGCAGGACTTTGTGATTTAGACAAAATAAAATGACTCGTGAGAGGCTGACTAATAGGTTTACAACCACTTACCCCAAATCTAGATGCTACCTTTTGCAAATATGTGGATTGATGTATTTTAAGACAATTCTTACCTCTATCTCTATCAATGGTCATACATAAGATTCTCTTTGCACTACCTAGGTCTTTCATGTTAAACTCACTATTCAACTGCTTCTTAAGATTGTTAATAGCATTCATTGATTAGAGATTAGAAGCATGTCATCAACATACAATAACAAATACACAGGACATTTTTCATCAAGTATGAAATATAAGCAACTATCATATTTACTCCTTATAAATCCAATATTAAGCACAAATGTATCAAATCTTTTGTACCATTGCCTGGGTGACTGTTTAAGACCATATAAGGATTTATTAAGCAGACAAATATACTCAGGATGGTTTTTATCTATAAAACCCGCAAGCTGAGACATGTAAATTTTCTCTTCTAATTCTCCATGTAGAAAAGCAGTTTTCACATCCAATTGTTCCAATTCAAGATTATACTGCACTACTAGAGCTAACATCATTCTAATAGTTTTAAATTTAACTACAGGTGAGAAAATTTCATTATAGTCTACCCATTCCCGTTGTGTAAATCCTTTTGCTACAAGTCTGGCTTTAAACCTAACAGGGTCACTAGGCAGTAGTCATTCTTTAACCTTAAATAACCACTTACACTCAACCAACTTCTGGTTTTTAGGTTTAAGAACTAAAGTCCAAGTTTGGTTTTTCCTAAGAGAAGACATCTCCTCTTTCATGGCCGCTTCCCATTCAAGTTTATGGGTAGACTTTAATGCCTCTCCTAAGCTAGCAGGCTCAATTCCATTTATTTCATGACTTGATATTAATGCACAGAAATACAAATCATTAGTTGAGTAGTCATACCTGGTAGGAGGCCTTACCTGCCTTCTACTTCTGTCTCTTACTAGCTGGTAGTTGGCCAATGTGTCTTGTGGTGTTTCATCATGCTGCTCAGTTTGATCCAGTTGATCTACTGTGTCCTCTTCACTTTGTTCTTATATCTCTGCTACTTCATTTTCTGTTTTCCTCTGGATTATTTCTCCTAGGTTGAGAGTCCTCATATGTCTCCGTGCCAGACATGTCACCAACTTGATCAGTGATCCTTGATGTCCCTGGCTCCACCTGCATCTGAGCTCCACCTGCAAGATCAAAATCTGCTAGATCATTTTCTAAGGCACCTGCATTTTTGCTAGTAGATTTACATGGAAAACAAAGTTCATTGAATATAACATCCCGACTAACTATGATTTTGACTCCAAGTGACTCCATTTTCCCATAACCTATACCATTTTGTCCCTTCTTGATATCCTAAGAAGACACACTTAATTGACCTCGGTTCAAGTTTACCTATGGACTGGTGAGCATAAGCTTCACAACCAAACACTCTAAGGTGGGCAAGCTTCTGAGCCCTACCAGACCAAATTTCTTCTGGGGTCTTAACTGAACGAAACTATTTGGGCTAAGATTAACCAAATGAGTAGTAGTATTGAGGGCCTCACCCAAAAAATGCCTCGGAAGTTCGGAAGAAAATAAAAGACATCTGATCTTTTCTAATAGGGTTCTATTCATTCTTTCCGCAACTCCATTCTGTTGAGGGGTGTGTCTCACAGTCCTATGTCTCAGGATACCCTCACTAGTACAATATTGATCAAACTCAGTATTACAAAACTCTAAGCCATTATCAGATCTCAAGACTTTCACTTTGTTACTAGTTTAATTTTCTACTAACACTTTCCATTCTTTAAATTTAGTCAAAGTTTCATCCTTTGATTTTAGTAAGAATGTCCATACCTTCCTACTGTAGTCATCAATAATAGAGAGAAAATATTTCTTACCCCCATGTGTCTGGACCTTAACCGGTCCCCATAGATCACAGTGTAGATACTCCAGGCTAGCTTTTGACAAGTGAATTCCAGTTGAGAAGCTCTGTCTGTGTTGTTTGCCCAACACATAGATCTCACAAAACTCTGGTGGCTTCAATTGACCCTTTCCAAATTGTCCCTGCTTGCTGAGTACCTGCATGCCTTTCTGGCCTATATGGCCAAGTCTCAAGTGCCAAATATTAGTCATATCAACATTAGAAGTTAGAGCATAAATGTGTTTTTCCGAGAATACATGTTGGTCATTTAGAACATACAGTCCGTTTCTTTTTATACCAGTTAGGATTAGTTTCTTACCCTTAAATATGTGCATGTTTCCTTTGTGTGCTTTATATGTGAAACCTAATTCATCTAGAGTTCATAGTGATATCAAGTTTCGTTTTAATTCAGGTAAATATCTAACATCAGTAAGGATCCTAACTTTACCATCATGAAGTTTGAGTGTTATGTCCCCAACTCCCTGTATCCTACAAGTACTGTCATTTCCCATATACACTGTCCATTGGTCAGAATTTCTAAAGTTGACAAACCAGTCCCTATACGGACTCATGTGAAAGGAACACCCTGAGTCCAGAATCCATTCTCTGCTAATGTGATCACTAGACACAGTCAATGCCTCAGAAAGGCAAATCGACCCATGTTCGACAGCCACAGTAGCGCTGCCTTCATTTTTCTGTTCCCTAATGAACTTATAACAATTCCTTTTAAGGTGTCTAATCTTCCCACAATGATAGCACTTCTTCCCACTATTCTTATTCTTATCCTGTTTATTCTTTTTCTTCCCTTTAGGTTCTTGGTTATTAGTCTGATGATTATTCGGACCATTATATTTCCTGTCACTTTTTCCTTTCACGAATAGGTTCGCTCCACCTCTTCTACTGGTTTTAAGTTCTAACTCTCTAGCCCTTATACCAGATATTACCAAGTATAGCCTAGGTACAACTCATGTGTACTGCAGAGAGTTCTTAACGACACTATATTCTTCAGGCAGTGCATTTAATAGAATCATAGTTTCGCTAGAGTCTCCTAGGGCTTGGTCAGTTCCTTTAAGGATTTGAGTCATTTTCGTGAATTCATCCAAATTATCATCTATAGACTTATTTGTGTCCATCTTGTAATTAAACAAATTTCCTTTTAAGAACACTAAATTTGGAGCAGAAACAACAGAATAAAGAGATTCGAGTTTACCCCAGAGTTGAATGGCCGTGTTCATTCCATCAACCTTTCTGATGACTGAGTCTCCCAAGTGGAGGAAGATCAAGTTGTAAGCCTCTTCCAGGATTTTGTCTTTCGTGTCATTTTCCATCTTTGGCCATTTTTCTGGATCGGGTTCCAACGCCAAGGCCACCTTAGGGTGGGATAGCAAAACCCTCATTTTCTTCTTCCAAGTGGTGAAATCCCATTTCCCGTCAAAGATGCCAATGTCAAGTCTCATGGTCGATATTTTTTGTTTTAACTAATACCCAAACTATCAATTTGGCAACACAGTGCCCTAATGATACGAAACCGGATATGAAAAGACGAAACCCGATCCAAGATCCCGTAGACCCCCAAAGAACCTGTCCTTGAAAACCCTTGGAGATAGCCTCAGATGAATTTTGCCAGCAAATAGGACGCCACAAAGGATGCCAACCCTTTGATAAGTCTTTGTTCAATCACTGAACGATGATAAAATTTTCTTAATCTCAAGAAATTCATTATTCACGCACCAATAATAGGGTGCTTCATTAAGAGTTGTTTTTGAGTTTAAATAGTAACATACACAAACCCTAAGAGAGCTAAAAAGACTAATATAGCCCTAAACTACCCATTATCAACTAAAAGCCCATAATTCCTAATTTCTAGCACACTTTGAACCCATAACTAAATAAAATAAACTAACCCAAATAATAAATAAAAACGGTAATCCCCGTTGGTTCCATACATGCAAATAAATAATAAATAAGCCTAAACAAACGAAATCGATTCATGCTGCTAGGATCACATCACCTAAACACCCAATTCGGCAACACAGTAGCTAAATCCCTGAGACAGCTAAGCCTTCAGCACCAAAACACACAATTTGCAGATGGCTTATTTACCCAACCAGTGACCTGTTTTAGGGTTTTGTTTCGGCTACTTTAGGGTTTTGATTCGGCTATTTTGGGGTTTTGGTGGCCTCCTTAAGGGCTTGAACGGGCAAACATAGATACCTTTTTAATCTCGGCAACTCATTGATTGATCTGAATCGCGGCAACTGGGGTCTTTATTGGTAACTCACAGATCCAAGAGTCTTGTTAGTAATCTTGATCGGCAGAGGTTGTTTTTTCTTTGATCGGCACCGCTGACAGGTTTTCTTGATTGTCGGGTTTGTTACTTTCTTCGGTCACGGCAGATTTGACCTTTGGTCTAGGTCTCGGCAACTCTGTTCTTGGGTTCGACTGATCCTTTATCGGCAGGTTAATCGACAGCTCCTTTAATTCGGTAACTCATGAGCAGTTTTCTTCTTGGTTCTTTGATCTTGCTTTCGTCTTTTGCTTTTTGGCTGTGATTTCGATTATTGACGGCTTTAAGGTTTTTTTTTCTTGGCCCCAAAAAAGACTAGATCTTCGGCGTTTCAATCTTGGTCCTTTTTTCTTCAATTCGGTCACTGCCCTTAAAAGCTCTGATACCACTATTAATAATACGCCCCTAAATCGTTCGTCACACAAATCAATCTGCCAAACAACAACAACAAGAACACAAGATTTTTACCGTGGTTCGCCGGAAAATTCCCGACTACATCCACGTTGAACTCCGGAACAAGGAGCTCGCTGCACTAATCAATTACAAGATTTCTCAAGAATCTTGAATTCGTTTACAACATCAATTTCCCCAAATCACACAATAAACCATAATCTCTAAAAGTGTCAATCTCTCAAATTCTCAATTGAAGATTACATTAACTTGGACTAGGAGCAAGGCTTAACACTTAGCCAAATAATAGGAGAAAAATATGTGTAAAACAATTAACCAAAAAACTCTATCTAATTCTCAACCTAAGCACCCTTTATATATGATGAGCAAACTTGATGTAATTAGGACAACAGCAAGGATTGCGCCACGTGTCACTCATCCAACGGCTGGATAAATGCTTCACATTTTACAATAATAATAATAATAATAATAATAATAATAATAATAATAATAATAATAATAATATAATAATAATAATAATAATAATAATAATAATAATAATAATAATAACAACAACAACAATAATAATAAATGATGGCCACGAGACTTCTCACACTGGATTTTGAGAAGAATTTAATATATATACAGTCATATTTTTTATTTTTTTAATAAATAAATTATTTCCGCGATCATAAAAAAATTTCAAAGCCTAGCTAATTGGGACAACTTCCCCATATGATCCTATTGTGGTTATTAGTGAGTAGAAATAGAGAATAAAATTATGAATGATGTTACTCATCTTATTGCGAATAACATTATCGCGTGATATTATCTGATTAATTTATAATTATGTATGTAATTGTTCATCGCATGATGATGATACTCTATAAATTATTTTTGTAATAATTTTATTTAAGCTTAGCCCGATTGATAATTAAATTTTCTTTCTTCCTATGAGAGTAAAATTATAATTAGAAATCTCTTATATCAGTCCAATAGATTTTTTTTCGGCTAGATTAGTTGATACTCACACTAAATCAATTATGTATACACACACAGAATGATTATTGAGATGATTGGTTAATTATAACAATAATTATTATTTTTTAAATGGATGATTTGAGTAAAAAAATTTCTCATAGTATAACATACCCAAAGAGACATATAAATTGTCCTCGAGAGACGTAACTTGATGGTGTATAATTCATAATGTCACATTGAGATTTTAGGTTCGAATGCAGATAGTGCGTTTTTTTGTAAGAATCTGAGACATCAGAAGTTTTATCTATTTCGATTAGACCCGAAAGAAGTAATTTGACGGCACGTTTATAGGGATTCCAAAAAAAAAAAAAATTGAAATAATTGCTTCATTTTGAATCATGAATCTATGTAAAATTTGAAGTATAGGAATTAATTACTTTTTAAATTTGGCTTCATGGCTAGTGGCTGTTTCAAACTTTTTCAATTAGAATTAGTTTTCTTTTCCCCCCTTCTTTTATTATTAATATATCATCTACTTTTTTAAAAAAGCTACTTTGACATATAACCCAAGATTCTCTGTCTCATAACATTGATACTATGATAATGGACCTTACACACATTAAAAAATTAAAATTAAAATATTAAAAATAATAATGATTTGCCTAAAGGCTGTCTGCTTTAAATCGTCATTCATGATCTAAAATGTATTTAATTATGTAATATATTTTATCCTCATTTAGGACATTTGTATTGTCGGTTGCGGATTCAACATTAAATAGCTTAAACCTTGGGGAATTGGTCGAGTAATTTTCAAATAATTTTATTTAACGGATCACTTAAAATTATTATTAAGAGCAGAGCAATCCATTCCTACATACAGTCTTGTGTATCAAAACAAAACCGGTAATTCTGTGAATGACACTTTTTTTTTTCTTTTGAAACGTTTAAAATTCTGCCGTCAAATCATTTGATTTGAGTTTAAGCGGAACATATAAAATCTCCGACTGTTCAGACTCTTAAAAAAAGTTCACCCCTTGAACCTAAACTATTTATCTCCAAACCACACTCCTTAGGATTCCGTTAATGAGTAGAGTAAAAAAAAAACTTTGATTTAATGAATGACTATTTTAATTATATATGTATTATATTTAGAGTCAGCTAAAAAAATGTAAATAAAGTAATATATTTAAACATATTATCAAGAAATTTAAAAATAATTTTAATAATATATATTAATCATGGACATTGCATTAAGCTTCATGATTTGCAACATGCTTTATCATTATAACACTGAGTGAGGCCCCAGTTGATAATGAAGCTACTTGATGGAGCCAATAACAAACTACTCATCACTGATCATGTACTCAATTTGAGCAAAAAGGGTAAAAGCAAAACTTTATGATTGGAAAAAAATTATATAATTTTCTTTTTCTTTTTGAAATTTCGTCGAAACGTCGAAAGTTTTTCAAAATGAATCGACAATTGAAAAGAAATTTTATATATCAAATTCAAGATTTATGAAGTTTCCGGCAAACTATAAAACAAAATCAAGATTATGATTTGACAATGGCGGCCATATCAAATAATGCAGGGGCCAAGGAGAAAAAAATGGCTTTTTAGTTCAAATTAAAGAAATCAAATCAAGCAAGCATGTGATACATGATTAGCATATTGAGTTTGGAATTCTTGATCGGGAGTTAGGAAATTCGAGTATTTAGATTTTATTCTTAATAATTCATGAACCGTTGCCGGACTCTCCACACCTAATTAGCACTAATTATTTTAGTTGCTAAAAGATTAATTATTAAAGAAAGAAAAGAAAAGTTGGGTATCTTTTCAGTATCATGTTTAGTGAGACAAAAAGAAAAGGGAAAGCAATAATTTTGCAAGCCGAAGGAAGTAAAGGGTTGCATAATCTTCATAGTTAAGCTTCACTTTTATTATTTTGTTAGATGGAAATTTTCTTCATCATAATTATATTGCTTATGACCTTAAGCAACTTTTTTAAAAGTCACTAAAGACTGTATTTTAGTAAAATTGGACAACAATTCTTGGGCCCAAAAAAAACTGAGCTCCTTCAGGATTTTCGGGGCAAGAATTCATGGAGGAAATCTTTGAATCACATCAATTGATGCCTCCTTTTGATAGCAGGAAAATCCAGGGTAATTCTTTAGTTAAGCTCTTGAAGATTGGTGCTTCAGCAGTGTCATTGTTGGTGGAGTGTGGTAGTGCACGACTCGGTTCAGATCTGACTCGTTTTGTTTGGTGGCAAGTTGGGAAATATTATGAGATATTTTGTGAGATTTAAATTATAAAACGAAGGGGAGCCGATATGCCCTATATGTAATTTTTCGGAAATCCATAAGTAAATCACGTTTGTTCTTTTGATTTATATTTATTGCTTTAACCTAGATTCCTAACAAGCAGCTCATTCCAAACTCCAAATGGAGCTTCTGCAAAATATTACTTTGCAGCTAAACTTGAAGCACCAAATATTATCACTGAAACTATAGAAATTTCTCGTGTTCAAATAATCACAAGCATGATTATTCTTCTGCCATTTTGAGAAGTAACAAGTGACAGTGGCAGGGATTTCAGAGTTTGTAAGATGGTCCCTGTAGTATCTAATTTTCTGGCTGCTTCTAATCTTAATACAACTCATCATGAAACATAATGCAAAGTCATTGCTTCATTTTCCAAAAGAAAAAGACACAGAGACATGTAGATGGATATGCAGCAACAAAACATCTTGTTCAACACACCATATTTGATAATTCTAATGAATGGTGATAAAAGACAATGCTAGTAAAATACTCCGGCTACAACGGTCGTCTGCTCTGTGAAAAGGTGAATTGTGATCAGTAACTTGTTTGGGTTGCAAGGATTGTGAGGAAACAAGTATATGCATATGATTGAAGACAATAATTTTCTGTAGAGGTAGGTGAAATCATATAAGATATGGCGACGTCTCAGTATATCTATGTTAGCGAAAAAACGCAGCAAGGATTCTTTGGTAAAGATAGTCTAATATAGCATGAAGACAGATAAAAGATCCTCGAAATATCAAAACTTAAGGCTAATAAGCAGCTTTAGAGATTCCTACTGGCTAGACTCTTCTCTTCATATTGATTGAGAGGTTGGCCAACTATATTTTTACTAACAGTTGAAGTCTCATTCGACTCCTTTTGTACCTTCAAATCCATAATAATTGTGCCAGCAGTACCATGTTCAGATGACGGCTTGACCTTGCTACGTGCCTTGCGGGAGGGATTTGAAAATGGGATTTCCCGGGTGTGAAAATCTCTGCTTTTCTGTTTCTTGTTGACATTCCAGAACCCACAAGCAAGAGCTTCCAATGCTTTAGCAGTCAATGCGCGGTTTCTAGTGCTTTGCCTCCTTGTGTTCATGTTAGGCTGCTGCGCTGCAGTACTAACATCAATAGAGGAGTTTGGTGCCTCAAGATTAAGCTTGCTCTCGTGAATCAGTGAGCCATTTGAATTCATGCCTTGGCTTCCTTCCACCTCCATCGTTAATACTTCTCCATTGTCAGGGTCAGATGGAATCTGGGAAACGTTCATATCAATTGATGACAGGGTTCGATGTTTCTCATTTTTCCCACGAGAAATTTCCATGCCAAAACAACTGCCACTTATAATACCTTGACTGATCTCCTCTTCTGGACTGCCTTCTGCAGAACAACTCAAAGGCAATGTCTTATCTAGTGAAGGACCCACTTGAGAAACACCACTGTAACCAGTATCAGGCAAGTCCAATGTAGAAAAACAACTCTCTGTCTTTGCACAGGTTGTTAGCCTCCTCTGTTTAACAAGAGGAGCTAAACTATCTGTATTGTCAGGTTTTGCTCTTCGACTGAAATGGAGCTTTATCATCCTGTTGGATGACTTTTTGTCTTCTGAGCTATTGGCCCTCTGATCCTGGCCGATCTCCACATTTTGGCCAGAGTCCGAGTTAAGTGGCTTCTCGTTGGAAATAGCACCGTCAAATGCATCTTGTTCAGAACTCAATGTTGTATCTGCCATATTTGACTCATACTCATCCAATGAATCATCAAAGGAATTCCCATCGTCTTCTCTTGACAGAAAGCTCATATCAGAAGCAATTTTAGTATCAACTGAGCAACACCTCAATGTCCTCATCTTCGATGATTTTCCTCCCTCTACTAAACTGGTATCCACAACCATGAACTTTGTACTTTTTGGACCAGCATTATAAAACATATCCTTACTGTGTTTTGAAGTACAGATATTCTTCTCTTCTTTCAGTGGTCTTGATAGAGAGCTCATATCAGAAGAAATTTTAGATTCAACTGAGCAATATCTCAATGTTCTCATCTTCGATGATTTTCCTCCATCGATTAAACTGCTATCCACGACCATGAACTTTGTACTTTTTGGACCACCGTTATAAAGCATATCCTTAGAGTGTTTCGCTGTACTGATGTTCTTCTCTTCTTTCAGTGGCTTATTAAAAGCATCAATCTCAAAACTTTCATTTTTTCTCAGCAGACAGGACAGTTTGTAAGCATCACTAAAATCGACAGGCAAATATCTGAGTTCTCTCACCTCAGATGACTTCTCTCCCTGGACCAAACTGGAATCTACAACCATGAACTTCATACGCTTCAAATTGCAGTTCGAAGTAAGAGGTTTAAGGTAACAATGAGGTTGATGATTGGATGGATTTTCCTGATCTGATAACTCCTCTAGAAGCCATTGATCTTCTTCACTGCAGCTGCTGACTCTAGCTTCTTCAGTTTCAAGCTCTATGAGTTTCGGTTCAGATGCCACTTTTTTCAGAATATCACTTACCGAATCAAAGTAGTGGTCTCCTTTTACAAGTTTCCTTCTTGAGAACTTTTCGATTCCAGGCACAAGAAACACCAAATAATCTTTGGGAGTGAGATATCCCTGATTCTTCGGTTCCTCTGAGTGCCATCCTCTTGCTAGCAAACGAGGCCAAACAGCTTCCCAGAAGATATCATTACACCGAGCTTTGCTTAACCGGAAGTCTCCAGTTAGGAACTGAATTATGTCAGTAGATGTCAGTGACGAGCAAGCTTTGCCACTCAGCATTGTGGGACAAACAGGAAACCCTTGATTGGTCTTCACAGGCTCCATGGTAAGGCTTGTGAGATCCTCCTTCCCCTTACCAATGCCTACAGATTCTACAAGAACACGGATTCCAACAGTAGCCTTCAAAGAGGAAACATAACTTTCTAGAGAAGTTCTTCCCTCTACAAATGACTTGGAAACCTGCAAACAGGCCAGACAAATGGTATTAGTTATTAAATAAGAATTTACAAGCCAATTAGATGTGGAATTTTGGGTTGGTTCGAAGGTGCGAAACTTCATAGCACATTGCGTACGAATTAACTAGAAACAGAATAAATCTGAGGATATACATCTTTATATCATCACTATAAACAAACCACTATCTATATACAGCAATGCACACCTCCAGCAAAGAATTTTGAGATTCCTCTGGAACATGGGGAAGCAAACGAGAGACTAACTCTTTCTGCCTCCACCTGGAAAAAATTTTCCGTCCATATACGCATTTCCTACTTCTTGGTTTTCGGCAATCTGTCCACCTACGGTATTCAGCAGACCTATAAAATTCCCCATAGTAAAATGATAGAATATCACCCATATCTTTGGTCTCAATGAACTTCTTTATCTGAAAAAAGTTCTTCCCAAAAATATATAAACCAAGGAGGAAAATATCCTTTTCAGCATCCTTCCACGGGTCCCCAAGCAAACCAGGAACCGGAGAACAGTTAGTGCACTTAGAAAGTCGAACTAAGATAGTTCTCCCTGCAATCTTTGCTTTACAGTTTTTCGGTTCTGATTCTTTACTGTCATTCAACTCTGAAGCATTTAGTTCTGAACTTTTCTTCCCTGTATTACTTCGACTTTTTTTGCGCTTTGTACATTTGGCAGACTCATCTGCATTACTTGGTTCATCACGTAGCCACATAATTGGAATGGACAAACCCATTAGAAAGGAATGAGAAACATGAGATATGTAATCTGAATCAGTAGGGTTCATCAAAAGCTGAATATACTCAGATCCTGTAATCATGGGAGGAATTTCCACCTGGAATCCATCACCAATTCGGGGACTCACCTTCCGAACTCCAAATAAGTCATTTGTATCAACAGAGTCCGGAGGAAATAACTGCATAAGAGATGTTTCTTCGGTGGAATTGGCATCAGAACCCAGATTATCCGACTCCATCTGTGAAAACAACAAAGACTTAGAAACAAAAGAGCAATGAAATCAATAGAAAAACAGTTAGGAATATACACACATGAAATATAAGCTCATATTATCAGATGCCTTGGAATTGTTATGGATCAATAAATTTAAAACAAGGATGCTAACTATAATGCAGCATTGTTACAGAGACACACAGCTACAAGAACACGGAGAATTAATCCAACAATGAACAGAAACACAAGAGAACATGAAACCTTTCTGATTAACTAAAAGCTAATTGAAAACCTAGAACGGATAGAATCATCTTTCCAGCCCTCCAGGCCGATTTGAGAAATTGCAAAATCTATAAACCCACAAACCAAATTTTGCTGAAGCAACAACATTATCATCATAAAAGGAAACCCACAAACCAAATTCTACAGAAAAAAGAAAAATAATCATTTATTTCGGAAATAGCTATCCCAAATCGTTACTCTCCCGAGTCCCGATATGAATATCAGTACTCTGATTAGCCAACAAATTACACACATATCAAATATCTAAACACAGAGAACAAAAAGAAAGGAAAAGGAAAGAAAAGAAAAGAAAAGAAACGCATAGAATGCAGAGAGCTCCAAAGTAACCACCTTATAGCAATATCACCAAATACCAACCCCAGATCAAATTCTACATAAAGTTCCATATCAAAGTTATTAAACACGTTCAAGAACAAGAACCCCATCAAAAACTGACAACACATGACATGAATTCAATCGTGTAGTACAAAGAACACAACCTCTGATCACTGATAATATTCAACCAAACACAGAAGAATTAACCAATTAAAACAACAAGAACAGTGCATAGAGTTACCACATTGAAGATAAAGCTATGATGCAAAGTGAAACAAGATTGAACATTCACTAATCAGTAACCACCATTGTTAAAGAGCTAGAAACATGAACAGCCAACGTTGAAAACAAAACTTGGACAAATGGGTTTTCATATTATGCAGTGATATTTTTACATTTGCTACCAATATTTACACTGAAACATACAACACACACACACACACAACAAATATATGAAACAAGAAACAACAAACAATAAAGTGAAAGAGAGGGTACCTGGCTCAAGAAAATCTTATTATTTTCTTGGAAAATTTGCGGGGAAGTGAGGGAAAAATAAGAGAAGCTTAGCAAAATGTAAAAGGGAATGCTTTTGAGTTAAGAGAGAAAATAGTGTGGTTTGTCTGTGAGATTACTTTTGTTTGCAAGTGATTGAAAAAAAATCATAGGAAAAATATTTCAAGAATCTTATTAATAATAGCTTCAACACCTGTTGATCCATTCATGTTTATGTAATTTGATCTATTTTATTGTAATATTGTTTTTGTTTAAAAAAAAAAAAAATTTCTAGTATATTGAATTTTTGCTAATGTCATTCTCAATATGTTTAAATTCTACTTTCGCGAATTATTAATTAGTATAAGTTACTATATGAGTATAGATAAACATTTTTTATTTTAGAGGAAAGAACGAAAGTATAATTTTTTTTAATTCGAAATTAAAAAAATAAAAGATATAAGTTGATATTGACAGAAATAATAAAAAAGTCATAAAAATTATTTATATTTTACTTAATTTAATGAGATAATAATTTCGGATAGAATATAATAATGTTAAAAAAATCATATAACCGATTTTTATTAGGGAGAAAATGTATTTGTTTGATTTGAATTGGTTTATTTGAAATTGAAAAGGAAGTTGTTATTTATATGAATAGAAAAGAAAATGTGAAAAAGCTGAAAATGTGGAACACAAAAAACACATATGCATGCTGTGAGTGTATAACATCAGGCCCAACAAAGAAAGTATAACCCAGTTGAGTGAGCCTCACTTGCAGATTGTACCATAAAATCTACCATTTTATATTTGGTTTATGTACTATATATATAAAATTTAGCCTCATTATAATATATCCATTATTGTTTTTCATTAGTTATTAATAATAGGAGGAAGAATAAGTAATAATAAAAACAGTATCTGGACTGGATTCTTCTTGCTCAGAGAACAAGGATTCAATCTCAACATTCTCGAGATCGAGAAGAGTGCTTTGATGAATTTGATCAACAAGTTTAGCAGTCTTATCTGGTTTGTTAGGACAATTATTGAAGAATGTCATTTCTTTTCGCAAATAAAACATCTGTTGGATGCCTTTCCTTTTCCACATAATTGTTTCTTCTTGAATAACTTAAACTTTCGTTTGTAGTCCTTCTTCTTCTTGTATTTCTTAACATTCTTGTTATATTTCTGGAAATTGGATTTCTTCTT
Organism: Zanthoxylum bungeanum; assembly: GCA_019454045.1. NCBI lineage: Eukaryota > Viridiplantae > Streptophyta > Magnoliopsida > Sapindales > Rutaceae > Zanthoxylum > Zanthoxylum bungeanum. The sequence goes on from SKCR01028362.1 coordinate 216,712, forward strand.
TGATGGGCAAGCACAATTCTTATTTTTACACTTAATTTCCAAGTAAGACTTTTGACAAGCTGATTTCAAAGGGTTTCGTTGTTCAAGCATGGGCTTAAACATGTCTTGACTTTCACACAGCTTTTCACGAGCTAAAAGAGCCATCGAGTGAAGTTCTCCGAGAGATATGTCTCTCATTTATGTGAGTAAAAGAGAGACCCCAACAATAATTATGTCAACACATGTACAATCTTCAGAGTCTTTACTTAATAATAATAGTTCTTTAGAACATGTACGTCCATCGTCGTCTATGTCTTTACCTAAATCTTGTACTAAAACCCTTGCGTCTAAAATATAAAACCTAGTCGAGTTTACTCATGTCCCTGAAGATGCACAGATTTCAGAGTCTTCTTTACCTTTGTTGAGTCCGTATAATATTTACTGTCATAAAAGTTCTATCACCCATAGTATTAGAACCATAATGTCCAACAAAAGACCTGTTACTAAAGAGTATGTCCAGTCGTCCAGACTTGATCAGTGTGCCTTAGATGCTACTTCTAATGAGCATTATGTCACTATCTAAATTCTTCCAAATTTCATCTCTGGTTAGAAACGAGAAGGATATACCCACCTTCACTTTAGAGCAGTTCGTCTTGTTCTCACTTTAGATGGCAGAAGAGGCTTACCTGTCACATCCAGAATAACTTTTCTAGACACAAAATACATGAAGTACTAACATGCGGTGATCGACACCGTTTTTACGTCTTTACATGCCGGAAGTGTGATCTTAACCTTTTAACCAAATTTCAACATGTCTTTAAAAGATCCCAACATTCCCATAGCCATAAAAGTCCAATTCCATATCTTTGGAGTAGATGTCATCCCATCTTCCAAGATCACAACCCTTCATCAACAAATAGTCTACCGACTTCAAAACCATTTCATCGACCTACAAGCCCAAAACTCATTTGATGTTCTTATGATCATAGGAGGTACAGATGGCATACCTACCATCATTCAGATCCTCATACAAATCCCAAAGGATGAGCTTCAACAACTTATGCCTTTAGAATGACTAACCAACTATGATAAATATCACCAGAAAACTGAGTCTATCCAAACAGCTGAATCTAGTTTCCACCGACAGTCTGATGAGACTGTTAAAACTATTTTCTCCAAGCCCAGTACTTCTTAGCCAAACCGACCCAACACACCCAGGCAAAATGTAACAACCCTTTTGTGTTAAATGATCACTCCCGTGTCATGTCCAGGAATAATTGAGATTCTTGTTCACTCATTTAATCCCGATGGATCGCCAGTCTACACAAATAAGATCAACAACCATTTCATATGGGATCTTCCTGAAGCCCATATGTGCGACTCTGATTACACATGTATCCATGAGTTTGATGATGATGATGATGATAATGCTCATCAGAGGAGGAGGAGAAGATCCAAAAAGAAAGTTCTTTCTCCTTGCAATTCACAGAAACCTCGTAAGTGGGAATATTCAGATAATCTTAGTCCTTGGATTGGTATCCATCCATAGATACTTGAAAAGGAAAGTAAATAGAAGGAGAAACCTCTGCCTATCTACCGAAAAGTTTTAAAGATACTTCGAGAAGAATAAGAGCGAAGTAAGATAAAGCCTGAGCTTATTAAGCGACCAGCAAGTCAACCAGTGCAACCATGCATGATGTATCAACAAGAGTCAACCTCTTATCATTATACTACCAAATCACCATATCAAAGCTTAAACGGAACATGTAAAACCTCAGCTGTTAGAGGCTTTTATAAAAAAATGCACCATCTGAACTCGAACTCGGGATCTGACAACCTAATTCTAGCTAAGGCCTTAATAAAATAATTTGGATTTAATGTTGTGTTGAGTTTTTATATTGTGTTTTTGTAAATTATAATTGATAATTATTAGATAATAATTTAAATGTAATTAAATTTAACGATATGTTATACCATTAAAATACGTATGTTATAAGATTATAAAAATCTTAAAATATTTCAGTACAATACTTCATCCAAATTTCTTAATGAAGTAGCATCGACATCATTGATTAAAACAATTATTCAATAAATAATTTGATTAGAAACATAGCAAAATTCTTTCTTATTTGGGTAAATTTTGTAAATATGATAAATTATATGTTGTGTGTACAGCTTCACTAATCATATAGAGAATAATTATTATTTTTGATAAGAAATTCTATCTACTCCAATTGATTTTATACTCAAATGAGGTGTGTATATATATGAAAATTATAAGGTAAGGATGTCTGTATGTATTTTGTTGTATTTTTTTTCCGATGCGATAAAAAATGTATACTTTTTCGTATGTCTATATAGAATTTTGTGTCGTGCCCGCATGAGAATAAACTATATATATATATATTACTATATATATATATTTTCTTATTTTTGTTATAAGAAAAATGTGTGCATGTATGTTTTTCTATTTTATATAAAAAGGAAAAAAAATTCAAGATAATATAATCCAAGTTTTGATGACTGAATTCTATAGTGTCACAATCTGAAATTTGTCTCGAAACTAAATGGATCTAAACTTAAAAATGTATTTTTTAATTTTTTTTTTTAATGGGATAAGTTTCGAGAATAAATTATAATTAACCGGCCTGTCGTGAAAAACAAAACTTTCTTAACTGACATGTCGGGAAAAACAAAGGATTGTAAATGACATGTCATCCGAAAATCTTCAATAAAATAAACCAGTTTTAACGGTCGAAACTGACGCTCAGCCGCCATTGCCGCAAACCCAACTAAGACATTTTCACAAGGAACCTAACGCATCACTTAAACAGTCAACGCTTCGATAAAAATAAAATATATTAAACTTTAAAATAATATTATCATCATTTGATCTTCTTAAGGCTTCTTCATGAGATTCGTGCATATTAAAAGCCACTTGATTAACAAGCATTTCAATACATTAATTACTTAATCACGAAATAAACTTTACTCAGTTAAGATACAAGTTGAAGCTTAAGCTTTACGAAGTTCCAGCTATAAAGCTCTGTGATGAATTGTGCAAGCTGGATTTAAGTCTTCGTTAGAGTGAAAATAAAGGAGTGTTTTTTTTTTTTTTAAATGGGATAAGTTTCGAGAATAAATTATAATTAACCGGCCTGTCGTGAAAAACAAAACTTTCTTAACTGACATGTCGGGAAAAACAAAGGATTGTAAATGACATGTCATCCGAAAATCTTCAATAAAATAAACCAGTTTTAACGGTCGAAACTGACGCTCAGCCGCCATTGCCGCAAACCCAACTAAGCATTTTCACAAGGAACCTAACGCATCACTTAAACAGTCAACGCTTCAATAAAAATAAAATATATTAAACTTTAAAATAATATTATCATTATTTGATCTTCTCAAGGCTTTCTTCATGAGATTCGTGCATATTAAAAGCCACTTGATTAACAAGCATTTTAATACATTAATTGCTTAATCACGAAATAAACTTTACTCAGTTAAGATACAAGTTGAAGCTTAAGCTTTACGAAGTTCCAGCTATAAAGCTCTGTGATGAATTGTGCAAGCTGGATTTAAGTCTTCGTTAGAGTGAAAATAAAGGAGTGTTTTTTTTTTTTTAAATATTTGTTGGTGAAGGTTTTGAGGTTAACAAAGAGTGGGTTCATGTTGTTGAAATTTTCAATGGGAAAGCGATTCAGATTTGTTTTTGCACTTGTGTTGGCAGATTCTCATCTGGGTATGTTTCAATTTTTAGTATGAATATATATTCTGTTATGGGTTTCATAATTTGTTACATTTTTTTGCTTTGGTCCATCTGTTTGGTTAGTGAGAAAGCATAGGAAAATGATAGAAATGTTGAATCCTGCGTTGGATAGTTGAAAATCATATATTAGCAAGTTAGTAATGTACATTCACTCACAATTGAATTAAAGACTTAAAATTTTAGTTTTCTTCAGCTTTCTTAGGCATTTTTTTGATTATAGAGTTTAGCTCATTTTGCAATTTTCTATTTCAAGATTGTGCTTTCACAGGTTGAAACTCCGAGGGACTAGAAATAGAAAGAAGCAGCATCTGGCGAAAATAAAAGTTTCTTTAGATCATTGTTAAGTAATTAAGGATGAGGAGATCTTGTTTCCCAAAATGTAGATTGTCAAGAGTAATGGCTTGGCTGCAGATTGTGCTTGGGGGGCTTGTTATAATTGTGAGCATATCAAGTCTGTTTAGATTTTACTCTGCAGGATTTTTCATGCACAATGAAGACATTTGTCGCAGTTTTTATGGTGTCAAGGATGTATATGACGGGTTTGATGTGAGAGCATTGTCTGATCGAGTTGGGGAAGTATTAAATAGGATGGAAAGTCTGCAGGATAAGCTCGAAAAAACTGTGCAACAATTGGAGAAGGAGAAAGATGCTTTGGATAAAACTATTACGAGATTGGAGTATAAGAAGTTTTTGGAGGTGGAAGTGATTAGGCCTCTTTATAGTGCTCACATTGCTCTTAGACAGATTCGGCTGCCAAAAGCTGAAGGAATTGGAAACTCAACTATGAAAGAGGAGCCTTTGATTAACAACTTTGTGATAGAGGAGATTCGGAAATATATTACTCCGAAAGAGAATAGAGTTGGGAAAGTTAATATCTATGGAACGGAGAAGATATATAACACCATAGGGCATGCGTGTGTTTTGATGGAGAGAGGATTAGAAGAATACATGGATTATGACATTGGATCTTATTGTAAAGATGATTGGAACCTTGCTCAGAAGCTCATGGTTAGTGGGTGTGATCCTTTGCCTCGAAGACGGTGCTTGACAAGGGCTTCCAAACTCTACCAGAAACCATTTTCCATCAACGAATCTCTATGGAAATTGCCAGATGGTAGAAATGTAAGGTGGAGCAATTACAAGTGTAGGAACTTTGAGTGTTTATCGAGCAAGAATCCTAAACGGGGTTACTTGAAGTGTACTGGGTGTTTTGAGATGGATAAGGAAAAGCTCAAATGGGTAGCTAACAGTTCACTTCCTGTGGATTTCCTAATCAGTGATGTTTTGGCAATCAAGCCTGGGGAGATAAGGATCGGTCTGGACTTTGGCGTTGGTACAGGGACTTTTGCAGCTAGAATGAGAGAAAAAAATATCACAATTGTGTCAACTGCATTAAACCTTGGGGCTCCATTTAGTGAGATGATTGCACTTAGAGGACTGATTCCTCTGTATGTGACATTGAATCAACGCCTTCCATTCTTCGACAACACAATGGACTTGATACATACAACCGGGTTTATGGATGGCTGGCTTGATTTGCTGCTAATGGATTTCATCCTGTTTGATTGGGACAGGATATTAAGGCCAGGAGGATTGTTATGGATCGACAGGTTCTTTTGTAACAGAAAGGATCTCGATGATTACATGTACATGTTTCTGCAGTTCAGATACAAGAAACACAAGTGGGCTATTTCTCCTAAATCAAAGGATGAGGTCTATCTTTCTGCATTGTTGGAGAAACCGCCAAGAGCTATATGATCAAACATCGTACGTTGTTTCCTTTTCTTTCAAAAATTATACCATATACTTGTTTAGTATTCAATCATGTTTGTTATACTGGTGATACTAGAAAAACATTTATCCTGATTGTAATATTGGATCCGCCTTTGTAAACTGATCTGCTTACAGAAATGATCATATTGAGTTTCTTTCATAGTGTTTGATTCTAAAAATTTCTGAAAATTCTTGACTGTTTCTGCTTATATTTGATAACTAATGATTTTATTTTATAATCGTTGAATATTCGAAGTATCGAACTGTGCTTCATGATATGCCTTAATCAGTGGTTTATTTCTTTTAATAATTTTCTTCTTCTTCTTTATAATCATTTTCAGTTTACAGTGAGCATTGGATTATTTTCTTTTTAAAAGCTTCGATACCTGTTATGATTTATGAAACAGCTGTAAATTAAAAACGACGAGTAGTTCCACTTAGAAATTACCATACTACAAGTCGTTCAACTTAGCAAGTCTTCTGCCTAAAAAGAGATTATACGACAAGTCGTAATGGAGGGAAAACAAAATACAGCAAAAGATCATGCAGATTCTTTGCTAATTGCTAAGGCAAGAGTCCGGTCAGAAGATGAATGATACTTGGACCAACGGCTTTAAGTTGCTTATCAGAAAAACATTCAACGCACCGTTTTAAAAACACAACATATAAATCCTTTGATACTAATTTACTGTAATATGAAAAAGGTATTTATGAATTATGAACATGTGAATCTATTTTAGGAACTTATTGAAATTACTTACAAGCAATTGTGACAAAGCAATCTCATTATCCAAGAAGGGGTGAATTGAGTTATCGCGTATAAATGCGGAATTATAAAATCTTTGCCGATTTTAGCTCTTATTATCAAATTGACACTTAGGCTAATTTTCTCTATTCCAATTAATAACCTATATGCAAGTTATCTATTCAATAATCATAAACATAAATAAACTTGCAATATGTAGAAGTGTAGGGAAAGAGAATACAACACCGAAATTTATAGTGGTTCTGCCAAACGTCACTACAAGAATTAGACCATTTAGCGTCGAATTGTTGCGACGCCATAAGTGACTATTTCGACGCAAATGATATTTAGCGTCCAAAAAATGGACGATAAAATGTCGACGAAAACCACTTTTAGCGTCGAAATAATTAACTGCGACGCTAAAAAACAGTATTCTGCGTCCAATTTATTTCGACGCTAAAGTAAAATGTTCGACGCTATATTGTATATTTTGCGACGAAATATATCGACGCAAATATTCAAACTTTTAGCGTCGAAAGGTGTCGACGCTAAAGTATATTAAAAAAGTATTATATGTAAGCTTATAGCGACCATGTTTTTTACTATTAGCGTCGAAATTTTTCGACGCGCAAAGTCACTTTTAGCGTCGAAACTCGTCGACGCTAACATATATTAAAAAAGAAATATATGTACGCTTACAGCGGCCATTTTGTATACTATTAGCGTCGAAATATTCGACGCTAAAAGTAAAAATTTATTTTTTTAAAAATTAGTAATTTACTTATTTTTTGGTCTAAAATATTTAATTTAGTTGAAAAAAAATGTAATTAATGACGAAATATTATATTGAAATTTGTTTTAGAAAAAAGAAATATTATATTAAATCTATTTGTTCAAAATGTTTATACAAAACCAATATAAAATTAATTGCTACTGTGATGGGGGGGACGCTCGAGCCCGATGCACCATGACTCATTGAGGCCTCGAACATCTGACGGAAAGCCAGCAGTTGCTGTTCCAACTGCTCCATCTTCTTCTTGTGGTCCATCATCTTCTTCTCGTGGTCCACCGTGACCTGTTGTAGCTTCTCCTTAGTCTGCTGCAGCTCGTCTTTGGTGGTGACTAACTCGTCTCGAAGAGAGACATTGTCCGAATTACCATTATTGCGTGCAGATGACGTTGGCTTCTTACGAGTGCCAAGACCAACGTTGTAAGCTGTCTGATTCTTGAAAACCAATTGCGACAGCTGCTCATCTGGTATGGGGTCGGTCCCTGTCTCCTGAGTTTGATGTTGGAGTTCCATCATTTCGTTCTGTTTCAAAAAATAAGTTAATATTAGAATTTGAGAAAAAATTTAACATATATAATATTAATTATTTTATTTTAAAAACTAAAACTTACATAGCAGCGTTCGGCTTCTTCATTTATCAATTTATTCTTGTCATTGTAATGCGTCACACGGAAAAAATCTGGAAATGATTGCACCTCACATGTGCTACTCTGTTATAAACATAAAATAAATTCAATATTATTCCAGATTAGTAAAAACAATTAACTGTTAAATTTTACGTTATGATATATTTACCTCAGAATGTTCGGCACGATGTTGGATAAATGGCTTCGAACCTCCACGGTGGTTAAAACGCAAGTGACTTCGATTTTCCGCATTTGCGTGACATTTATCCTGTATTCACGAACACTGTAAGTACCGAAAACAAAGACAATTATAAATTTCCGTTTATTTCAAAATTTACCTCGTGTTTTTTGCTCGACCAAAGCTCACATAAGAATGTCCAGTCTTGTTCCTCTATAAAATCAGGTTTGTGTTGTGGAGCATTTGAAGGTCCATGTTCGTCGAATATTGGTTTCAAGACTTTTGTTCTATAATCTTTATAACTTTTCCCCATGTGGTAGTCAATATATTGTTGGACATTCACTTGGGTCAGATCGAAGTCGAACCATTCCTACATGAAAATTCGAGTAAAAATAAGTATAAAATAAAAATGTTAAATAACAAACAATATCGAAAACTTACAAGTAGCGAAGGGAATAGCTGGTTCAGTTTCGTCTCCCACGGTATCTTTCTCCAAGATACGTAGTTTTGGGGAGCTTCATATCGAGCTGTAGCTCATATGGCTGTATTAAACGCTGAATTATGTTGTCCGACTTGAGTGTGTCCATCATCTGATATCTCTATCCGAATACGACCGTGAGCCTTAACGTACTTAGCTAACCCCAGGCCACGGGTGCGTCCTCGACCCTTCACTGTACTGGACTCACCTGTGCTAGCAGAGAAATCACCAGGGCCAGTTGCCCTTGCTGATGTAGATGGAGTCGCGGTAGCCCGTTTGCGATTGCCCGGTGCCATCTGCAAAAACCCGTCGCATTAGCGTCATCAAATTCCAAAATTCTTATACATATACATACATATCCATACAAGTCAATACAACTTAACAAAAGCGCTTATAATATCGAATGCTCACTTTCGTTTTCAAATTCATTCATTCATTTCACATATGCATTCATTATCCATATAATCTACGAGTTCCATCATACACGTACATACACACAGTCACACACTCAATGGGATACATATAACCAACCACGAAGCACACAATCACACGACTTCTCATGCACACGTTCGTATGGCGTTCTTTAACGCGTTCGAACGGACCAATTCCAGTGAGCTCACGTTCGTATGGCGTTCTTTAACGCGTTCGAACAGACCAATTCCAGTGAGCTCACGTTCGTATGGCGTTCTTTAACGCGTTCGCTTAGGCAATTCCCTTCCAACCGGTAACATTTGGGTCAGTAACTCTAACATCATATCGATGCTTTTGTTGGTCATTCTGTTGATCACTTTAATGTGTAATAATTTCACAACGAAATTCAAGATCGACATTCCAGCACCTTCGAATGGAATTTTTTTTGCCTCATCAAGTAGTTCACTAAATAATTTTGATCATTTCCACTTAACACTGGCATGTCGCCACTAACACTATGACCAAGTTGTGGACCTTGTAAGTCATGCAAAATATCGGCGATATCATCGTTTGCAGGTTGATTGTAACTACTGCTCCCTTCACCGACATCAAAAAACCGTGACTGAGAATGATACTGCTCACCGTGATAAATCCACGTACGGTAAGTGGGTGATATTCCTGGCATGTATAAATGATTATGAACTTCATCTAACCGCTTCCTTTTCCTATTCAAACAATTTGCACATGGACAACGAACACGACCTTCTGCATCAATGTGTTGCTTTGCGACTTCCATAAACTCAGACACTCCATTACGATATTCAACACTCAATCTATCCAGAGAGCTCATCCAATTTCTATCCATTTCAGCAGAATACCTAACTATAATAATATAATTATTAGATATCATTTTACAGTAATCAACATTAATAATTCAGTAATACTTAATTTAAGCATATATATATATATATATATATATATTTGGTTGATAAATTAATTAAATAGTTTACAGAAAAATTCTATTTTGTTAATTAATATACTTACTCTACATATATGAATCATAAATCACTAACAAGCAGCATATAAACAACATATATAATCATAAAAATTGAAAATAATAAAGAAATATGAAAGAAGATTTACCTTTTCGGAAATTGATTACAATTTTATTGAAAATTTTTAGGAGAGATGTGAGGCTGTAGAGGAGAAATTCTCATATTTCAGAGGATGAAAATGAAGAGAATGAGAGAAAAAACAGAGGGGGAGAAGGGTTGGTGACCTTCTGTATTTTAATCTATCTTTAGCGTCGAATTGAGTATTCGACGCTAATTGTTACAGTTTTTAGCGTCGAAACGGGTTTTTCGACGCTACATGTTTCCGTTTTTAGCGTTGAAACCGTTTTTTCGACGCTATATATAAAAAATTAGCGTCGGATTTAATTTAGACGCGAAAGAATCAAGGATCTGTCGGTGGAAGCTTCATAACTATTTAGCGTCGAACAATTGTTCGACGCTACAAGTATTATTTTTGGCGTCGAATATCAAATTCGACGCTAATTGTTGCCGGTTTTAGCGTCGAAACCGTTTTGTCGACGCTAAATATCAAAAAGGTAGCGTCGAATTTAATTTAGACGCGAAAGAATCAAGGACCTGTTGGTGGAAGCTTCATAACTCTTTAGCGTCGAAAATATTTTCGACGCTAAAAGTATTATTTTTGGCGTCGAATATTCAAATTCGACTCTAATTATTGCCGTTTTTAGCGTCGAATTTAATTTAGACGCGAAAGAGTCAAGGATTTGTCGGTGGAAACTTCATACACCTTTAGCGACGATATATGTTCGACGCTATAATTATATTTTTGGCGTCGACTCCGTGTTTCGACGCTAAAAGTGTAATATTTGGCACCAAAAATTATTGCAATAATATAATTATTCAGCGTCGAATATTATTCGACGCTAAAGTTCTGTTTTTAGCGTCGAAATATAGTTTCGACGCTAAAACATTAATATTCTGTGTCGAAGTTTTATTCCGTTGCTAAAAATATGATATATAGCGTCGAAACTGATATTCGACGCTAAAACTAACTTTTAGCGTCGCATAATGTTTCGACGCTAAATATTTGGACGCTAAAAGCCATAATTCTTGTAGTGCGTGCCTACGTCCACTCCCCCAAGCCTCGCTTGAAGATTTCCACTAGAATTGAGTTTCTGTGGTTCACTCGTAACCAAGAGTTTTCCGCAAAGGTGTACTCTGAACCTTTTACAATTTGAGTTTTGTTCGTAAGCTTACTCACAAACCTTTACAACTACCCAACAGATGAGATTTCACAACTACAACTGTTTTTGTATAAGAAGATTTAAAACACACTTGAGCACTCACAAATATTAAGAAGATTGTGTGAGTTGCAAACTCAAGTGTTTTAAGCTCACTCCTAAATGATATGAAGGTGAGTGTGTGAGCTTGAGAGTGTTTGATTATGAAGGTGCAATAACTCTCTTATTTTTGCCTTAGAGAATGTGTATGAAGATGTGTATCAAGTTTTCTAACCAAGGCAAATGAGTTGGGGTTCATTTATATAGAAAATGAAGAGTAGTCCCAACTTTCTGCTGAGCCCGGTATGGTCACCGATATGTATACCGGTATGCCGGTCTGGAGTTTCAACGGATACTAATGGCTATATTACCGTTGAACAAGTATACGTTAGGCCGGTATGCTAACCGGTATGAGGACCGTTATGGTCCGTGCCGGTTCCAGTATGTGTGCACAATGAAGAGCTTGACTGGTATGGTCATCGGTATGTAGACCGGTTTGGATTGTACCGATTCCAGTAGCCATGCAATACTTAGGTTCACCGGTATGGTCTGTGCCGGTTCCAGTGAGCATGCAATCTTCAACATCTCACCGGTATGGATACCGGTAAGAGACCGATATGCCGATCTCAGTACCAAAAATGCAGATATGAAGATTTGAATGCATTTTGTACATGAACGTAATGCATTTAAGTGAATGTGCATGATCCCTATGAGCTTAGGCACTTGAATATTACAATTCACATTACAATTAGAGCCCTAAGCTAAGACTTCGTAATATAATCTTCGATTTTCCGTTAGTCTTCACATTCTCGCTCTTCACCACGTATGCTTCGACATCTTTTTGTATTACTTCGTATTTGTGCGTCGAAGACTTCATTCTCGTTGCATAATCAAAATCAAATTACGCGACCAAGTCGCCGACACTTATGATAAGCTTGTTTGACAATCTATATTAGGATTTAAAATCCTTAGCTAATTCATTTAATATAATAATTTTTTGAGGCTTGAAGGGACGCGGAAAGATATAAAAGAACTCTTGAATGGAAATAGAAAAAATATGTAACTGAAATTTCATTTGAAATATTGATAAATTTTATCCAAACGATAGATTTAGAAAGTCTCATTTGAAGAAAGTCTCATTTGTATACAATATCCCTTGTTGGGTAAATTCTAATAATTATCTCCATATAATTATGAAACAATGATTTCAGATAAAATATAATGATATCGAAAACATCATGCAGCCGACTCTACCTACGGATTGATTAGTAATAACCACTAATTAGACAATAAGAATAATGTTATGCAAAGCAGGCTCAAAACCTCTACATAGTTTATAGGAAGGATACTATGTAAAAAGGAAAAAGGAGAGAGTGAAACAAAAAAAAAAAAAAAAAAAAAGAAGAAATTGAAGGTGAACTTTTCTTTTGATAAGAAATTTTCAAACTAAATGCCCATTTGAGGAAGCAAAAAAAAGTGAAGGAGAGGAATCTTATAGCTACAAAACAAATTAAGTAGAGGGTATCTATCAATAATGAATTCTGATATTTTGAGCATTCTTGCAAGTGATGTAGTATCTCATCATAAATTTGTTTGATACATTTTTTAAACATATATACTATTGGAACCCTAGCTAGCTTGCTAATAAAGTTACAAAACCCTAGATGGTTCAATAATAAAAGCATTAAAATATGACTTTTTAATTGATCGGTTAAAAAGATAATGCAACCTCATGTCAATAAAGAGATTAAAACCCAGTTTCTATTGCAGGAAACCATTTAGACCAATAAGTAAGTTTCCTTGGAACTTCAATAAAAGTCATAAAGCTCTGTTCATGTATAGAACAAAGAGCATTCTGCTGAACATTTTTTTATTTGTTTGTTTGTTTGTTTTTGTTTTTGGGCATGATATGATTTTCATTTCTGCAATTCGTCCATTGTTGTTAAGGTTATTGAAAAACATTACAAGTAGCAGGAAAGAAGAATTTACTAGTAAAAGTAAAGAAATGAGACACTTAATTTCGACGAATCTACGACAAGATGAAATCAATCCAAACAAATCACACGAAAATCAAACAAAAATCTTTTCTAATTTTTCCATTAAATGAGGTCGGCTACATAGATACCTTGATGCAAATTAATACTACTTATAATTATATTTTCGAAAGACGTGATGTCGGTAAAAGAATCCTTGTTTTTTTTTTTTTTTTTTTTTGAGAAGTAAAAGAATCCTTAGTTGAATCTAAGTTTGCTAACACTGTCACCACCTCTATACATAGAAATGAAGTGTAGCTAAGCCGAAATGGCCAAAAAAACATTAAGAAAATGTACTTTTTTTTTTCTGACCCCCTCCTACATTTGGTAAGTCATTAACCGTAGTGATGAAGCTATATATACATATAAAATTTAAAAAAAAAAAAAGAGAGAGAATATTATAAAGTAATTAGTTTAATTGAATTAATGGATGTCGATCATCCGTACTGGATTGTATTAAAAGATTGTACCAAAAGGTTTATATTGCTAACCCCACCATTTAATTAAAATTTGATTAATTATATAAACTAGCCACGTTCCACATTAATTCAGCTCACAAGTACAGGCAAATAACGGACTAAATAGAAGAAATTTGATCATGATTCCATTGCACATTCTTTTGATTTTGTTGACGGTGATTTTGGCAACTAAGGTAATTGAACAATTCGGTAAGGGCAGAGAAGGAATTCCCTCCCTTTTGGAAGATCATATGTTCAGAGGGTTTGGTTCGCTCCTCAGCAGGGAAGAAAGTCCGGACACAATCTATCAGATCCGGCCGATCAGAGGACACAACGCGGTGCAAACTTCAAAGGTCAACAACATCAAAGCTGAGGCCGACCACATTTGTCCGGTAGCTCGGTTTGAGGTTATTTCCCCTCCCGGGATAGGTTGGTGACCTAGGATATTATGGGTCGGGGCGGGAGCAGTCGGAGTCTTCGACAAGCCTATTGGTCGACCTCTTGGTGACCGACGTGTGACCATGATAGTTTAGATTTTTCCTTCCGAAATCCACTTTCGTACTAAGAGATCTTACAGGCTGTCATCATTAATAATAAAGTATAACAACCAGTGTTCTAAAATGCGCTAGGCGCTAGTCGGGCGGCGACCCAGCGCATGGGGCCTAGGCAGGGGCCAAGACGGTTAATCGGAAATTGAGAATTCCTATAATTAGGTTTAAGATTTGGTATGATTTGGAGAAATTAATCATAGATAAATGTTATTTGAGTAATGACTAATATTTATAAATAGTCAATTTGATGAGAAACTAACAAAAATAGAAAAAAAAATTAGATTTTTGAATTTGGGTTTATGCTCTAAATTGAGATTTTTTTTCAAATTGATGAGTTAGAGAATTAATTTTATAAAATTAAGGTTAGGGTTAGGATTAGTGTGTGAAATTCGACCGGAAAAAGTAATTAATTTTGAATTCTGCATCGGTCAACAGAGGTTGACCGATGAATTTATGACGAGCACCTGACCCAAACGATTTGGGGCTAGACGCGGCGGCTATAGGCCGCCGAACCTATACACGCCGCCTAGGCGTGCCTAGGCAGGGTATTTTAGAACACTGATAACAGCGTACATTACAGCGTGAGGTGACAGGAAATCAGATGGCAGGTTTAGCTTTCGGCAAGGTAGTTAGGGCAGAGAGCCTGTCAAATCGCCGAAAACCTGCAGCGCTGACGTCGTAAAGATATGGGAACATTGCCTTGTATTCGTTAGTATATGATGGGAAGTTGAATTCATTTGTAAGGGTTGAGAAAATTTTCGTTTGAGCATTTACTTGTAAGAAATAATACAAAGAGAATAACCAGCTCGGATTTCCTTAGATCATATTTGAAAACTGGTCGGCCAAACTCGGTTTAGTAATAAAAACATCCTACTTTGTGCCCGTTGACGTAGGCAGGACTTGCTCCGCCGAACCACATTAAATACTCTTTGTTGATCTTTGTGATTTTTTTGGTCTTTCGCTACATTTGTTTTTGGTCCCCCATAACCAAACAAATTCAAGGTTGAAGAAGGATTATCTCGGAAGAATTGTCTCAAAACTACCACTGGGACGAAAATCACTCGTCAACAGATTTGTTTTGAATAATAATAGACCATTAGAAGTGGGAATGCAAGTGGTGACACAACAATTCAAATAGCAAAGTAATGGAAACACAATATATGACAACAAAGATTAATATATATGCCTGCAAGAAAGTTTGATGTTCATCCATGACCATGACCAGAAAAACTTGACCAAAATTACCTAACAGTTGATTCAAATGCATAACGAAAATAAACGCAGGCTTCGCGACAATGGAGCAATTAGTCGACAGACCTAAAAATAACCTAAGTGTGAGCTAATTAAGCACTAATACTGTTGATAATCTCCTCTTTTTAGGTAATGCTGGGTTATAATAATCCTTAAACATGCAACGTGCCCTAATATCTTCCACTCATTTGGAATAGTACAGCGAATATAACAAGTTTAATCTTAATATAATCTTAAGCATATATAAAAGCTCAAGATTATATGGTTAAAGAAGGATTTGGTGGTGGGGGACCATTGTTCATGAGACCTTTAAAGCTTAAATTCTTTCAAAAATTATTCTTTATAGTCTAGAGTCAGCTAGAATGAAAGGTGATAGCTAGGTTTCTTCTTCACTTATCACTCAAGTAGCTATTCATTTGCTAGATTAATTAATTTACTTTGGAGAGTTTGGTCATTGAGTGTTTTAAATGACATATAATTTACATAACATGGAAATTTTATCTTCATTTTGTCTAAATCTTATTAAAAAAGTCCACTGTAGTTTCATTTCTAGCTTAATAATTCTGAATTTTGAGCTGATATTGGTCGTGCTAGGAGATTCGATAAATGATTTATAGCTTAAACCCATCTAGTGATGACGTCAAGTCATGACATGTCATGTATGTAAATCCACATTGTGTCGCATGACGTGGCATGCGGGACATCATATACATATACATGGACCCATCTATATAGTATATAGAAAGGGAGTTTGCAGACTGAAAGGCAACGTGTCTGTCTTTCGTAAGAAGATCAAGTTAAAGAGAGTATATAGAAATGGTAGAAGAGGAAGATAAGCTACTTCCAATTGCCAACGTGGGCAGGATAATGAAGCAAATACTGCCACCAAGTGCAAAGATTTCCAAAGAAGCCAAACAAGCAATGCAAGAATGTGCAACAGAGTTTATAAGTTTTGTAACGGGTGAGGCGTCTGACAAGTGTCACAAGGAGAATCGTAAGACGGTTAATGGAGACGACATCTGTTGGGCTCTCAGTACTCTAGGGTTTGATAACTATGCTGAGGCTATCGTAAGATACTTGCATAAATATAGGGAAGCTGAAAGAGAGAGAGCTAATAACCAAATCAAAGCTACTGCTACTACTTCTACTACTACTAATACTACTAGCAGCAACCGAGACAAAGCTGAAGAATCATCAAGCCATAAAACTAAAGAACAGACGAACACGTCTGTGCAGCAAACTGATGAAACTTCAAGTACTCCTTCAGAGCTTAGAGCTCTTGAGAAGGGCAAAAGCTCACTCACAGAGACTTCTTGAACAAGTTTTCCATTCCTAAAGGTAACTTAATGTGTATCTCTCTCCTTTTAAACTAATAGCTTTCTTCTCTTTGTTACCATTTTTGTTCGATTGTTCGAGGAGGCGAATTACAATTTGTCAATTAGCTAGTAAGATGAAGGTAGTTGTATGTTTTGTACTCGGATCCATGGTACTTTAGGGTAGTTTGAAATAGATTCTGGTTTGTGATTTCAAGGAAGAAAAAAAACTGAAGTTTCTGTATATATAGAGTTTAATAAGATGAAGTTTACTTGTTTTGTTTGTGATAGAAATGTATTGATTTAGCATTTTCCTTCTTTCTGTCTACATTTACTGGATGGAGCAGATTAGATAGACTGGTTCATTTGTCCATGAAAAGAAATCAATATCTTGTATGATTCTTGTCCACACATATACTTTTTTCCATTCTTTATCAAGTCTAATTCAACAGAAAACTGATTTTCTGAGATTTCAAGTTACTAGCACAGTTCCTTCATCATGTGTGCTTCATTAGAACCACAGCAGTTAGATGAAGAATAAATTGTTTTTCGCAATCAACTTGCGGTTATGCAGATGAGATCTTGTGTTCAACAATTCACTGTTGCTTCTAGTTGTACCAACTTGTTAGTAACAATATTCCTGCTTTATATGTAAAGTTTCTTTTGGATAAAATGAAGAAATTTATTCATCTAAAGGATGTATAAACGACTTTGACTAGGGTACCTTCATAGTTGGCTACTGTCAGAAGGTCAGCTTTTGTAGACTGTTCTTGACTTTATGATCATCTGACGGTAGCCAGACTACGGGGTACGGTATCCCTGAGTACCATAGATGGACCGACCCTACATAAACATATAAACTCATTTAATTATATCAATCTGACACTAAGCAATAACAAGAGTTTAAGTTAACTTTCTCATAAGAGGAATAAGAAAAGACAGATCATAGTTCAATAAACCATTCAGTTCATCAATCCCGTGTCATGAACCAAAAAAAAAAAAAGGACTCAATAGCTCATCAATTTTTCCTTCCAAGTCTTTTTGCACATGACCTGAGGTTTATTTGCAACAAGTCACTGTTTAACCAGACACAATGTGAAAAAAGGAACAAGAACAGACAGTTTAGAGATTTCCCAAACCCTAGAATTTGGGACCACCATCCTGTGGCTTTACATAACATGACATGATTTATCGTGAATTCAAATCTTCAAGCATGCATTTAGTTTATTACAAGCAAATGGATTAGCTGATCTTTCAATAAGAGAGATGAGTGGTAAAAAACTAAAATAAATAATATTAAAACATCTGTCAGACATAGGGTATCAAGATGCAACCTAGGGTTTCTGTAAGCACAAGGGGGGACCACTTCTCAACTATCTTATGTTCTTCACTCTTGATGAATGCTGGGGAGCAATTGATGCAAAGAGGTGCAGAAGAAGCTCCCACTAAATATGTTTCCCCATAGAACATGATACGTAAAATGAGACAGTAGAAGAGACAAAAGCAGAAAATCATAAAAGTTAGGGGAAAAAACCACATATTAATTCAGGAATGTGAGATGGTTCTCTCTTTAAAGTACGATTTCGAAAACCACAAGGAGCTGGGACTAACTAGATATATTAGTGCTCCTAGTACAATGTCTTTGGAATAAATGTTGTTTCCATGGGCTCCGACCATGGAATCATGGTATCGAACTTCATAATCAGGCACACCGCCTTAATTGTAAGAAATAGCCAACCAATGCTTCGGAAACTGGTACTTTACTGCAATGGGTGCACCCATTCTCCAGGACAAAATGCCAGAGGAACATGGATTAACCATGTGAGTTCCAGTAGTCATTGCAAGCAAGTGCAACACTTTTGCAAATTGCTATGTGCCCTAGTACACAATCCAAAAGCAGTTTTGGTCTTCTTAAAATAATTCTTCACCTAAGCATAATGGTCCAGGAAGCAAGTTGATGCATATCGAAATACAACAAATGATACGCAATCACGCGCCCGCGCGTGTTCATGGAGGTGTGTGCCATGAGTGTGTCCTTGTATGTGTGCATGTGTTGTATAGATATATATTGTTTATTATAAGAAACACAAAGCAATCAATGTCTTTCCTTCTACCTGGACAAATAACATGAGTGACCCAGTAAAACTTAATTTTGATTTTAGCAGAACCACTTCCACTTCAATCACCAAAATCGAGATTTCTTTAAGATAGCATGCTCAAACTATGTGCATGGCACAATAGAAATAACAAGAACAGAGGCAACACTAGTAAATTTGACACTCAACAGGAATAATTTTACCACAATATTTAATTATTTTAATTTGGTTATATACTGTTCAAGACATTTCACTGTCAGAAGTAATTCCTTGTCCTCCATTTTCTCTGGTGAGTGAAAAGGAAATGTAAATTTGCATGAGAGCTAAACTAGTAAATAGCTTACATATATTATCATTTACAGCATAAATTATTGATCTCGCATCATCACACCTGACTGCTTACCAAGTGACCATATGTATTGATTCTACAACTTCAATAGCAGCAAGTTTGTTTATGTATAGAAGAGTTATTATATTTGAATTATTCAAACTGAATTCCTTTTGAAAATTATACTTCTTCTTTTAAAGTTCATTTTTCATTTTAAGGGTGCAATTGTTGAAAAATATGTTGAATAAGATTTTAATGGTTTGGTTTATTCAAAAGGTAATAATAATTAGTTCTTTCAATATAGTTGACAGTAGGAATTTAATCGTAGTTTCACTGATCAATAACATTACATAGTGAATAAATATGAGAATTTTCTCATATTTGTTCACTATTGGCAAAAGCCAGAGCGTGCTGTCTTTTTAGTAGCCAGCAAAATAATTAAACTAACCATAAGTTCCCTTAGCCAAATGCACACTAACCACCCAAAATGTCCAATTATATCGAGCTTTGGTTTACATCCTATTCCTATATAACACAAGTTCAGTGAAGCACTGCACAGGCATTCCACATTCAACATCCATCTAGTAAGATAAGTAAAAAAACAATGTGAACCACTAAAGTATTTTATAAAATCAAGAATTTTGATCAACAAAAGCTTCTACAAAACCCCAACCATCATCAATATCCGGTCCAACCCAATAACCAGTTATAGTTGTTTGAGTACAAGAACTTACATCCAAACAAGAAACAACTCCATCAAAATACTTTGTGGATGAGGTCAAATGATGATGGCAGCTCAGATTCACAGAAAATAAACCTCTATTTGAGATGCAGGGAGCAAGATGATTGGTTCCTGCAAATAAAGTTCATAATCCCAATTTATGAAAGCAAGCACCAAAAAAAAGGATTGGTTACATACTTACATGTACAACTACAATTAATTTATTTCCACAAACAATTTTCCATTGTTTTAAAATACATTTCGAGGCGGCCGGCCGCCTCGCACCGCCTCACGGCTTCGGCGCCTCGAGGCGGCCGCCTAATACGGTTGATGTGAATTTTCCGCTTTTTACCGCCTGAGGCGGCCGCCTCAGGCCGCCTCTCGAAGACTCGGCTCGAGGCTGCCTGAGGTGGCCGCCTCAGGTTTCAACTTTTTTTTTATTTTTTTTTCACCGCTGAAAACGAAGACGTTTTGGAGTGCAAAACGTCGTCGTTTTGACTTGTGTATATATATATAAAAAAAAATTCAGGATTTTGGCCTTCAGCTCTCGTCTTTCTTCTTCACGGTCTCGGCTAGGGTTTCTTCTTCAGGATCGACGATCATGCCTGGTCTTCAGCTTCTCGGCCTGGTCTTCAGCTTCTTCAGCTTCTCGGCCTGGTCTTCAGCTTCTCGGCCTGGTCTTCAGCTTCTCGGCTTCTGGGTTTCGTCTTCAGCTTCTCGGCTTTTGGGTTTCATCTTCAGCTTCTCGGCCTCGTCTTCAGCTTCTCGGTTTCGTCTTCGCGTATCAGACTCTCAGTCTCAGCTTCATCCATTGCAGGTAATAGCATGATTTTGAAGCTGAAAATTGAAATGGGCGAAGCATGTGATTGTATTTTGCCTGATTGTTTGTATTGTTCTCTGTTTATTGGTAAAAGCATGTGATTTTGCCTGATTGTTTGTATTGTTCTCTGTGAAATGGGCGAAGCTGAAAATTTAAATAATGTTAAATTAGTTGCTTGTTCTCTGTTCATAATTGTATTGTTCTCTGTGAAACGGGCGAAGCATGTGAAATACGACTTTATGTTATTTGTTAGGGAAAGGGAAAGCTCCACAATTAGTGGATGAAGACAATTCAAGTGAATGAGGTTCTTTGGATGATGACCCATCTGATGATGACAGAGATTTTGACCCAAGCTTCATGCCGTTAGATACAAATGATAGCTTATTTAAGGATTAGTTATCAATAATTTTTTGAACAAACTATGAATTATGAAGAAAGTAATGTATTTTGGATTACTTATCAATAGTTTGTTGAGTATTATTATGAATTATGAAGAAATGAATGTATTTTGGATTATTTTTCCGATTTTCGGATTGAGGCGCCCGCCTCACCGCCTCGAGGAGGTCCGCCTCGCACCTCAATGGCCGGCCGCCTCGAGGCACCGCACCGTATTTTCAAACATTGCAATTTTCTATTCATATTTCATAGCACCAGAATTTGGATCGCCGATCACTTTTTCTTTTTCTCAGCGTATGTGTGTGTGTGTGAGCACTTGATACTCATTCAAATAAAAGTTAGTGAACCAAAAATTTTCTCTTTCAATCTTTTAGTTGACTTCAAAAAAAATTCTTTCTCTAAGCAAATGAACAAACTTGGGAAAGTCCCTAAGACACAGAGAAGTGCTTGCACAAAACCTGATATGGTGATTGCTTTATTTGATAAGGCACCGAGAGGCGTTCTTTCCCATAACATTTTCTGAGAGAAAATTCAAGATAGACAAGAAAAGATGGAACATTTTCATTTTCCCGGGAACCAAACAGCGGATTTTGAAAGGATATAGAAAAAAAAAAGGTTTCGGAGAATAAGTTGCCTTTAGTGAAGTTGGCGGAGCGCAGAGAGCAGTCGAGAAGCTTATCGAGACAAGGTACGCCATTGAAGAGTGAAGCTTCGCAATACAGCCGGTGGGGTTCTGAGCATTGTGCCAGAATCTGCCAAATCCAAACGACGTCGTCCAGTACTAAATGCGATTCATCTCTTATTAAGTCTTTTGAAAATATATCATAATCTAAAGGCATGTCTATACATACTATTGGGTATCAAAGTTACATATTTACTGTAACTTTAAGTATTAAACATGTAATTTTGAGTATTAAATATGTAAATTTTTTAATAAATATGAAATTTTTTAAAATATAAAATTTTTTAAAACATGAAATTAGTTGCATGTTCAATGCTCAAAGTTACATATTCAATACTCAAAATTGTATTGAACATGCAACTTTGAACCCAATGGTATTTGATATCATTGGGTATCATAGCATTACCCTGATCTAAAAGGTTAATGGTTTATTAGTTTTATCAGTTAAAATGATGTTTTAAATAATTTTAATTAATTAAAATTTTTAAAAAAAATTAAATTTTTATTTTTGATTTCAAAAAAAGAAACAATGGTTCATTGATTTTGACTGAATTTGTCCAGTTTTTTAGCCTATAGATATTTTGGAACGATCAATTCCCAATTCTAACAGATTATCAATTCACAATTCAACAGATTCTACTTCCCTTACCTTTATTGTTCCGGTTAGGTTTTTAAAACTATCCTTATTATGCTATTCTGTTATACTTTATAAGTAGATAGAGCTATAAATTCTTTTTAAATGAATATATTAATTAATAAATAGATAAAGCTATAAATTCTTTTTGAATGAATATATTAATATTTAGAGCTATAAAAAAAATTTACTTTTCTTAACAATTAAAAAACAAAAATACAAAGGAGAAAGTGATTCTCCTATTATTTATTTATTTATTTATTTATATATATATTTTTTTTGCAGTGCTTCAGCGAAGGGTAAGTTGATTTGAAATTGAGGATCAAAACATCATTGACGATGATGCAAATTGCACAAGATGAAATTGAGTTAGCAAATGAACAGAAATGAAGAAAATTGGAAAACCTGCAAACAGAAGAAATGAGTTTAATATGCTATCAAAACGACAGTGCTTCATGTCCCAGATATTCTCAATCAAGTTTCATAAACTGATGTACATATTCACAAAACTTCAAGCAAATGGTTCTCTCCCCATACGGTAAGTTAAACAATGTAAAATGCTCTGTAGCTACAATTGACAAAATTTCTCGCTTTTAAAATTGCATCACTAAAAATCTAAATAATTTCTTGGTAAGTATACTGGGAAAAAACAAAAAATAATAAATAAATACCACTCTTCACCAATGTGATTTCTTGTTCAAGCTATCTCCATTTTATCTGTTGAAAAGTCCAGCGGCGGTGAAACCATTGCTAAAAATAGTTTAGCTCTCGTGCCAGATTGAGCATGAGGGGCTCTGCCATAGTACTACAAGAATATAATTATGGTAAAGGAAAATATGAATTGCCAGAATTCATAGTGTAAAATGGCAGTGGCCTCAAAAAAAACTGAAACGGTATTTCGATAAAAATAGGTAAAAATCAAAATGAACAAGTACGTACATTAAGGCCCGTTTTGCATTTCACGTGAACTCTTGGACTTGTGCTTTGATTTCTTTTCCCGTTTCTTACTTCTGCAAAGCAATCAGATAAGAGTTGGGTTTGAGAACAAAGCAGTGTACTGGAACAAAGTTAATATACCAAGACGGAACAAGTATTATAGACAATACTCGTCATGTGAACCATGGCCCAAACAAGATTTCAGTTTTCTGTTGATGTGCTTCATGTCCTTTTCTGAGGGGAACTTATATTTCATTACCTGCTTCATAGCCAACAAAAAGAAAACTAGATTTACAAATGTGAATCAATCTCGTATAAATCAAATATCCAATAATATCACCATTGCAAATGGAGTCTTCCCAAGCCTCCTTTTTTTTAAAAAGAATTTCTTTTTATTAATCTCAAAGTAATACGAAAGAAATTAAGTCAAATCATATGGACATAGTGATAAAATATGACAAATTAGTACCCAAGAATCTATGGCATTTAAACATTCGATGAGGTCTGAAATGGTGTGCTCAGAATTTTGACGAGATAGAATGCTGCTCAAATAACTGCATAGAAGAATAAACTTATGGTCAATGACAAGAATTTGAGCCCAACATGATATGGCAAAAAAAAAAGGTAAATTTATTGCAGATATTCAAAACTATAATCCATAGGAAATTCATGAAGCAGTAGAAAACCTCTCATAGTCGACAACCGTATGCACCTTGTTTGAACTGCGTAAAGCAGCCAATGCCAACTGCACCATGCCAATAGATAAGCAAGTTAAAAAGCTGAAAGAACATATAAGGATCAAATGACAATCCAGGCCGACAAATTAAGGATTGGATTCCAGTAGCAAACACCAGAGAGTTGCAGGAGGACAAATGTGAATGGCAAAAACCAGAGAGTTGCAAGCACTGGCAAACCTACAAGTGTCATGTAATAAGTGTACCTACAGAACATAATGAGAACATTTGCTTTCCCTTGCTCTAAGATGCCCATCAAATAAGATATAGAAACATTCTTTCCCAAATTTCTCAAAAACTTTTAGGCCATTACTTATGTAACTATAGCAACTTTCTGACTTTTTAGGCCACTAACTTAACACCAAAAACCATAAAGGATTATTTACAAGGGTGGCAAATAATACCAGCAGAAGTACAAAATTCCTTCTTGTTACAGTAGAAATAGATTCCTTCTTGTTTTTGGAGAAATAGATTAAACCCCTATGATGAATAAATTATTTAAGGCCAAAAAATAAATAAATCTTTTTATAAACACAAAGGGGAGAATTATATTGGATATCCAAAAACCAGTTAATAGAAACTTTTAAGACTTCTATGTTTCATGTTTTAGTTTCTACTATCTGCTTTGAAGAAGTTTTAAAGTTCTTTAAAGTTCAAAGTTAATAAGAGTAATGAAGCATCTGATGTACCAAGGTGTCTTGATGACCAAGAATACCTGCCCAGGGGGGAAAAGAAGTGGTGCATCAGTAAGCATCATTTTGTCAACTTCCATCTTTGCAGTTTCTTGCAAAACCTACAATATATTAACACGAGAAAGATAATTAGGGATGGATGAGAAGGAAAAGTCTGTTGAACCACAAAAAAATAATCTCTAAGCATATGTGCTAGCCAACAGGAGGAGCATTAATTAATAATTACAATTATAGTGCTTAAATTGACGTATTTTTGCTGTCCAAGAGCACTCTCCAATCAGCTTCAGCTTTATACTATTATTGTACAGAAAATGAAATAAAATTATGTAACCATTTTGTTTTTACCTACTTATCTCACGTATCATTGGTTTTCTCCAATGAAGACTATAGGGAAATAAAACTAATAATTTCTAAAAATTATCAATGAATCGAAAAGTGCATACAACAAATGAAGGAAACAAACAAAACTGAAGCCATGAGGTAATAGTACTATCTTACTCGGCACTTATAGAACACTAGGCTAAAATCTGTAATTACTTGAAGGTGGAGTAGAGTCAAACTCACTCCAACATTTGCTAGAGTTTTTAAAATTTAAACAGATTTTTAATTATACTATGCTTATGTTATTTCTTCTTCTTCTTCTTCTTCTTAACTAATCATGTTTTAGCACATTATATGAATCTGACCAGCACTTGTTAAACAAACACCAAAAATTGCAGCTCTTCCTGAAAAGACTAAAAAATTCACCTTGAGTGAGACATAATAATAGAGGATAATAGAATTACCTTCAGCAACTGTATTTCGCCATTCTTCACTTGGCAGAACCCCTAGAGAACCAAATTTTATTGTCAACAATTGCAGTTGACGAACATAGGATACGAAAGAAAACATATGTCTAGAAAGAAAAGAAAACAAAGTTGAGGATTTCAATCTACATAAATGAAGGAGAAGCATCGGAATGTATTAACGAATCTTACCTCCATATCATCGATAAATCCTTCCAGTGGACGGTATGGTGCATAAACAATAAGATCAAAATCCAGACCCTGCATGATAGGGTATGTTTGGAACCAGCTAAAGTAGGAAGAAAAAAGGAACAACAAATCCACAATGATATACGAGAGTACGAGTCATGTTTCATGCCTGATAAACAATCATTTCATAGTTGAGAATCATTTGATGATCCTGCGAAATCCCCTTGCCAAGCTCCTCAGCCGAAACGTGATTTTCTTCTATCTTACAAGCCGCATATACACAAGTTAACCTGCACCCATGAAGAAAGAATTTCTTTTAATTAGTTAAGAAACTATCAAGTAAACAATTGTCCATTCAAGGAAGATAATTGATAAGAATAATATAGTACCAGATACATAATTTAGTGAATGAAAAATGGAGGAAAAGCAAGCACATTAAGTCCAAACATATTTCAAAATACTTATCTGATGCATTTTCTACTACACTTCAAAATTCTTATAGAATATTATAAGAGCAACTGCAAATTTTTTAGAGTTAAATGTAAGAGAAATTTGCGTAAAGCATACATTATATTTTTTGGGTGATGCTCCATGACCGACCATTGCAGATAGAATCTTTTGAAGTATAAAAGAGCTGTTGCCTGCAAATGTGCACAAATCCCACAAGGGTTAAATAAAACCAATATGTCTTTCTCATTATTGTTATTATTACTTTTTAAAAATTTTCTTTCAAGACTAAGATTATATGTAGAACGAAGTACCTGAATTTTGTTAGGAAAGTAAAAGGCACTACATACTTCACGAAGTTTATTCTCATAAAATACTCGCATAGATTGTTCTTCTTCAATATTGAGGGGTTTTGGACGAGAATTCTTTTCAGCTGAGATAGAAACAAGAACACTGATAATGGTCGAAATTTGTTGCAAATGGTTTATTAAAATGAAAACTAAATAGAAAATGCAAAAAGGTAAGGGAACAAACAAGAAAGGACTTTACCATTGTCTTTTGCATTACTTTGAGGTTCTGGGTATGAAAACGATCCATCAACATCAACTTCCATTTGCGTAGTTCCACACTTCAATACGCAAAAAAAAAAAGTAATTAAAATTCAAATTGTGCCACAAAACTGTAGAATCCAGTTGCATGCATGGTGGCATGCATGACCAACCACCTTTGCAAGCCTCCAAATCACCTTTAGGTGGAGTTTGAAAAAATGGTGCAAGCTTACAAAATTACTTTAGGTGGACACTATTCATTTATTGAAATTGTGAGCTTAAGTTTTGCTATAAAATTATAAATACAGAGCTCATTTGTGAGCCTTAGGCATCCCAACAAGATCAAGAAGCTTCAAGTAAGAGAGCTTAGTTAAAAGCTCCAAGTAAGAGAGCTTAGAGTATTTGTTCCAAGTAAGAGAGCTTGGTAGAGAGTGTAGTTATAAGTGAATTTTTTTTTTTTTTTTTTTTTGTACAAATTTTGTAATACTTATAAATTCTATTTAAGTAGTGATAGAGTATATTTTTTTTCCTCATAAAATGCGTGATCAGAGAATCCCAACAAGAACAAACTTGTATGAACAGTTAATGTTGTGAGCACAAACAAGTTTGTATGAGAATGCGGGCATACCTTATCCAGAGTTTGTGCTGCTCTTCGATTACAAGCTTTGTACTTCTCAATCTAATTTAGAAAGAAAAAAACCAATCTTTACTCAAAATCTGTTATAGCAAGACCCGGAATCAACACTTAATTTTATTTTTATATAATAAACAGCTACTCAGATTAGCAAATGCTAGTTTCTATGTTCTTTTCCCTCAAGGTTTTTCCCCAACTAAACAGAAGATAATACCAGTAATTAACTAAAAAAGTGTAATTTTTGTTTTTTGTTTTTCTCACAAGTTGATGGAAACAAACAGAAAATTGTATGAGAACGAAAAGGAATTACGAGAAAAGCGAGACTTACGAGCTCTTGAGGAGTGAAAATCCACTTGGCTCGGTGAGTCGAGGTCTGGAAATCCGACATCGTTTCGACTCTGTAAATCCAGCTCAGATTGATCGATAATTAGACACACAATGAAAATAAAGTACAACCTCTGAGCTTAATGAATCTTCTTCGTTCTTCACCACTTCGAAATTTGTTCAATTTGTGAACTTTTCAACGATGGATAATTAACACTTACCTCCCCCGAATTTACTGTAATAACAGATAAATGAAGCGATTGCTTTTTATTGACACTTGCCTCCCCTCCAACTCCAACTCCAACTCCAACTCCAAGGCTCCACTTACATTGTTATAGCTAAGATGCTAACTGTCATATGGAAGGCCAAAATCCTAACTTCACCTGAACAATAATTTAAAGAATTAATTTCCAATTAAATAAGAAAATCGTAAAAAAAAAATGGGGAAAATGCAATTCAATTGATGTGAACAACAACAATTTTGATCTTCAATAGCTGAATGACAGAGTCTTGAGTTGAACTTCACAAACCAAGTTAATGAAAATTAACCGATGAGAAATTGACAAAAACTAAGAGATATATAGAGAGATGCTATTCAAATAATAAAGAAGCAGCCAAATATTATTTAAAAGCATGAAGTTCTTATTTTATTTTGTTTTGTAATTTATCAACCAATTATTCAAGTCTCTACCTGATTTGGTAGTATAAGGTTTAAAATCTCATTTTGAGGTTTTTAATTCAAATGTAAAAAGTACTTTCTTATAAGAGTCTGAAACAATCAGAAATTTTATATGTTCCGTTTAAATTCGAAAATAATGATTAGATGATTGGATTTCCAAAAATTAAAAAAAAAAAAAAAAAAAAAAACTAACTGATCATTCGATATAAAATATTTGTGAATAAGAATAATTTATAAAATATCCCAACGTGGACTAAAAAGGTTATTATTATTTTTTTATTATTTATGTTTTACAAAGGTAATTTACACACGGGTTCTTGTTGTTTAATTGTAAAATCTAACGGCGGACCGCGGTCAAGCTGCTCAAGGGGACTACAAGGGTGGTAGAAATGTCCTGTTCTGATCTGGGATAAAAAAAATCGAACTGAGCTCTATACTCAAAAGTCTGGTTCGAGTTCGGGTCCTGAGTCCAGTCCGGTCCGGGCTTAAACCAAAAAAAAACATACTCACACACATATATATGTGTGTGTGTTTGTACCATTTTTATTTGTTTGTGTTGTTAATATATATATATTTTAATATGTCTTTACATATAATGTGAATGTATTTTACATTTGCATATTTTTTATTTTTGTTAATTTTTTTAAAAAAAGGGCCGGATAAAACCCGACCCTATCCGAAAGATACTCGGACCAAATTTTTCTCAGACTCAGCTTTTTTTTCCTTACCAAACTCAAACTGGATTTTTCAAAGCTCGGATCCTACTCAGTCCATTGCCACCTTTAGCTGATGGGGATATATGACCGGGGAGGCATTTGTTAATTACCCTCCAACGATAAGTCTCGTCTGAGACAATAACGGCGTCGTTCGACTCAGCATCCAAACAAGAAAATGGGACAAACAAAACCCACGAGTAGGCCCAAGAACTAGCCTAAGCCCAGCAGTAACGCATTGAAGTATAACAGGGGCCCACGCTATGACAGCCGACAATAGCAAAACAAATTGTTTCAAAAAATAAAATAACATAAAAAAATAACTAACAAACAACCTTGATTCCTCACTAATGGCGCCAAAATTTAAGACAAAAATTATTTTTTTAATAAAACAATAACGTGTATCATCATTAATCTTGGTGTCCTAAATATGCCATAAATAGACGTGATTTGGTGTTATAAGATTCGAGATCGTTTCTTTTAAGAACTTGAAATAATAAAAAAATTTATATGTTCCGTTTAAATCTGTAAATGATGGTTTGACGATGGAATTTATAACGATTTCAAAAAAAAAAAAATACCCTAAATAGGTCTACACCCCTAGCAAAACAAATCCTCTACTTATAGAGAAAAATTTGTGTGAAAGGAAGTCTATATTTTAAAAAAAATCAAAAAGTATGTGGGACATATTTATTTTTTTTATATATTTTACAAAAAAAAAAAAAAAGATCTCATTATTTTTTATTATTTTTGTATGTTTTTTGTGTGAGACCAAACTCCACACGAGTTTTTCTCCTATTTATATTGTCCCCTATCATCATCTATTAAATAAAACCCTATTTATAGCGGAGGAAAATAATGGTTACAATAATAAACCAAAACAGCATAATAAAGATAAGTATCTAACTATGAAAATGAGGTAAACTCCATATATCAGCACATAAGATACCCCATAAGAAAGCATGGTAAATTAGTCAATGAACAGAAATACCACCGGCCCCCGCCAGAAAATCCGCAGAAACAGAAGTACAAAAATTAACTTGTAAATATATACATGCATCTGTTAATCCATTTCAATTGCATGAGCTTTTAATCATCCGTCAGTTCTGCTTCAACAAGGACACACCATTCTTCTTGTACAAAGCCTTATAAAATAATCATCTATGCATGCATGTAGCAAAACCGTACACTTGCCAATTCAAAGTTCAATTTGAGGCAAAGCAAAATATGGAAAGCACAATTTCAGAGAACTACACTAGCCTTGTCGCTGAGATCCTAATCCTGCTTTCCAATTTCAAGTTCCTGGCAGCAATTTCTCTCATTGCAATCGCAACGTATCATTTCCGCAACTCATCCAAGCGTGTGTATCTAGTTGATTTCATATGCCACAAGGCATCTGAAACTCTCAGAATTCCAATTTCCTCTATAATTGAACATGCAGAACTTACAGAAACTTTTGACAGAAGGACTGTCGAGTTTCAGACCAAAATCCTTGAGAGATCAGGCATAGGTAACAATACTTACGTACCCTATGGCGCCCATTTGCTCCCACCTGATCGTTCGCTGAATTCCAGCATTGAGGAATTTGAAACGGTGATGTTTTCAATAGTTGAGAATCTCTTCACCAAGCACAAAATAAACCCGAAAAGCATTGACATTCTTATCACTAATTGTAGTATTGCATGTCCCACACCATCCTTAGCCACAATGATAATCAATAAATTTGGACTTAGAAGCAATGTCAGGAGCTTTCATCTCTCTGGAATGGGCTGCAGTGCTGGGATATTATCAATATCATTGGCTAAAGACCTCCTCAGTGTACACAGAAACTCTCTGGTTTTAGTCCTCAGCATGGAGGCAGTTTCCTCCAATGTGTATCAAGGAAATGTAAAGTCTATGCAGCTTGCCAACTGCTTGTTTCGGATGGGAGGCGCGGGAATTTTACTGTCAAATCGAAAAGAAGACGAACAGAGAGCCAAATATGAACTGCAACATTTAGTCAGGACTCATCTTGGGTCTAAAGACACCGCGTACAAGTGTGTTTATCATAAACATGATGATGAAGGATTTATTGGGGTCTCCTTATCAAGATCGATTCTACAAGTTGCCGGAGAAGCCCTGAAAACAAATATGGCAACACTGGCAGCAAATGTGCTGCCCTATTCTGAGCTCATCAAATATGGAATTTCAGTAACCTGGAAGAAAATTTGGCCACCTGCAAGAAAAAGGGGGCCTTATATACCGGATTTCAGGAAGGCTTTCGAGCATTTTTGTGTTCATGCTGGTGGGAAAGCGGTGATTGATGCTATTAAGGAGAATCTGAAGTTGAAAGATAAGGATGTGGAAGCTTCAAAGATGACACTCCATAGATTTGGGAACACATCTTCTTCATCAGTTTGGTATGAACTTAGCTACCTTGAGGCAAAAGGTAGGGTTAAGAAAGGAGATAGAATCTGGCAATTGGCATTTGGAAGTGGCTTCAAATGTAACAGTGCAGTTTGGAAATCCATTTCCAACTTGCAGCCGGAGAAGTATAATGTTTGGTCGGAATGCATTCTCCGGTACCCGGTGGAGGTACCGGATGTTGTAGAATTTTGATGCAATGTTAGCACGTATAATCAAGTATCAATCTAATAAGAATATGGCAAATAAAATTTGCAGAGATTTCATTATGTTAAATCAATAAAAAAAAATATATAAATCAGGATAATTTTCTATTTACCAGCCAAATACTTTAGCAGTGTCTGGGATTTTTGTTACCTTAGAACAAGAAGATGAGACAATTTTCATTACAATCAAAATAAATTAATTGGCTGAATCCGTTAGAAACCACATTATACA
The DNA here is from genome assembly GCA_019454045.1 of Zanthoxylum bungeanum. Taxonomy (NCBI): domain Eukaryota; kingdom Viridiplantae; phylum Streptophyta; class Magnoliopsida; order Sapindales; family Rutaceae; genus Zanthoxylum; species Zanthoxylum bungeanum. The sequence continues at coordinate 248,580 of SKCR01028362.1, forward strand.
CTCCAACCTTCGAATCAATATCATGCACTCAAGATTCAGAACATAGTAAGTCTTCTCTCTTCTTCATTCTTGATTACGGAAAATAGCATAATCTTTAATTTTCTTAATCAGATAATATTAGACACAACGAAAAGAGCACATAAGAACATAATCATCCTCAAAAGGGATAATATGCTCAACACAAAAGAGATTGAGCTGATAATTACTAATAGAAGAAGATTACCATCACCAATTCATCTAATAATAATTATAATAATCACCATAAAAATGATTATATCCTTCGAATAATGTTGGTTTCGACCAATCCCCACCTGTAGGCAATAATGTTGGTTTCGACCAATCCCCACCTGTAGGCTTGCTATGGGAACAAAAGCCATGAGGGCAATATAAAGTCCGGTAATCAAAACGGATAAATATGCCACATACGTGGGAATTTTTAATTAGAATTATGAATCCATTTTAAAGTTGTTGATGATTCCTTTTCGTTGAAAAGGAAAAATAGGGAAATCACCATTCGAATAAACCTCTCTCGAATTATGAATTTATTTGATTAGTAGGGAACCATACAAATTCAACAAGTAGACAGAATAAACATAGAGATTTACATGGTTCGGCAAAAATGGCTCTAACCTACGTCCACAGGATAAAGTATGATATTTTATTACTGCTCGTGGTCAAGACCTGTTGGAAAATGCTCACTAGTAAGCATTTTGAGGCACATTTTCAAGCATGGTCCACTGCGTATTAGTGGTTATTTTTGAGTGATTCGGATACTCCTTCGTGAGTAGTTCAGAATGATATATTCATATGCTTAAAATTGTGCTTGGGTGAATGAGAAATTATTGCTCAAAGTTCACAAATTAGTGTTGGAAAATAAAGAAAAATTAGCTTGTCCCGCATGGGAAAGCTAATAAAGGAAAAATGTGCTTATATATGAAAACTGATGAGTGGTAATTATATCACTATTTCCCACTCATTTAACCTAATATTCTGTATAGTTTCTCGAGTTTTATGAACGTTTTGATGTGTTTTTGTTTAGTTTGCAGGTTAAAATAATATTGGGATTTAATGGAATCAACTCGGGGCTAAAACGATGAAATTCGGAGGAAAAAAACGTCAAAAACGAAATTTACTAAACGTGTCACGAAGTGCAGTAAAAATTTCCAATTTTGCGCAATCTTCGTATTTTGGCCGTAACTTTTTCGTCCGATGTCCGATTAAGCTGATTCAAGTTTCAGATTAAAGAAGACTCGAAGATCTACAACTTTGAAAGTCAAAATAGTTTCGAATTACGAAGTTTTCATGGCCGAAATTGATGAACAATACAGTATATTTTGTGTAACTACTATAGTCATTTACAAAATATAAAATAAAATTAATAAAAATAAAAATAAAAATTGTCAAACTTCCACCAAACATGCAAGAGTGTTTGGTGCCATGTTTGATGCCATGTTTGGTGCCATGTTTGATGCCATGTCTTGTGGCATGTTTGGTGGAGTGTTTGGTGGAGCAATCGGTGGAGAAATTGGTGGAAGCCTTTAGGTTTTTTTATAAATACCAAGCCATTTCATTTGTAATTCTCATGCTTTCCTTAGGTTTTTGTAAGGAATTTAAGGATTGCATCTAGTTTATATTTATTTTAAGTATTTAATTTATGTATTTTTATTTTCAGTAATAGCAGTAGTTCTCTTCTTCTACTCCATTCTTTAATGTTTAGTAGTTAATTTTCCGCTGGGGGAATGGTGAAGCTTTTATAATTTTAATTTAGATTAATCTCCCTTAATTATAATATAAAATTTATTATACACATTAAAAAGGAATTACCGCCTTAATGGCTGGTTTTATTTATTTTGCATAAAGTGGCACCGCATATCTGGCTGGTTTTTAGGTGACAGATAATTACCGCCTATATGGCTGGTTTATGTTTAAATAGTATTACCGCCTTAATGGCAGGTTGGACTTCATTTAAATCTGATTTAATAAGAATACCACCTATATGGTCGGTTGGGCTAATCATCGTTAAATTCTATATTATACTATGAGAGATTTCTAAATTATAAATATTAAAAGTGGATCCCCAACCCCTAGCATTTTATTTTTATTCTAGGGAAGTGATGAAACACAATACACACACTTAATAATTGATTTTCTTTTTATGGGTAGTTCTTTAGTTTGTTTATTGAGTCTTAAGCTTAATGCGTCTTGTTAACTGGTCATTAATAAGATTGATAGGGTAAACTTAAAATGAACTAGACATAGGGATTTTAGGTTTCAGCCTTAGACTTAATAGCTCACGATCTTCCTTGAGGATAGATAACCCTTTAATAGATTTACTTACAGGATAGAAATATACCTGTCGGGCGTGGGTAGCCATAATTGGAACTTGGTCTTAATGAATCCAGGGTAATGTGGTTGACATAGAAATATGGTTCAATTGGGTTAAACTGGATATTTGCGTCTGACCATCAAAAGAGGCTTTTGTATATATTCGTGTTCCAGGTTAGCAAACTGAATTAATACACATAAGTGGGGGAATCAATTCATCTTTTTAACAGTATTGTGTGGAGTCACAACCCTAGATCTTTTGAGTCTTTTCTTTTTTTTCCTTAGTATTTTCTTTTGAGTCTTTTGTAATTTTCTTTAGTATTTTCTTTTGTTTATTTTATTTTATTTTAATTAAGCAATTCCACATTCAACCAACCAAAGCAATCTTCATCTTCTCCCCTAATTAGATACTTGTAAATCAATAGATTCAATAATTAATAACAACAGTAGGAATTAAGTCCTCGTGGGATCGATATTTTTATACTACTTGAACGATACGTGCGCTTGCGTTATACGCGTGTGATTACGCCGGTCAATTACTCATATGTAGATAGGTAAGTGTTATAAAGATAGAAGGGGGTGCAAATCAAAATCCGAACAGGCCTTACTCGTGTGTACCCGCGCGTCCTACGTACACGAATGCCACCAAATTGTGCTGGCCCGGCCTGGTAAATTTATGCAAGTCTCTTTATTTTTTTCCAAGCCTTTTGAAGTTCCATAACAGTTAAATTAATTCTATTAATTAACTTGGTGATTACTTCAAATGAAAGGTCTCCCACTAATGTGATTTAATTGACATATTTATTTTTCTTCAATAAAAAGGGCAGTGTTTCGTTTTGAAAGGAACAGAGACAATTTTTCAAAAGAAAAACGCATTCTTCCATTTTCTTTGTGTTTTTTTTGTGAGAGTTCAAACACTTCGTGGTTCGATGAGGAACGAGTTTGGTGGTGCACATACTCGTTCATTTTCGTTGCATCCTGGGAAACAAACGTTCTACCGCACCATTCGGTAGGGGACAAATTTGTTTTAAGGAGATTGTTGCCACATCAACAAGCCTCGGAATAGTGAAGCTTTGGGTCTGACTACGTTCATTGGTTCGGTTCTGACTTAGTATTGTCAGGGTCAGGGGCTGATACCGAGAACCTCATCAGAGTCTATCGTCAGGGGCTGATTTCAAGGTCTGCTCGTCAGGGTCTGCTCGTGCGGGTCTGCTCGTGTGGGTCTGCTTGTCAGGGTCTGGGTCTGCTCCGCTCATCAGGGTCTGCTCGTTAGGGACTGCTCGTGTGGGTCTGCTCATCAGGATCTGATCTGCTCATCAGGGTCTGCTCTACTCATCAGGGTCTGAAGCATAATATCAGCGGCTGAGCGATTGAGGCTGATTCTGGATTTCCTTACTACTTTCATTTTTGTGTTGTGTTTTTACTGATTATTCAAGTCTTTGTAAGAACACAGTAACCGAATAAGCGTATTAGTCTTAAAACAAATTCGATCTGTGGATATGGAAATCAGTCCAAATACAATTTATCCGAACATGACAGCCTCTTCTGCTGGCCAAAATGTTCCAGCCTCTGGGCTTAATATGGCAGCCTTTGTGGCTGACCAAAGTGTTGTGGCAGCCTCTGTGGCTGGCCAAAGTGTTGATGTCTCTGTGGCTAGACAACATGTTGGACTTGTGAGCCATGTCAATCCTGCTGCGGAAAAACCTGAAAAATTCAATGGTCAGAATTTCAAACGGTGGCAACAGAAAATGTTTTTCTACTTGACCACGTTGAACCTTGCAAGGTTCCTAAAGGAATATGCCCATGTACCCAAAGAGGGTGAGATTGATATTCAAGTGATCAGTGTCATCGATGCTTGGAAACATTCTGAATTCCTATGTCGGAATTATGAGCTGAATTGTAGTCAGAGGCTAGCTCTGGGTTTCCTAACTACCTCTATTAAATATTTGTAATAAGACCGACCCGAGTTACAAATATGGGAATAAAATGGTACGGTAATAAAGTGTCTCGGGTCTTACATAAGTCCGTTACAGTTCTCTCAGGCAGTCGGGTCCTGTTAAATTTTCCCTCTCTATCTCAAGTTCTGAAATTCTTGGCTTTTACAAGTAATGAAAATACAGAAATTGCTAGCAAAAGAACCAACCAAAAATCCAACCATTGAATTTATGACTTCAACCCTTTTATATAAGCTCACAAATTCATTGTCCACATCGCTCATAACATCATCTGATGTCACTAGATTATCATTGCTACCCTTGAGTCATTGCTTCCACAAACTCCTCAACCAATCAAATAAACCCATATGCTCTGTCTCTACACCGACCTATGACAGCTTCTGGCGGCCTATACCAGAGATCAAGTTTTCTGCATACTGTGGTAAGTTAATCTCTCCACCATGGAAATGGACTAAACCATTCCATAAGTGTCCAAACCATAGACTGATGTCTGGAATTATCACATAAATGAGATCTAATTGCTTTAAGTGGAAAAGTAAGAGATGATGAGTATAGAACTGTGATACACCAGAAATACCAAAGTTCTTTGTTAAGGAGACTTATGTTAGGGTCAACAAAGAGACCGTTGACAAAAGGATAGTATGGGAAAACTTGGTCTAGCTATGAAAATATTATCTACGCCTCTGGAGTTGTGACAGATAATGAAACATATGATTTTTCGCATATGTTTGAATGTCTTGAGGGTTGAGAAACATAACCCCTGGAGGAAAATAATTCTTGATGGCTGCTGTAGGATAAAGGAAATCCTTCGGGGTTGTTGGTGCCATGAAGATAAAAGGTATTTGACCAGCGTAATCACACGCGTATAACGCAAGCGAACATATCATTCAAGTAGTATAAAAATATCAATATCACGATGACTTAATTCCTATTGTTGTTATTAATTGTTGATATTATTTATTTATCGGTATCTAATTAAGGGAGAATGAAATGATTGTTTGATTGGTTGGTTGAATATGAGTTTGCTTAATAAATAAATAAAATACCAAAAAGAAAATATTAAGGAAAATGAACAAAAGACTCAAATATCTAGGGTTGTGATTCCACACAATATTATTCTAATGATGAATTGATTATCTTATATATATGTGATGAGTAGTAAATACATCACTTTTTCCCACTCATTTAACCTAATGTTTTATATAGTTTCTCGAATTTTATGAACGTTTTGATGTGTTTTTGTTTACTTTGCAGATAAAAATAATATTTCGACTTAATAGAATCAACTCGGGGCTAAAACAATGAAATTCAGATAAAAAAATATCAAAAACGAAATTCTTCTATACGCGTCACGAAGTGCAGTCAAAATTTCCAGTTTTGCGCAATGTTTGTATTTTGGCAATAACATTTTCGTCCGATATCCGATTGAGCTGATTCAAGTTGCAGATTAAAGAAGACTCAAAGATCTAAAACTTTGAAAGTCAAATATTTTCGAATTCTGAAGTTTGGAAGGCCGAAATTGATGAACAATACAGTATATTTTGTGTATCAACTATTGTCATTTACAAAATATAAAATAAAATAAAAAAATAAAAATTGTCAAACTTCCACCAAACATGCTTGCATGTTTGGTGCCATGTTTGATGCCATGTTTGGTGCCATGTTTGATGCATGTCTTGTGGCATGTTTGGTGGAGTGTTTGGTGGAGCAATTCGTGGAGCAATCGGTGGAGAAATTGGTGGAAGCCTATAGGTTTTTCTATAAATACCAAGCCATTTCATTTGTAATTCTCATGTTTTCCTTAGTTTTTGTAAGGAATTTAAGGATTGCATCTAGTTTATATTTATTTTAAGTATTTAATTTATGTATTTTTATTTTCAGTAATAGCAGTAGTTCTCTTATTCTACTCCTTCTTCTTAATGTTTAGTAGTTAATTTTCCGCTGGGGGAAGGGTGAAGCTTTTATAATTTTAATTTAGATTAATCTCCCATAATATAATATAAATTTATTATTCACATTAAAAAGGAATTACCTACCGCCTTAATGGCTGGTTTTATTATTTTGCATAAAGTGGCACCGCATATCTGGCTGGTTTTTAGGTGACAGATAATTACCGCCTATATGGCTGGTTTATGTTTAAATAGTATTACCCGCGCCTTAATGGCAGGTTGGACTTCATTTAAATCTGATTTAATAAGGAATACCACATATGGTCGGTTGGGCTAATCACCGTTAAATTCTATATTATACTATGAGAGATTTCTAAATTATAAATAGTAAAAGTGGATCCCCACCCCCAGCATTTTATTTTTATTCTAGGGAAGTGATGAAACACAATACACACACTTAATAATTGATTTTCTTTTTATGGGTAGTTCTTTAGTTTGTTTATTGAGTCTTAAGCTTAATGCGTCTTGTTAACTGGCCATTAATAAGATTGATGGGGTAAACTTAAAATGAACTAGATATATGGATTTTAGGTTTCAGCCTTAGACTTAATAGCTCACGATCTTCCTTGAGGATAAATAACCCTTTAATAGATTTCCTTACATGATAGACATATACCTGTCGGGCGTGGGTAGCCATAATTGGAACTTGATTTTAATGAATCCAGTAATGTGGTTGACATAGGAATATGGTTCAATTGGGTTATACTGGGTATTTGCGTCTGACCATCGGAAGAGGCTTTTGCATATTTTCGTGTTTCAGGTTAGCAAACTGAATTTATTCACATAAGTGAGGGAGTCAATTCATCATTTTAACAGTTTTGTGTGGAGTCACGACCCTAGATCTTTTGAGTCTTTCTTTATTTTCCTTAGTATTTTCTTTTGAGTCTTTTATAATTTTCTTTTGTATTTTCTTTTGTTTATTTAAATTAAGCAATTCCACATTCAACCAACCAAAGCAATCAATTCCTTCTCCCTATAATTAGATACTTGTAAATCATAGATTCAATAATTAATAACAACAGTAGGAATTAAGTCCTCGTGGGATCGATATTTTTATACTACTTGAACGATACGTGCGCTTGTGTTATACGCGTGTGATTACGCACCGGTCAAGTTTTTGGCGCCGTTGCCGGGGACTTATATTTCTTGAGTTATTATTTTGAAGCTATCTAATTTACTTGTGTCTAATTTTCTTTATTTTTATTTTTAATTTTTATTTCTTTCTTTTATTTCAGGTGGTTGAAAAATGGAACACTACTGGGAGATTGAGAGATTACGAGCCTTACAAGAAGATACACCCCACATCTGGGAGCAATAGTCCGATTTTCTGAGGCCTGTTGTACAGCCCAATGACTATCACTGGATGTCAGAACCAAGCAATACTACATTTTCTCAACAGAACGAAATGTGGAGATGTGACATATGTAATAGTAACCACCCAAGCGATTATTGCGAGTACAACTACAATTCAGGGTGGCAGAACTATCAGAATCCTTCATGGTATGATGAGCCATCACATTTCACAAAACCACATTTTCCATCAGAGGAAGAATCATTGGTTGACATGCTCAAAGATTGGTTCGAGAAACGAGACAAAAAGTTGGATGCAATGCTTGAAACATATCAGAAGCAACTTGAAAGTATTCAGAGACAATCAGAATCTATTCAGAGGATGACAGATCAAATGAGACAATTAACATAAAATCAGAGCTGCATGCCTCAAGAATCATTTTCAGATGACACTAATGAAGCCTTCGAGTACCAATCATTTCACGATGACACTTCAGTAAAGGAGGAGGCTGAGCAGTATCAACAACCAGAGGTATCAGTTCAGGAGCCCAAACCAGCAAAGTCTCTATTTTACTTTTATTATTCAGATTCTGACGAGGATGAAGCTGAGTTGTTTGTACCAACTGCATCAACAAATGAGGATGGAATTCTGTATCCTCAAAACGAAGATCTTGGAGATTGCATTGCAATGATGTTTGAGGAAGAATTACCAATCGCAGAGGATAAAAATGTACATATAGAGACATCGTTACATCCTCATGTAGAAGATCTTGGAGATTGTTTTGCAATGATGTTTGAAGAAGATCTATCCGAGCCAATCATTTCACCCGAATCGGAGGATAAAGACCTAATGTCAGACACATCTTTTCATCTCAGGTGGAGCAAGAAGCATAGCAAATGGAGGAGCAAATGTCTGATTTTATTGAAGATCCAGAGCATTCAGGCGAAACATCACTGTGTTGGGGAGTACAATTTAGAGAAATCACCCAGAAGCTTGACAGAATGGAACTCTCATTCCAAGTCAAGCACCATACGAGACCTCCTGATTTTCTTTCTTCTTTCTTTCTTTGCAGGTACTGTGGGAGCGACAAAGTTTAAGAAGGTAGCACGAGCACTGCATGGGACAAAATTTTTTTGGCTACCTTACCGTTGGAAGAGACCCTTCAAAAGCAATGCTCATGAGATTGTCTTTAATCGGACATCCAAAACGACGCTGAAACCTCATTGAGAGATGGATTTCAGTCACGTCTGGCTGAAGACGAAAAATTTAGCGCTAGCAGGGAGGCAACCCATGCAATTTGTTGTATTTTTCGTTTTCATATTTTGTGTATACATGTTGTAGAATTTTTAATTTTGTGTGTTATTTTTGTAGGTAAAAGCACAAAAGGAGCATTTTTAAGACAGAAGGAATGATGTTTGGAGATCGCAAAGATGAAAGATAAATCATGAGTGATGGCTGAGTAAGGAATGCAATTCTTGAGACGCATCCTCATGAATTTATACTAGCGAGTGGCGTATTGAGTACACAATTCAGTTGCCTTAAATATTGCTTTGATTTGCTTTTCTTTTGTTCTTTTCTTTATTTTCGCCGACAAGATTTATACTTTTTGACAATTTTTACGATTTATTTTAACGTTCACCTAATAATTATCATTTGGCAGGTACTAGTGCAATTATTACTCACCCATTTTCAGGTCTATAAATTCAGCATTTCATTTTTCTCTTCGACACATCCAGATATACATCCAAATAAGAAAGAGAAAATGGAAGCAACATCACAACAGAAATTCAATAGAATTTGCGTTTTCTGTGGATCTAATTCTGGTAACAAACCAGAATTCATCGAGGCAGCGAAAGAATTGGGGCGAGTGATAGCTGAAAAGAACATGCACTTGGTATACGACGGTGGTAATTGTAGATTGATGGGAATTATTTCAAAAGCCGTTCTGGACGATGGCGGACATGTTCTGGGAGTCATTCCTAGACCTCTGGCGAAGGAACAACTGATCGGACCCACAAATGGTGATGAACGCATCGTATCAGGTATGTCCGAACAAATCCAAGAAATGATTAATACAGCTGATGCGTTTATTGCATTTCCAGAAGGACTTGGAACATTTGAGGAGATGTTCACAGTAGTATCGTGGGCACATTTAAACATTCATTCATCGAAGCCCATTGGGTTACTAAATATCGAGCATTTCTTCGATTGCTTTTGTTTTCCTTGCGGAAGCAAAAAGGCATGAGTTCGTCACGAAATCAGTGGATGAGATTTTCCTGACTGCTACAAAGGCAGAAGAACTAATCGACCAAATCCTTGCCTTTGAACCGAAAGTCGACCCCATTCTCTCCAAGTTGGACTGGTCAGACAACGATCGTGGTAAGAAGCGTAAATTAGACATTGATCTTAATCGGTGAATTTTTGATTTTCTGCTAACTGTGGACAACAGAACCTGGGCGACGCCGTTCCTAGGCTCGCGGCCTAGTTGGGAAGGATTAAATAACATGGAGTCGCCACCCGGTGTGAGCCGGGACAAAGATTTAAGGCTGCACTCACCCCTCGCAAGGGAAGACCTCAAACCGTTGGGTTCGGAATGGTCCCTTACTTATGTCACTTGTAATGAAAGGATTTATGTGATAATTTAATCAAGCTTAAGTAACACTTATTTCCAAGAGTATCATGCTTCTAAATTCTCATATGCAAAATAAAACTCGCGTGCACATTTTTACATATATCTCACATTTAAAATTGCATGCTTAACATATATCAAGATAGCAACGAACATACAACTTTATTTACATATCACATTCAGGAAAAACACAAGCACACATGTGGGCACTTTTCCAAGCGGTACGTGGAATTGTAGCCCAAGTACAGACCGCACTACTACCATCCATTCGGAATCGGCTACGGAATTTACGTCTGGGTTTCCATCCGATATACCACAAGGAATAATACTCAAATGTTATCATGACATAAGCATATGAATTATAATACATTAACATATTTGCATAAGAAAGATCAACCAAGAGGCAATTATGCATGGATATAATAAGACAGACTCAGTTCAGTGTGTGCGCGTTCGTGTAGCGTTTGTAAACGCGTTCGAACGGAGATGAAACAGAATGCTCACGTTCGAGTAGCGTTCGTAAACGCGTTCGAACGGAAATGAAACAGAATGCTCACGTTCGAGTAGCGTTCGTAAACGCGTTCAAACGGAAATGAAACAGAATGCTCACGTTCGTATGGCGTTTGATAACGCGTTCAAACGGAAATGAGACAGAATGCTCACGTTCGTATGGCGTTTGATAACGCGTTCGAACGGAAATGAGACCTGATGCATGATAAGGCAAAATGTATGCGCGTTGGAGTTGCGTTCGTAAACGCGTTCGAACGGAAACGGACCTGATGCATGAAATGGGATGCAATGCACAAAATAAAGGGGCGCGGCGAAGTACTGCCGTAAAGGTGGCCTTTTGGGGCTCTTGATCTCTCAAAGAGGGGACCTTTAGGCCAACGTACTAAGCCCATGCGCGTCACATCACACATACAAGAATAGAACCAATCATATCAACCCAGTATGCCCGATTGAACACATCTTACGTCCAATCTGAACACACATCAATCGGCGCGGCAAAGCATCGTGGTAACGGGTTTTAACCCCTCCCTATAAGGGATCTTTCATTCCACTTACTAAGCCCATGCGCTTGATTGAACCATACATAAAAGATAAACTCAATAATATCAAACTAAGTATGCCCGATTGAACGTATCTCGCATCCAACCGAACACATATCAACCGGCGCGGCGAAGTAGTGTCACAAAGGTGGCCTTTTCGGCTCTTTGTCTCCCAAATGAAGGACCTTTGGACTAACTCACTAAGCCCATGCGCTCGATTGAATCATGCATAAATAAACAACATTTTGAATTCAAATAAATAAAACTAAATAAACAAAATCAACACAACGAAAGAGAGATGGTGCCGTTTACTCAAGCGGTACGTGGAGTTGTGGCCCGAGTACAGATCATATTACCGTCCATTCGGAATCGGCTATGAAATTTATGTCTGGGTTTCCATCCGATATACCGCGAGAGTTGACACATCTCTCATTCATCCAATACCCATAACATATTACATCTCATAATTCATGCATATTTATCTACTCAACACGCATATCAACATTACAATCATACAAGTGATGCTTAATAAATAATGCGGAAAAGGAAAACAAGTGTGAAAGATACCCTCAGGTCTAACCTTTTAAGTTGTCTCTCGGACTCGCGTTCCACGAATATCGAAAAAGGGGGTAAAGCTCCACAACTTTTCTGGTTCACTGGTTCAGCGTCCTAGCTCACTGCCTTGCTGTTTGCTTGCGATTCGAACTCCGTTCTGCTCCTATTCGGCCAAGGTCTTGCTGCTCACTGCACGATCCACCTGTTTTAACGTTTTCAATGAACTATTTCCAAGTTTATGTGGGTTCTTAGTACAATTATATGTGATTATTTTTAAGATTATCTATGCAGTTTTTTAGTGTTTTAGGGGGTGTTTTGGGATGATTTTGCTGCTGCTCTAAGGTGATTTGGGCCGCTATTTTAAGGTGATTTAGAGGCTACTTGGGCGTGTTTTAGAGGGGTGCAGGGGCTGGTTTCAGTGGCTTTAGGAAGGCTTGTTATTTTCGGCTATGGAGGGAGGAGGAGGAGAGAAATTCTTGTTGTTTCTTGCTTACAATAGGCGTCAATGGGAAGGCTTCTTTTTTGTGTATATGCGTGAACTAGATGAGCAAGATGCTTGGTGAAGGGTGGTTTATATAGAGAAGGGTTAGGGTTGACAAGGGAAGGGATTTTGTGCATTTAATTAGGATATGATTTAGTTTTAAACAAGGAAATCAAAGGATTGAGGGGGGACAAAATATTTTAATTTAGGAAGTTGTAATATTTAATTTGTGTTGGTTTAGGAATACAAATATTTTATATTGGTAAGTATCTTATTAGATTAGGAAGTCAAATATATGATTGGCTTTAATTGGTTAAAATTGATTTCAATTAGGTATATCTTCTCTTTAGTTTTTGTAAATATTTTATTTGATTGGTAAATGATTTAAATATTTTATTTAATGTTTAATGTTTAAATTAATATTTATTTATTTAATTTGGGATGTGTTTTATGGGCTTTGGGGAGCTAAATGGGCTGGGTGTGAGGCTAGCAGCAAAACCAGAATTACCGACACCGTTCGAACACTCACTCGAACGCGACACGAACGCCCGCAATCTGTTTCCCGTTCGAACGAAGTAACGAACGCAGCACTAACGAAGACAGTGAGCTTGTTTGTTCTGAATTTCCCCTTCCGATATCCGTTTCCCGCGGCTTCCGTGACTCAAAAGGTAGCTGTCTCCAAATAAGACTCCTCATCGGGTTTCACATGCGAAAATGCAATGCCTACAGTCGCCCCCACTTTGATGGGACTTGTGCAGTGTGTGACTTTGAACAATCCTATCAAAGTTATGCAATGCATTTTTACTTACCTGGCTAGCTAGCTGTCTCGAGCTGAGTTGATACTGCAGTGGACCTCAATCCTGAGATGCTTCTCGATGTTGCTGATGATGTGGGCCTCGAACCTGGGACGCATCCCAATAGCTGCAACCGACAACGGGGGCCTCGACCCTAGGACGCATCCCAATACTGCTGACAAAATATTGGCCTCGACCCTGGGACGCATCCCGAAAATGATGATGCAGTGGACCTCGATCATGGGACGCATCCCAATAGCTGTAACCGACAACGGGGGCCTCGACCCTGGGACGCATCCCAATACCGCTGACAAAATATGGGCCTCGACCCTGGGACGCATCCCGAAAATGATGATGTGGAGCTTCGCTCCTCAGCCGATATGGGCTTCGCCCCCAAGCTGACACAATGTGATGTGGAGCCTCGCTCCCCAGCCGATATGGGCCTCGCCCCTAAGCTGGTACAATGTGGAACCTCGCTCCTCAGCCGATATGGGCTTCGCCCCTACGCTGATATGATGTGATGTGGACTTCGCCTTCCGAGACCCATACCCGGAACTTAACTTCATTGGGACCTCAATCTTCAGATTACTGCCCATATTAAACATTGTGCTTTTACTATCTCTGATTGGCTTACTGCTCGCTCTTTTCCGTCTTCAACACCTGTTTATACAAAAACAGAACAAACACAAAAATATGCAATATAGGTTACGTGTATGCATGTATGCAGGAGTTTTCTTATTCCGTTGGGTTAGGTCTTCTGCTGGCGACCAAGTCTTCTCAAGCAAAGTACAACTTCAACCTGTCGACATTGATTGGTTCTGTGAATTCATTTCCTTCCGAGTCTGATAGCTTCACTGCTCCATTTCCCATGACTTTCTGAACGATGTAAGGTCCTTCCCAGTTAGGCCTGAATTTCCCTCTCGGATCCGTCGTCGACGACCTCGACTGCTTAAGTACCAAATCACCCTTTCTGATCTTTGTGGGATGTACTTTCTTGTTGAATGCCCGTGCTAGTCTCTTCTGATACAACTGCATGTGATACAAAGACTTCGTTCTCTTCTCATCCAACAGTACTAACTGATCAAATCTCTGTGCGGCCCATTCCTGTTCCGGTAATTCTGCCTCTGCTAATACCCTCAGGACTGTATTTCCACTTCTACTGGCAATACTGCTTCCATACCGTAGACCAAGGAGTAAGGTGTGGATCCTGTTGCTGTTCTTACTGATGTTCTGTACCCCCACAAAGCATACGGTATTTCTCGGCCATCTCTACGGCCCAATCTACAATTTCTGTCATCTTGGCTAAAATTGTCTTTATAGTCTTGTTGGCTGCCTCAACTGCCCCATTGGCCTGCGGCCTGTACGGTGATGACTTGTGGTGGCCTATCCCATGCCTTTGTAACATTGCCTTCGTCTCTCATTGAAACTGGACCCCGTTGTCTGTCACACATGATGCGGCATACCATACCGACAAATGAGGTTCCGAGCTATGAACTTTGCCATCTGCTTCGCTGTAACATTACGGAAGGATTCGGCTTCCACCCACTTTGAGAAGTAATCTACCGCCACCACTATGAAGCGATGCCCATTTGATGCATTTGGTCGAATTTCCCCAATCATATCAATCCCCCATGCTGAGAACGGCCACGGTTCTGACACCCATGCAATTCCGTGTGCGGTAGGTGATTCAAATTACCATGTGCTTGACAGTCATGACAGTGCTTTACCATCTTCGCGCAGTCTGTTTCCATGGTTGACCAATAAAAACCTTGTCTCACTATCTTGCGGGACAGATTCAACCCGTTCATGTGCGGACCACATACCCCGGCGTGTACTTCTTCCATTACATATAGAGCTTCTTCCTTTCTTAAACATTTCAACTGAATACCGTTTGCCTGCCTCTTGTACAGTTCCCCTCTCAAAGTCACATACTGGGAAGCCAACTTCTGAATGGCTATTCTGTCTTTTCTGCCCGCCCCTTCCGGGAATTCACCATGTTCCAGATACCTCTGAATGTCATAATACCAAGGTTTACCGTCGTCAACCTCAACTTCCAGAATTCTTTCTATCTCATAAGCAGGTTTACTTGCTGTTGTCAGTACTAACGGTCTCATCACTAACTTCTCTGGATTTTCCCAAGTTGCTGCAAGTGTAGCCAATGCATCTGCCATCTGATTCTCTTCTCTCGGTAAGTGCTGAAACTGACACTCGGGGATAACCTGCGCCAACTTTCTGAGATGAAAAAGATAAGGCCTCAACCGTTCCTCTCTCAATTCCCATTCTCCTCGCATCTGCTGGACTACTAACATAGAATCTCCGTAGATTTCTACACTCCCGGCCTTCAAGGCTATCAATGTTGTCAAACCAAAAGCACATGCTTCGTACTCGGCCATGTTGTTAGTTACTCTGAATGTCAACCTCTTGGCCAAAGGCAAAGTCTCTCCCTCGGGGGTTACTATCACGATCCCAATTCCGGCTCCCTTGCAATTCACTGCCCCGTCGAAATACATCTTCCATCTCTGAACTGTTATTGCTTGGATCTCTTCATCTGGAAACTCAAACTTATACTGATCTCCCTCAACAGGTTGCAATGCCAGAAACTCCGCTACTGCTCGTCCCTTGATCACTTTGGAGGTAAGATACTCAATGTCAAACTCTGTTAACAATACCAACCATCGGCCCAGCTTTCCCACTAGTGAAGGCACTGAATGAAGATATTTCAGAGGATTCTCCTTTGCCACCACCTGGATTTTTTGTAAGACTGGAAGTAATGTCGCAACTTTCTGGAAGCCCATACCACTACAAGACAGATCTTCTCAACCTCCTGATATCGAGCCTCATACGGGAGCATCTTCTTACTCAGATAATAAACTGCATGTTCTACGTTCTACCCCTGTCTCATCTGCCTGTACCATCATACCCCCCAATGCTTCTGATTCTATAGCCAAATACAATATCAAAGGTCTACCTGGCCTCGGAGGTTTCAATACGGGTGGCTTCACCAAGTACTCTCTGATTCTGTCGAAGGCGGTCTGACACTGTTCATTCCATCTCACTAGCTGATCTTTTCTCAACAGTTTGAAGATAGGCTCACATACCGATGTCAACCTGGCAATAAACCGACTGATGTACTGAATCTTTCCCAAGAATGCCCTGACTTCCTTTTCTGTCTTCGGTGCAGGCATTTCTGTGATTGCCTTGATCTTTTCGGAGTCTACCTCTATTCCGCCCATTCCCACTGTGTGACTAAGCAATTTCCCTGATGTCACCCCAAACACACATTTCTTTGGGTTAAGCCGCAGTTATATCTGTCAACTCTCTGAAGGAACCTTTCCAATGCCTCAATATGCCCAACTCTCGTTTCTGATTTCACCATCATGTCATCCACATACACCTCAATCTCTTTGTGCATCAAGTCATGGAAGAGTGTAGTGGCCATCCGCTGATAAGTAGCTCCTGCATTCTTAAGCCCAAACGGCATCACTTTGTAACAATAGGTACCCAACTCGGTAACAAATGCAGTCTTGTGCTTATCTTCCTCAGCCATGAGAACCTGATTGTAACCTGAAAATCCATCCGCAAATGAATACATAGCAGACAAAGCCGCACTATCATCTATATGCGGCAAGGGGAAATCATCTTTCGGACAAGCTTTATTGAGATCTCTGTAGTCTACACACATTCTGACCTTCCCATCTTTCTTCGGTACCGGTACTATGTTAGCCAACCATTCAGGATATTTTACCACTTCCAGGAACCCCACATCTATCTGTTTCTTAACTTCCTCTCTGACTTTATCAGCCCATTCTGGTCTCATCCGTCGAAGTTTCTGCTTTACTGGCCTCATATTCGGATAAGTTGGTATTGTGTGCTGGGCAATGTTTCTGTCTACCCCGGGCATGTCCTCATAAGACCAAGCAAATACTTTGGCATATCTGACCAACACTTCTTCTAGTTTCTCCTCTCTCTTCGGAGGTTACTTCACTTGCAATTAAAATCTCTTTGGGGTTCTCAAGTGTACCCAAGTTAAATGCAATAGTTCTGGCTGAACTGATGTCAAATATGCTTGATTCATGCAGAGTAAACGGAAATTACTCAGGCAAGTAAGCAAAAGAAATGTCTTTATTATTGGATAATGCGGAAGTACATTCAAACAAATTAGGAAGGTAAATGTCTTCATCATCTAGAGACACTTATTCCTCTGCAATCAGGTCTTCCTCAGGCTTCTCATCCTCTTCCAGAGTCAGGCTCTCTAACTTCATCAGTTCTTCTTCCCAAATCTCTGTTTTCACAGCTTCTCCAGTCAGTGGTTTCTCACCCAACCAATCCTGGAAGATCTCAAACCCAGGCACCACAATCCCATTGACTTCCACAGGTTCAGGCTCTCCTTGATACCCTGAAGCTTTCACAAAGCATTCCATCAGTCTCAGGCCCTTTTTCTTGACCTTTGGCTTTTCTTCGTCAGATTTATACCCCAAACCCTTCCGAGTAGTCTGTCCTCTGAAATCCGGCAATTTTGAACCTGTACCCGGCTCAAACTTCATCTTCTCCATAATCCTAGCCACCCTAGGATCCACCCACTCCTCAAAAGTGGCTGATACCTGGAACCTTGTGAAAGGTAGTATCTCCAAGGCAGCCACGGCATTATCTAACTCAGCCCGGATGGTAACAATTTCTCCCTCATACGGGAATTTGATCATCTGATGCAAAGTGGAAGGCACGCCCCCAAGTTTGTGAAACCAAGGCCTCCTCAACAATAAGGCAAAAGTGGCTGGGATGTCCAGCACTGTGAACTCAACCTCATCTTCAATCGGCCCTACCTTGACCATAGCCACAAAGGTACCCTCAACTCCCCGCTTACTGTCATCATAAGCTTTAATAGTCATACTGGAGGGGTCCAAGTCTGTTGCTTTCATACCCAATCTTGCCAGGATTTTCAACGGGCACACATTGATGGACGAACCGTCGTCCACCATCACACATGAAGTTTTCTTGCCCCTTACTTCGGCCCTGATAAATAAAGGCCTATTATGATTCCTCCCCTCCGGCGGGAGATCATCCTCAGAAAAAGATATCTGCAAAGCTTCCTTCTGAACTGACCCAACAAACATTGCGGGGTTGTGACCGCGTAAACACACACGTATAACGCAAGCGCACGTATCGTTCAAGTAGTATAAAAATATCGATCCCACGAGGACTTAATTCCTACTGTTGTTATTAATTGTTGAATCTATTTATTTACAAATATCTAATTAAATGGATAAGAGAGATATTGTTTGTTTGATTGGTTGAATGGCTTTACTAAATAAATAAATAAATAAAAAGACAAAAGAAATACTAAAGAAAATACAAAAAGACACAAAGATCTAGGGTTGTGATTTCTTCCAATACCATTTTAAAGATGAAGTGATTATTATATAGATGGGTAAAACATTGATTTATTAACCTGGAACACGAAATTATGCGAAAGCATCTGTCGATGGTCAGACACAAATACCCAGTGTAACCCAATTGAACCATATTCCTATGTCAACCACATTATCTGGATTCATTAAGATTGAGTTCCAATTATGGCTACCCTCGCGCCCACAGGTATATTCCTATCCTGTAAGGAAATCTATTAAAGGGTTATCTATCCTCAAGGAAGACCGTGGGCTATTGAGTCTAAGGTCTTAACTTAAAATCCCTATGTCTAGTTCATTTTAAGTTTACCTAATCAATTTTATTAATGGCCAATTAATAAAAAGCATTAAGATTAAGACTCAATAAATAAATCTTTATAATACCCAAACTATAATCTAACCCTTATAAACCGGTGATATTGAAATTCATCACAACCCCAGATAACTATTTAGTTACAACAACACATAACTAGGACTAATAACTGAAAAATAAAAGACATAAAGTAAAAATACTGAAAAGTAAAAGACATAAAGTAAAAAGTAAAATAAATGCTAAGGTAAAAGGAATTACTTTTACTACTACTTATTTAGAAATCTCCCATAAAATAATATATAAATTTGTTATAATATTACCAACCGACCAATCTGGCGGTATCCTGATTAAGTCAAATTAAGTCCAACCAGCCATATAGGCAGTAATATTTGTCCATAATCCAGCCATAAAGGCGGTACCAAAATAAATTTACCAACCGACCAATCTGGCGGTATCCTTGATTAGTCAGGTTTAAACCAGATTAAATTGAATTGCCAACCGACCAATATAGCGGTATCCTTTATTAATCAGTATTTTAAATAGTGAATATATTATTTTTAAGGGAGATTAATCTAAATAGTAACAGTAAAAGAATTACCTTTCACCCTAGCTTGGGAATTACCTCCTCATTACTGAAAAGTAAAAACTGAAAAATTAAAGAAAGAAAAGTACTGTGCGTAAAAGTAAATCGCGGAAAGTAAAAACTGAAAAGTAAAGAAAAGAAAGTGCGAAACTGAAAATTAATTACTGAAAACTAAAAATAAACAACTAGATACAATCTTCTTATTTATTCATTAAGAATTTCAAAGAAGAAAGTATGAATTTTACAAATGAAATGGCTTGGTATTTATAGGCAAAATTTTGCCACCATCAAATCATCCATCAAATTCTCCACCAAATCCATTATTAATTTCTCCACTAATTACTCCACCAAATCCATAATTGCTCCACTAATTGCTTATCTTGTTTGGTGTTGATTTGATAATTTTTATTAATTATTAATTAATTAATATTTTGCTTTGAAAATGATTGATAATGACTTTTAATAATTACACTCCACACACTTCTGGATGGTTCATCAATTTCGGTCATGATATCTTCAGAATTCGAAAATATTTTCTCTTTCAAAGTTGTAGATATTTGAGTCTTCTTTAATCTGGCACTTGAATCAGCTCAATCCGATATCTGAGTAAAAAGTTATGCCCCAAATACGACAGATGCGCAAAACTGGAATTTCCAAAACTGCACTTCGTCAAAACGCCCTTTCAAATTTCCAATCTCCAAAATTAATATATCAAGTCCAATAATTGCCCTTATTTGATCCACATTTCGTCCTAAATGATTTCATTGAGTCCCGATATTATTTTATCTGCAAAATAAACTAAAACACATCAAAACATTCATCAAACCCGAGAAACTAAACAAAATATTAAGTAAAAGGGGCGGTAAATATTGATATATTTTCCGCTCATCAGGTTGGCATCCTCCGGTACCACAATCTTGCTCAAGGACTCAACCATAGCCTGTCTATGCTCCCGAGATGCACATAATAGTTCCCAGATACTCACTTGTGCTCTAGTCTTCCTCAATTGCCTCAGCACTATATCCCCTTCAGTATTTTCTGTAGCCTCAACCACTTCTCTACCATCTGTCAAAGCTTCTTTACCCTTCTCCGCCATGTCATTGTAAAAACGACCGCTACGTGTCATTCCCCTTACTTCCTCCTCATCACTGCTAGAGAAATCAAGCCAAAAGTTTTTCTTGTGCTCAAACTCATCTTCACTAGCACTATCCCAGATTCTCAGGCAAAAGGCTTGAGGGTGAAAGGATTTTAGGACAAGGTCCTCTGGAAGGCCAGAATTGATCATGTAGGCTGGTGGTGGCACGGCACGGTAGTTGGGTAAGGGGTTTCTGTGTGTATCGGGCTGTTCTGTTTCAGGGTTAGGTATCTTTTTGGAGTCAATGAGGTCTTGGATCTCGTGGCGCAGTCGGGCACAGTTGTCAGTGTCATGGCCCTTCTGCTGATGGAAGTGACAGTAAAGGTTGAGATTGAAATGTGGTGGTAGGGGATTGGGTAGTGGTTTGGTATCCAAGGGTTTTAAAAGCCCTTGCCTCTTCAATTTCTCTAGCACCTTAGACAGGGGCCTTCCCAAGTTGGAAAACTGCATGTTCCGGATAGCAGCAATTTCAGCAGAAACGGGCTTTGTTCCCGATGTTCCCCCAATGGGCCTCCTGTTCAGACCATAGAATTTTCTATTCTCGGCCTCTTCCTCCTCCTCAATATCCATGACAGTTTCCCCCAACTAAATCCAAATGATAATATTCCGAAAACAAGCACAAGGTGGCCCATCAATCACTTAGAAGCTTTTGGCCCAATAGTCATGAAATACGTTCTTGTCCCATTTTAAATGGCCCAACAAGCCCATATCCCATGACAAATGGTCCAAATGGATCCAAACGGTGATGTTCCCAAACATAAGCATAGAAGGGAGATAATGCAAACATAACATAATAACTTTTTACATAGTGGCCCATCAACATTTCAGAAGCCTTGGGCCTAATAGTCATACAGTACGAACTTGCTCCAGTTTAAATGGCCCAGCAAGCCCGCATTTCTGACAATAGTCCAACTGCATCCAAATGAGGATGGTCCACAAGCACATACTCAAGGAAATAATTGCTACTTTAACCATACAAACCAGTCTATGGGTGGATTTGCAAGAATATGGACAAGGGCTCTCACTGGCGAAGGATAGCCCACAACTAGGTCTTCCCACTCAAGGGTTCAAGCGACCAAGTGAGCGTATCCCTTTTTATACACTAAGGTACGTGCCAATGAGCTATGGTGTGTGACAGACTGTCAAATGGATTTCCCGTTGTAGATCCCCCAGAGGGAAGGTGGAGCGAGGCTCACTTAAATACCCAAGCCTCTTGGGCTCTTATCGCTTGTTGTCAGGAATAAACAACGAGTCCTCCAAGTTAGTCCATCACAAAGGCTACGAGTAGATGGCCATATAGGTGTCCTCACAGCTTTTCCTTCTAGAAAGGTAGTGAGTGAAGGAAGACACCAAACCATTACCTAGCCTCAAAGTGCCATTGATTAAACCCCCACTTTATCCACTATACACATGGTCAATTAAAACATAAATCCAAACATTACAAGACAATATTTCGGGGCCAACTTTCTATCCCCAGTGGAGTCGCCAGACTGTGGACAACAGAACCTGGGCGACTCCGTTCCTAGGCTCGCGGCCTAGTTGGGAAGGATTAAATAACATGGAGTCGCCACCCGGTGTGAGCCGGGACAAAGATTTAAGGCCGCACTCACCCCTCGCAAGGGAATACCTCAAACCGTTGGGTTCGGAATGGTCCCTTACTTATGTCACTTGTAATGAAAGGATTTATGTGATAATTTAATCAAGCTTAAGTAACACTTATTTCCAAGAGTATCATGCTTCTAAATTCTCATATGCAAAATAAAACTCGCGTGCACATTTTTACTTATATCTCACATTTAAAATTGCATGCTTAACATATATCAAGATAGCAACGAACATACAACTTTATTTACATATCACATTCAGGAAAAACACAAGCACACATGTGGGCACTTTTCCAAGCGGTACGTGGAATTGTAGCCCAAGTACAGACCGCACTACCGTCCATTCGGAATCGGCTACGGAATTTACGTCTGGGTTTCCATCCGATATACCACAAGGAATAATACTCAAATGTTATCATGACATAAGCATATGAATTGTAATACATTAACATATTTGCATAAGAAAGATCAACCAAGAGGCAATTATGCATGAATATAATAAGACAGACTCAGTTCAGTGTGTGCGCGTTCGTGTAGCGTTCGTAAACGCGTTCGAACGGAGATGAAACAGAATGCTCACGTTCGAGTAGCGTTCGTAAACGCGTTCGAACGGAAATGAAACAGAATGCTCACGTTCGAGTAGCGTTCGTAACGCGTTCAAACGGAAATGAAACAGAATGCTCACGTTCGTATGGCTTTGATAACGGTTCAAACGGAAATGAGACAGAATGCTCACGTTCGTATGGCGTTTGATAACGCGTTCGAACGGAAATGAGACCTGATGCATGATAAGGCAAAATGTATGCGCGTTCGAGTTGCGTTCGTAAACGCGTTCGAACGGAAACGGACCTGATGCATAAAATGGGATGCAATACACAAAATAAAGGAGCGCGGCGAAGTACTGCCGTAAATGTGGCCTTTTGGGGCTCTTGATCTCTCAAAGAGGGGACCTTTAGGCCAACGTACTAAGCCCATGCGCGTCACATCACACATACAAGAATAGAACCAATCATATCAACCCAGTATGCCCGATTGAACACATCTTACGTCCAATCTGAACACACATCAACCGGCGCGGCAAAGCATCGTGGTAACGGGTTTTTAACCCCTCCCCATAAGGGATCTTTCATTCCACTTACTAAGCCCATGCGCTTGATTGAACCATACATAAAAGATAAACTCATAATATCAAACTAAGTATGCCCGATTGAACGTATCTCGCATCCAACCGAACACACATCAACCGGCGCGGTGAAGTAGTGTCACAAAGGTGGCCTTTTCGGCTCTTTGTCTCCCAAATGGAGGACCTTTGGACTAACTCACTAAGCCCATGCGCTCGATTGAATCATGCATAAATAAACAACATTTTGAATTCAAATAAAGAAAACTAAATAAACAAAATCAACACAACGAAAGAGAGATGGTGCCGTTTACTCAAGCGGTACGTGGAGTTGTGGCCCGAGTACAGATCATATTACCGTCCATTCGGAATCGGCTATGAAATTTATGTCCGGGTTTCCATCCGATATACCGCGAGAGTTGACACATCTCTCATTCATCCAATACCCACAACATATTACATCTCATAATTCATGCATATTTATCTACTCAACACGCATATCAACATTACAATCATACAAGTGATGCTTAATAAATA
This sequence comes from Zanthoxylum bungeanum, assembly GCA_019454045.1. NCBI lineage: Eukaryota > Viridiplantae > Streptophyta > Magnoliopsida > Sapindales > Rutaceae > Zanthoxylum > Zanthoxylum bungeanum. The sequence goes on from SKCR01028362.1 coordinate 272,302, forward strand.
ATGCGGAAAAGGAAAACAAGTGTGAAAGATACCCTCAGGTCTAACCTTTTAAGTTGTCTCTCGGACTCGCGTTCCACGAATATCGAAAAAGGGGGTAAAGGTCCGCAACTTTTCTGGTTCACTGGTTCAGCGTCCTAGCTCACTGCCTTGCTGTTTGCTTGCGATTCGAACTCCGTTCTGCTCCTATTCGGCCTCGGTCTTGCTGCTCACTGCACGATCCACCTGTTTTAACGTTTTCAATGAACTATTTCCAAGTTTATGTGGGTTCTTAGTACAATTATATGTGATTATTTTTAAGATTATCTATGCAGTTTTTTAGTGTTTTAGGGGGTGTTTTTGGGATGATTTTGCTGCTGCTGCTAAAGGTGATTTGGGCCGCTATTTTAAGGTGATTTAGAGGCTACTTGGGCGTGTTTTAGAGGGGTGCAGGGGCTGGTTTCATGGCTTTAGGAAGGCTTGTTATTTTCGGCTATGGAGGGAGGAGGAGGAGAGAAATTCTTGTTGTTTCTTGCTTACAATAGGCGTCAATGGGAAGGCTTCTTTTTTGTGTATATGCGTGAACTAGAGGAGCAAGATGCTTGGTGAATGGTGGTTTATATAGAGAAGGGTTAGGGTTGACAAGGGAAGGGATTTTGTGCATTTAATTAGGATATGATTTAGTTTTAAACAAGGAAATCAAAGGATTGAGGGGGGACAAAATATTTTAATTTAGGAAGTTGTAATATTTAATTTGTGTTGGTTTAGGAATACAAATATTTTATATTGGTAAGTATCTTATTAGATTAGAAAGTCAAATATATGATTGGCTTTAATTGGTTAAAATTGATTTCAATTAGGTATATCTTCTCTTTAGTTTTGGTAAATATTTTATTTGATTGGTAAATGGTTTAAATATTTTTTATTTAATGTTTAATGTTTAAATTAATATTTATTTATTTAATTTGGGATGTGTTTTATGGGCTTTGGGGAGCTAAATGGGCTGGGTGTGAGGCTAGCAGCAAAACCAGAATTACCGACACCGTTCGAACGCTCACTCGAACGCGACACGAACGCCCGCAATCTGTTTCCCGTTCGAACGAACGAAGTAACGAACGCAGCACTAACGAAGACAGTGAGCTTGTTTGTTCTGAATTTCCCCTTCCGATATCCGTTTCCCGCGGCTTCCGTGACTCAAAAGGTAGCTGTCTCCAAATAAGACTCCTCATCGGGTTTCACATGCGAAAATGCAATGCCTACACTAACCATGTACGATCTTCTAAACTCTTCTTTTACCGTTTAAGACATTGGGGACAATATCTCATTTAGGTTTGGGGGAGGGAATTAATTGATTAGTATTTTGTTTTTAGTTTTTGTGTTGTTTTTATTTTTAGTCCAAAATTTTTCGAAAAATACAAAAAAATTGAAATTTTTTCAAAAATTACAAAAATATTTTTGTGTTTTCGTGTTTTTATTTTGACTAAAAAGGTAAAACATTTTCGAAATAAGTTAATTTTTGTTTATTTCATTTTAAATTATTTAATTTGTAGATTCTCCATAAAACGGACTAAAATTGATCTTCATATGCTAGGTTGGCAGGTATTATCAATATGCATAGTAACATATGGACATGAGGCGTATTTGAAAAGTTTGTAATATTATGTGCTCTAGTTTAATCGGAGGAAGCATCTCTAAATAACAATGGAGTTAAAAAAAATGTCCGAGATCCGAGTTATTAAGTCTGTAAGGGTGTCTTAACACCTAGTGCCCTAAAGCCAACTGGTTTGGGAGTCACTGGCCCAAAACTCGCTACATGGATCGAAGAGGCTGCAAAAATATATATATCTGAAGTCTGGGTAACTAAGTCCGTAGGGGTGTCTTAACACCTGGTGCCCTAAAGCCAACTGGTTTGGGAGCCACCGACCCAAAGCTCGCTCACATAGACATAATGTATTGTATATAAATAAAAAGTCAAAATTCAAAAATCAAAGAAAAAATCAGAAAAATCCGAAAAATTATTCCATTGCTACAAAAAAGTGTGAAATCTGATAGAACTTTAGGACAAAAATATTACTCTCTTATCAACTGCACTTGTGACTGTTGTGGGAAAAAATGATTTGATTAATATTTTGTTGACTATGTATATGGAGAATGACAATTATAATCAGAGAATTTACTTATTCGGTAGTTTAAAAAGAAAGAAAACAACTAGTAAATTGGAGTAGAAGTTTCACCTGATTAGTCATTAACTTCTCTTTTCTCTTGTCTTTTTGCTTTTGTGTGCATTAGTTTCACTAACTTTTTACTTTTGTAAAAACGTTGTGGGTATCGTTGCTGTAAGCACTCACGAGACTACAACTCGTCCACTAGGGACACCTAGGGGTTTAAAGGCTTGTTGCATATGCTAAATGCAACCGTGATCCCTACGAAAGTGGCTTAGCTTAGTTTAATTTTATTTTAAAGTTGTTTATTTTATTTTGTGTTTTGCTCGAGGACTAGCAAAATGTTAGGTTTGAGGGTATGATGAGTAGTAAATACATCACTTTTTCCCACTCATTTAACCTAATGTTTTGTATAGTTTCTCGAGTTTTATGAACGTTTTGATGTGTTTTTGTTTACTTTACAGATAAAAATAATATTTCGACTTAATAGAATCAACTCGGGTCTAAAATAATGAAATTCGGATAAAAAAAATATCAAAAACGAAATTCTTCTATACGCGTCACGAAGTGCAGTCAAAATTTCCAGTTTTGTGCAATGTTTGTATTTTGGCAATAACATTTTCGTCCGATATCCGATTGAGCTGATTCAAGTTGAAGCTTAAAGAAGACTCGAAGATCTAAAACTTTGAAAGTCAAAATATTTTCGAATTCTGAAGTTTGGAAGGCCGAAATTGATGAAAAATACAGTATATTTTGTGTATCTACTATTGTCATTTACAAATATAAATAAAATTAATAAAATAAAAAAAATAAAATTGTCAAACTTCCACCAAACATGCTTGCATGTTTGGTGCCATGTTTGATGCCATGTTTGGTGCCATGTTTGATGCCATGTCTTGTGGCATGTTGGTGGAGTGTTTGGTGGAGCAATCGGTGGAGAAATTGGTGGAAGCCTTTAGGTTTTTCTATAAATACCAAGCCATTTCATTTGTAATTCTCATGCTTTCCTTAGGTTTTTGTAAGGAATTTAAGGATTGCATCTAGTTTATATTTATTTTAAGTATTTAATTTATGTATTTTTTTTTTTCAGTATAGCAGTAGTTCTCTTCTTCTACTCCCTTCTTTAATGTTTAGTAGTTAATTTTCCGCTGGGGAATGGTGAAGCTTTTATAATTTTAATTTAGATTAATCTCCCTTAATTATAATATAAATTTATTATACACATTAAAAAGGAATTACCGCCTGCCTAATGGCTGATTTTATTTATTTTGCATAAAGTGGCACCACATATCTAGCTGGTTTTTAGGTGACAGATAATTACCGCCTATATGGCTGGTTTATGTTTAAATAGTATTACCCCGCCTTAATGACAGGTTGGACTTCATTTAAATCTGATTTAATAAGGAATACCACCTATATGGTCGGTTGGGCTAATCATCGTTAAATTCTATATTATACTATGAGAGATTTCTAAATTATAAATAGTAAAAGTGGATCCCCAACCCCCAGCATTTTATTTTTATTCTAGGGAAGTGATGAAACACAATACACACACTTAATAATTGATTTTCTTTTTATGGGTAGTTCTTTAGTTTGTTTATTGAGTCTTAAGCTTAATGCGTCTTGTTAACTGGCCATTAATAAGATTGATGGGGTAAACTTAAAATGAACTAGATATATGGATTTCAGGTTTCAGCCTTAGACTTAATAGCTCACGATCTTCCTTGAGGATAGATAACCCTTTAATAGATTTCCTTACAGGATAGACATATACCTGTCGGGCGTGGGTAGCCATAATTGGAACTTGATCTTAATGAATCCAAGTAATGTGGTTGACATAGGAATATGGTTCAATTGGGTTATACTGGGTATTTGCGTCTGACCATCGGAAGAGGCTTTTGCATATTTTCGTGTTTCAGGTTAGCAAACTGAATTTATTACACATAAGTGAGGGAGTCAATTCATCCTTTTAACAGTTTTGTGTGGAATCACGACCCTAGATCTTTTGAGTCTTTTCTTTTGAGTCTTTTATAATTTTCTTTTGTATTTTCTTTTGTTTATTTAAATTAAGCAATTCCACATTCAACCAACCAAAGCAATCAATTCCCTTCTCCCTATAATTAGATACTTGTAAATCAATAGATTCAATAATTAATAACAATAGTAGGAATTAAGTCCTCGTGGGATCGATATTTTTATACTACTTGAACGATACGTGCGCTTGCGTTATACGCGTGTGATTACGCACCGGTCAATATGTAATAAATTAGTTTGCTAACTTGGAACACGAAGATATGCAAGAGCATCTTCCGAGGGTCAAATGCAAATACCCAAAATAACTCAATTAATCATATTCCTATGTTAATCAAGTTACCTGAATTCAATAAATTCAAGTTCAATTATGGCTACCCCGCCCGACAAGTATATTCATATACTGTAAGGAAATCTATTAAATGGCTATCTATCCTCAAGGAATATCGTGAGCTATTGAATTTAAGGCTGAAACCTAAAATCTCTTTTCCAAGTTCATTTTAAGTTTACCACATCAATCTTATTGGTGATCAGGCAACAAGAAGTATTAAGCTTAAGACTCAATAAACAAACTAAATAATTACCCAATATGTAATTAAATCAATTATTATGTATGTGAATATTGTGTTTCATCACTTCCCTGGAATAAAAATAAAATACCGGGGGTTAAGGGATCCACCTTTACTAATTCTAATTTAGAAATCTCCCTTATTATAATATAGAAGTTATCGGTGATATTACCAACCGACCATGCAGACGGTATCCTCATTAAGTTAGATTTTCAATTAAGTCAAACCGACCATAAAGACGGTGTTATATTTGTCCATAAACCAGCTATATAGGCGGTAATCATCTATCACCTAAAGACCGGCCATATAGGAGGTGTCACATTATGTCAAATAAATAAAACTAGCCATTAAGGCGGTAATCCTTTAATTTAAATTATAATTTCCATATTATAATTAAGGGAGATTAATCTAAACTAAAATAATAAAAACTTCACCCTTCCCCCCAGCGGAAATCTAACTACAAAACATAAAAGAAAAAAATAAACTACTACTATTACTGAAAATAAAAATGCATAATTAAAATACTAAAAATAAATACAAACAAGATGCAATCCTTAAATTCTTTACAAAAACCTAAGGAAAGCATGAGAATTACAAATGAAATAGCTTGATATTTATAGGAAAATCTAAAGGCTTCCACCCATTGTTCCACCAAACATGGCACCAAATCCTCCACCAAACATGTTTGACAATTTTTATTTATTTATTTGTTTGTTTGATTTGAAAATGATTTTAATAATTTCACATAACACACTTCCGGATATTTCATCAATTTCGGTCATAAAATCTTCAGAATTCGAAATTATTTTGTTCTTCAAAGTTGTAGATCTGTGAGTCTTATTTAATCTTGAACTTGAATCACCTCAATCCGATATCGGAGTATAAAGTTATGGCCAAAATACAATAATTGTGCAAAATTAGAATTTCCGAAACTGTACTTCATCATGACGCTCTTTCAAGTTTCCAATCTACAAAATCAAAATGTCAAGTCCATTTTTTGCCCTTATTTGACCCACAACTCGTCCTAAATGATTCTATTAAGTCAAAATTCTATCTGCAACATAAACTAAAACACATCAAAAAGTTCACAAAATCCAAGAAACTTTACAAGATATTAGGTTAGATGAATGTGAAATAGTGATATAATTACCACTCATCAGTATTGCTATCAAGGAAGAAATGAGTTTAACTTGTTGTGGTCTGGATAACATATCAGGAATCACATTACCATGGTGGAGAGATCAGCTTACCACAGTATGCAGAAAACTCGATCTCTGGTATAAACTTAAGAAATAAATGGACAAGTTTGGAATAATCTTTGACGTCTATAGGCCTTACTTCCAGCATCTTGATACAAAACTATTTTGAGCTCAGGAACAGGCTTTTGAATGGAAGATTATACCAGACACTTCTGCCCTACTGCATGATCTTGTCTTACTCAAAGATCTAAAAGATTTCCTTTTAGAGATTAACCATTTCAAGCCAGATAATCATAATCTCTCCCCACACATCCTTAGGACCACGACATGAACTCATTCTTTGTCCAAAATATTCCACCAATCCAAAAGAGTTTAGCAGATTAATAATCAAACAAGAGAATCCAACCTCAACGGATCTTTTCTTCCAAGATTCTCAAGACCCTTATGAAGAATTTGAGCCTATGAAGACAGAGTAGAATAATGCAAAGCCAGAAGAAGAACCAGGCCCAAGTAATACCGGTGACATCAGTGATCCTTGGTGGTACAATGTCGATGGCGAGATTGATTCAGATAGCTCAGACTATTACAATCTAAATATTCACCTTCTCAAAAATCGATGTGACATATTTGTCGTTTAGTCTTCAATAATTCATGCTTTAGACAGCATGATTGGTATGCTTTTGCTTTATGTCTTTGTCATGGTTTAGCATATTTTCTTTTGCTTTTGCTTTTGTAAAAGTAGATTCATTTGCTTTAGCTTTTGCTTTAGTTAAAGGAGTGGTCTTTATTTATTCTTATCACTTTGGTACGGGGTTCTATCCCACCAAAGATGCTTTATGTTCCCTCCCATCCATCTATATAAGGGGGTGAGGTTTTCAGTTTGTAATCAAGTTAGGATTAAGTTTGGCAAATGACTGCTCTGCTCTGTCACTGCACCGTCATATGGCGGCTGGTAGGGCCTACGATCAACGAGGACCTTTGCTTTATCAAATCCTTCTGGAACATACATTCCCTGGTAGGCATACGTCACAAGACCCCAATACTGGTCGGCCTCTGATCCCATCTTCGTTTCTCGGGTCGACACACCAAGGCAATGATACTCATCAAAATTCCTTTTATTTTTTTCAAATAGGTCGGTTCTCACAGACAAAGACCTCATCGGGTCAGACTTAGCAGACTCTCAGGAAAAAATTTATGCTCTTCATGTGGTCGGGTCAGTATCATAACTTGCTTCATCTTCGGGACGCTCTGTTCTTAAGATAACTCATATGTATTATAATGTCAGGTCTCTCTATCAGACTCCACCTCTCTTGAGTCATTGGGCCTTAGTTACCCCCTTCTTTCCAAGAACAATCGTTATTCTACCTATCCTCGGTATCTGACCATTTCTCGAGATAATAGCCATCAAAAAACACCATCAACAAAATATTATTATCCAAAATTTAAGTCACGGTCCTACATCTGATTAGCCAATCTTTTGGAAGGTAGAAAAATGTTGCAATAGGAAATTAAAATTCAAAAGGTAGTTATTGGGTACTATTTTCATATATAGGGGTGGCAATTTGGGTCAAGATTCGTTTATTCATTCGATTCGATTAGCTTTAAAACGGATACAAGTTTGAAAAAATAAATTCGTTTAATAAATGAGTCTGATTCGATTCGATTCGATTCGTTTATTAAACGAATCGAATACGAATTTAAGCTCATGAATTCGTTTATTCGTTTAGGATTCGTTTTATTATTTTATTTTACTAGTTATTGTTATTTTAAAATTAAAATGTGAGAAATTATGACTAATTATCATAGAAAAAATAATATTTTCGATATTTGATGAGGTATTTTTAATAAATATATTAATTACATATTTTATATGTATATATTTATGAAGAATTAATGTAAATCAATTATGATAAATTATGATACTAAATAATATCATGACTAAATGAATATTCGTATTCGATTCGTTTAATAAACGAATCAAATACAAATCCTGATATTAGAATTCGTTTAATAAATGAATCGAATACGAATCAATCACATTTCGATTCGATTCGATTCGTTTAGGATTCGATATAAATTCAATTCGTTGATTCGTTTTACCACCTCTATTCATAGATAAACTCGTCTTCAGCTACGGTGCTTGAAATGTCAACTTTGCCGAATGGTATTGAGAATTTTGAATGTTTATAAAGTTTTCCTTAAGCTACTTGCTTGTGGTCAATTTTTCATTGGAAAATGATAATATAAAGGAAGCTTCCAGGCTCCAGCATTGGTGATGGAAATTTCCTAGCTTGGTCCACTTTCTAACGACTGAATAGTTTATAGTTGACTTAGAAGACTTTCCTACGTATCTACAAGAAGAAACAAGTTGATGGGATATATGATAGGAATCCAATGAATGATTAATTTGTTAGAATCATCATTAATTAATTAATAATTTTGGTGTAATCACTCTTAATTACTGAATTAATAGATAATTATGACAACTTGTCCACTAATTTAGTTGAGTTAGAAGACAAGTCATTGCCAATAAATTAAGTTATCATTTGAGAGTTCAAACATCCTCAAGTGTTCATGTCAATAAAGCTTAGAAAGTGAATGAGTGTGAGGTTTTTTGTAATAAAATTGTAATTTTTATAAATTCGATACAAATAGTAATAGGAAAAAAATTCTCATAAAAAATTTTAAATGGTAAAAGAATCATAACAAGTGGTACAAGAGCTTTGATTATATGTAGGGTATCGTGAAGGTGAAGAACAGAACTCAGTTTGAAAAATTCAGGTTTCGTGAAAGTTCTCGAAAAACATTTTTGAGCATACCATCAGCTTGTTCACGTCGAGACGAGCATAATGGTATTTTCCAGTGATTAAACAGAGACCTGAGGAAGCCACGTCAACCTTACATCACATGTTTTCAAAGGTCGAAGACGACCACATCAACAACCACGTATGTCCTACATTAGCACACTGTTAACGCCACATCAGTGCACAGTTAGGCAGCAATGAGTCTCACGCGTCATCATTATTGTTCTGTTCATCATCTCAAATTTTCCGAGAAACTTACATTATTGTTCACACTTCATCATTATTGTTCTGTTTATCATTTCATATTTAAAAAATGTTAATTAATTTAAATATTTTAAGTGAATTTTTCTGATATATTAAAGAGTGTATAAAATATAAGTCAGAGATTTAAATTTAACATATGTGTGTGCTTAATAATAGAATATTTAAAAATATTTTCAGAACCCAAATAACCATAAATCTTAATATAAAGCTGTCCACTAAATCCAAATCTCTATTATTAAAGCTAATAATTTGAACAAATTAATTGTTTAAGGAAATTGCTTATCTTTTATGAAATATTCCTGACAAGTGCCAAAATATAATTGGAGTGTTGACTCTTGAGTTGAATAATTAATTATAACTGACTTCCAAAATATCGAAGAAGCTTTGTTTATCATGAATTCATGATCATTTACCTGCCACAAAAATCTGCAAGAGAAATAACATAACTCTCTCACTCTTTCAAAAAAATAAAGAGCAAGTCTCGCGTTCGCTTTCTTGTCAATTTGCCGTGCACAGGTACATCCTCTTGCAATCAGCATATATCAATCATTTTGAATTTTGATTTTAGTTTTATGATTATAATGTTAATTATATAATTATTTATTTATGCTTCATTTACCGAATTTATATGAACTGATGACTGTATTTTAAAGGGGTTTTAAAAGATCCAGATGAGTTCGATTTTAAGGAAATTTGAGCAAAAGGAAGACAGAGGGAATATTGGTAAAACAAGATTTATGATGAGGAATGGCGAAACAGTACTAAAAGAGTTGATAGCGTCTTCAAATGGTAAATACAATCCTTATCGTATCTTCTCTGCTCAAGAGATCAAGCTTGCAACTGACAACTATCACCCAGGAAAACTTATAAGACGGAACTCACGTTATAAATTGTACAAGGGTTTCTGGCAGGATCGCTTCATTTCTGTTATGAAGTTTGAATTTGAACGTGATGGATACAGAGATAGTATTAATAACATTGTATATGCATCTCAAATGATTCACAAGCATATTTTACATCTGATTGGATGCTGCTTGGAGACTGAAATTCCTACTCTAGTTTTTGAATCTGTGAAATACGGGGGACTCACTGATCGTATTTTTGGCAATACTGAGTTTGAACCTTTACCTTTGAAACAGAGGTTAAAGATTGCAATGGATATTGCTAATGCACTTGCATATCTTCACCTTGGTTCCCTAGGCCAATTGTTTTTAGAGGTTTCGAGACAGCGTCTATCTTATTCAATGAAGAAAATGATGCAAAATTGTTTGATTTTTCATTATCCATATCCATTCCAATGGGTGAAACCCACATTTATGATGATGTAATTAGGGGAACAATTGAATATATCGCACCTGAGTACGCAAGGACAGGTGATTTCAATGAAAAATTAGATGTTTACGGTTTTGGTGTATTAATAGGTGAGCTTTTATCTGGGCAGAGAGCCTATGATCTTGCTCGCCTTGATGACGGTGATGTTATGATTATAATGGATCATATGAAGAAATGTTTTGAAAAAAAGATTTATTGAGGTAGTAGATCCTAGAATCGTTGAAGATAACTCGTGTCCTGGGAAAGAGCAGCTATTGCAAGCTTCTGCACTACTTATGTTTGAATGTATCAATGCATCACCGATAGATAGGCCAACAATGGTTGATGTTGCAAAAAGACTCAGACAAATGTATCGCTCTTGCATCTGATCTTGTTTATTGCTTGTAATGATACTTGTTTTTAATTTTCCAGTCCATTAGTTGTAGTAGCCAGTGTATTTACTATTTAGTGTTTTTGATTTTCATGCTTCCGTAGTCAGTCCATTTGGAACCAAATGAGTGTCCTTTCGGTTTCTGGTACTTCCAAATAAGTTGATTGGATGTTGCTTAAAGACAAAGCCCCATTTAATTTTTTGGAATATGTATCATACGGAACTCTTGCTAATTGCATTCATGTCCCGTGTCCATTCCAATTCGAGCACTTTTCTATTGACACGGAGATTAAAAATTGCAATGGAAATAGCTAATACACTTGCATAATTTGATTGTCTCACAATTCCCTTTTAATGGGTTTTTATTTTCTAGATGAGTTCGATTTTGAGAAAATTCAAGCACAGGAAAGACACACAGAATTCTGATGAAACAACGTTCATGCTAAGGAATGGCGAAATAATTTTAAAAGAGTTGATTTCCTCTTCTAATTGTAAATATTACCGAAATAATATTTTGAAAATTTTAAAACCAGTGCATACGGATGCTGTATTAATAACATTGTATATGCATCTCAAATGATTCACAAACATATTTTACAAACGATTGGATGCTGTTTAGAGACTGAAATTCCCATTCTAGTATTTGAATCTGTGGGACACTCGCTGATCGTATTTATAGCAATACTAACCAACGTCGTAGTAGGTTTAAACCTTTACAATGGACACACAGGTTAAAGATTGCAATGGATATTGCTTAATGTACTAGCCTATCTTCACCTTCAATTTTTTATGAAATTGGATATGTCATCAATCGTATTCAATAAAGAAAAAATTGCAAAATTGTTTGATTTTCAATTCCCAAGGGTGAAACACATGTGGGTACAGCTTCAGTGAGTGGAATATGAAAGGAATATATTATACCACTCGAGTTTTTCTTGACGGGTGTTTTGAATGAAAAATTTGATGTTTATAGATTTGGTGTATTTCTAAATGAGTTATTAAAGGGGTGACTTAATGGTGTATGATTCACGATCTAGTCGTTTTGTGTTCGAATCTAATTGTGCATTTCTTGTAAGAACTTATGGCAGTCTGAGATTTTACATGTTCCACTTAAACACGGGTGATTTAGTGGCGAGATTTTCAACACTTCCAAAAAATATATATTTCTAAGTGAGCTATTGACTGGATAGAAAGTTTGATTTATTTCGACCAAGATGTTAGGAAACAATCAAACGAATGCATTAAATTTGTATTTGTATAAACAATAACAACAGACAATACATAATTGATAATTATAATGGCTGTAATTAAAATTAACAAACTAAACAAAATTGAAACTTACAATTCAAGAAATCGAAATAATAAACTCACTGACTTGAAGATTGAGGTTAGCGTAAATGCTATGTCTTATAGCAGAATTTCGTCCCTACTCTTGTGCTTGTAGTTCTTCGGACGTCTGCCACCAGGATTCAACAATCTGTAAGTCGAATCTCTGCACTGAAATTCGACCCCTGGCGAATCTAATTGATGTTTTGCTTTGTTTTCGTTTTTATTTTTCCAAGATCAGAAACAGTATATTCGTTTTTCAAAAGAAAAAGATAATCTTATCTGCAAAACATATTATTCTTTTTATAGTGATAGTTGGGAACAGTTGATGATGATATGGTGTGACACCTTTCCAGTTTGATAGAAGGGTTGCATCCTTCTTATTTGAACTGAAAGATCAAATCCAAAATAATCAAAAAGAAAACGTTTTTCAGGGAGGCTAATTAATCACAAGAGCCCATCTTTTGACTAATTAATATATATTAAATATATTAATTGTCATGTCAACCATACATCCAAGCCATACACCAAAGCCCAAGCCCAAGCCCAAGCCCAAGCCTTATCATTCCAATTTAATATAAGTGTGCAAAATCCACTTATAAACTTTCCATATTCCCTTTACATTTCCAATCTAGGATTCCTATCACTATTTGATATACAAACTCTTACACAAGATAGGTTGAAGAAGTTAATTTACAGGATCATGTGAAGAAATGTTGAAGAAAACACACATTATAGGATAACAGATCCTTTGGTTGTGGAAGAAATTATGTCATTTTCTGAGGAAAAACATCAATTGAAAGCTTTTATCCAACTTATCGGTAAATGTTTCAACGAATTACCATAAGATAGGCCAACAATGGTGGATGCTGCCAAGCAACTTAGGCAGATGTATCTATCTTCCTGAAAGTACCTACAAGCAATAGCGACAAGAAATCTCTATACCCAAGAGGGGGGGTGAATTGGGTTATCGCTATAAATGCGGAATTATAAAATCTTTGCCGATTTTAAGATCTTATTACCAAGTGGGAGTTTTAGGCAATTTTCTCGATTCCAATTAATAGCCTATATGCAAGTTTCTAATCAATATTATAAATGTAATCAAACTTGCAAATAAGTAAAAGTTAAGGGAAAGAGAAATACGACACCACGATTTATAGTGGTTCGGCCAAACGTGCCTACGTCCACTCCCCCAAGCCTCGCTTGAAGATTTCCACTAGAATCGAGTTTTCCGTGGTTCACTCGTAACCAAGAGTTTTCCGCCAAGGCGCACTCCAAACCTTTTACAAGATTGAGTTTTCTACGTAGGTGCACTCACAACCTTTACAATTACCCAAACGATGAGATTTCACAAATCACAAGTGTTTTTGATAAAGAAGAATTACAACACACTTGGGCACTCACAAATAATAAGAAGATTGTGTGAGAGCAAACAAGTGTTCTAAGCTCACTAAATGATGTGGAAGATGTGTGTGTGAGCTTGGATGAGTGTTTATGAATATGAAGGTGTATGACACTCTTTGTTTGCCTTAGAGAATGTATATGAAGGTTTTCTAGATCTCTAACTTGAGGCAAAGGAGTTGAGGTTCTATTTATAATAAAATGCAAAGCTTTAGCCAACTCACAGCGAGACCGGCGAGGAAACCGGCGAGGAAACCGGCATGCCGGTCTAGGGCTCCAACGGTAACATAACGTTCAAAAAACTAGCCGTTGGACCGGCGAGCAAACCGGCGAGGAGACCGGCAAGGAGCTCCCTGGTTCCAGAGAGCATGATTTTCTCAGCTAAAACCGGCATGGAGACCGGCGAGCAAACCGGCATGGGGACCGGCATGGAGCTCCCTGGTTTCAGTATGTGCATGACCAGTCAAGACTGACGACACTTGGTATTTTGGCCGTAACGTTCTCTAGAAAATTCCAAATCATGATCCGTAAATTTCTACATAAACTAGACACATAGATCTAGCTTCTGTAAAAAATTCAGCTCCAAAAACATTAAGATTAATTTTATGGAATTTTTCTAATGTGACGTGTATGCAGAAAACGCACATCTGAACATGTTGTACTAAAAAGGCTCTAGCAAAAGTTCTATGCATCGGAATTATGTTCCGTTTGAACCGTAGCAAACTAGAGACACATATCTATCTAACGGTATATCATTTGAAGTTTAATTCAACCGTTTGATAGTTTTTGGAAGATCATTTACCGATGCACTTGTGCATAGAAATTCATTTTTGTGCAAATAAAGTGCAAATGATTCTTTAAGCATTCTAATCCATTTTAAATGCAAGTGATGCAAAATGTATGATTCCTAAGAGCTTTAGATCACTTGAGTAAACTCACTTACAATAAAATTTAGCTCTTAATCATTATCTTCGATTTGCCGCTAGTCTTCACATTCTCGCTCTTCACTCCTTATGCTTCGACACTTTTTGTATTGCTTCGTGTTTGCACGTCGAAGTCATCAATTCCGTTGACGTCATCAAAATCCAATTACGCGACCAAGTCGCCAACAATCTCCCCCTTTTTGATGATGGCAACCCCTTAAAACTTGTTGCAACTTGTGAGCTTCTTGGAGTCCAAATTTGACCATTTTGCTCCCCCTCAACATAAGCTCCCCCTCAATGTGTGATTGTTTTCAAAATAGCTCTATAACAACTTGACAAACACATTAGTACATTTACTCCCCCTTAAACCAAGGGTGAGGGTTAAACAAGTTTTAATCTCATTTCTAATGATTTCTCCCCCTTTGACATTATCAAAAAGTGGAGAAGTAAAATTTAAATCTAAATGAGATACCAATTATATATGTGCTATAAAAAGATACCAAAATAAAAAAAATTCACATTTTGGCATTTCCCCCTTTTTGTCATAAGATGAAAAGATCATGTATAATGCAAGTTTCAAAAGATTATGCACTCATGATACCAACTAATAATTTTATCAATGAATCCAATTGAATATCATATCACTTTAAGCATTGTATCTCCCTAATTGTGATATCAAATGAAATAAGTCATTATATATCATGATACCAATTAAAATCAATGACTTCAATGCATATTAATGATTGTCTTCTTATGAATATCTTACCAATTACTAAACAATCAAAATCCATGCTTTTCATGATTATATAATTATGTTACATGGCAAAGTCATTTTCAATGCAAAATTAATCAAATGATCACATATATGAAATTTAACTCAATAAGTTTCATGTGATACCAATTGAAATAGAATATGGGTTTAAATATATGATTAAGGCACTTAGTGATATCAAATGAAAATCGATATCAATAGAAGTTTGAATACTTGCCTAATCATTTTGTATGCTTCAAAATATTTATATCAATTTGAAATATGCATACATACATAATTTAGAGGAAACAGTACCAATGTTTCCGTGAGTACGGATTTTACCTTTACCGTTGCGATTCCTCATTTCCTTGAGTCTTTGGGATCAATTTTGCAATTCTCTTTAAAGATCCATTCCCAAAGCTCCCCCTACAAATTTATCAATTACACTTTGGTACCCAAACTTTCTTGGGTCCATTGGGGTTAGTTTTGATTCTTGAGGAATCCATGCATTCTTAATCACATCCCTAAACATGCATTCAAAAATTTTATGTCATTTTTCATTGCAAGCATGACATGTGACATTTTCATTTACAACATTCTTAGCATGAGAATCGGATGCCTTAACAAAATAATTCTTCAAAAATTTTCTTTTAATGTAAGGCCTATATCCTAATCCTTCTCTTTTAAAAGCACATTTTTGGGAACTAATAAGCATATTAAAATTTTTATGTCCCAATGTGAATTTGCTAAGTAAGTTTTGCAAATCTATAACCTTAGTGTTCAATAAAACATTTTCATTCAATATAGATTCGCAATCGCATGTCTTAGAGCTAGATGGCATATTTAATATGGCATTTTCAAGTTCTAGCTTTTTAATCTTTAAACATGCATTTTCATCATTTAAGCATGCAATTTCTTTTTCATGTTTAGCCTTTAAGCATATAATCTCATTATCTAAAACATGAATTTTATCCATACTAGTTGCATGTTCAATTTTAAGTGTAGCATGCTCATTTTTAACTAATTTCAATTTCTTTTTAGCATATCACACAATTCTTTTAATCCATTAAAGCATTAAGTAAATCATTATCATATTGAGAATTGTGTACCTCTTCTTTTTCGCTTTCTTCTTCAATTTCAAAGCGGATGTCCTCATCCGTGATAGCCATAAATGCTAGATTTGTTCTTTCTTTCTTAGCTGAACCTCTTCTTCCTCCTCGGATGAGCTAGAATCGCTATCACTCCAAGTTGAAGTTGCTTTCATTGCCTTTTTCTTCGATTTTCCTTTCATTTTCCTTAATGGGCAATCGGTAGCTATGTGACCCGGTTTGTTGCATTCATAACACACAATTTTCTTGTTCTTCCGCGGCCATTTTTTCTCTTCTTTAGCCTTTGATTTTCCCTTGAGTTTTGCGGATTTGAGAAGCTCTTTTACTTTATTGGTGATGCTTGCCAATTCATCATCACTATCATCTTCTTCACTTGAGCTTGACTCGTCTCTTTTTCTTGCTTTTAAGGCCAAAGACTTTCTTGTCCTTTTCTCATCTTCCTCCTTTTTATCCATTTTGATCTCCATTTCATACTCAAGCAATTTGCCGACCAAATCATCCATTTTCAAAGTGTTTATATCGTTTGCTTCTTTAATGGAGGAGGTGTAGCTTCTAAACTCTTTCGGGAGAGATCTCAAAATTTTCTTCACTTGATCCGATGTCCCGATGACTTTTCCCAATGCTCCCAAATGATTGATGATGACCGTAAACCTAGAAATCATGTGATCAATTTCTTCCCCGGATTCCATCTTGAAATTGTCCAATTCGCACATGAACCGGTTGATCTTCGATTCCTTCACTTGGCTTGTGCCCTCATTGACCATTTCCAAGACTTCCATAAATCATATGCATTTCCACATTTTGGAAGCTTGCTAACTTGATCCCGATCAATGGCACATAGGAGTTGGTTGAGTGCCTTAGCATTTTGTGAAGCTTGTTTTAGATCCTCACTATCTCATTCTAAACTCGGCTTCGGAATCTCAACCCCATTGCTATCCCTTTTTGTTGGCATTTTTGCACCCCGTGTGATAATCAAATAGGATGGCGGATCATTGGCTAGGAGATAAGTCAACATTCTTGACTTCCAATAATTGTAGTCGGTTCCGGTGTAAAACGGAGGTCTAGTAGTTGAATATCCCTCGGCAAAATTTGAAAAGTGGCTTGTAGATCCCATAGTCTATTCTCGGACGGTTAAGTCTTTCTTGAGAATACCTCGCTCTGATACCAACTGAAAGTACCTACAAGCAATAGCGACAAGAAATCTCTATACCCAAGAGGGGGGTGAATTGGGTTATCGCTATAAATGCGGAATTATAAAATCTTTGCCGATTTTAAGCTCTTATTACCAAGTGGGAGTTTTAGGCAATTTTCTCGATTCCAATTAATAGCCTATATGCAAGTTTCTAATCAATATTATAATTGTAATCAAACTTGCAAATAAGTAAAAGTTAAGGGAAAGAGAAATACGACACCACGATTATAGTGGTTCGGCCAAACGTGCCTACGTCCACTCCCCCAAGCCTCGCTTGAAGATTTCCACTAGAATCGAGTTTTCCGTGGTTCACTCGTAACCAAGAGTTTTCCGCCAAGGCGCACTCCAAACCTTTTACAAGATTGAGTTTTCTACGTAGGTGCACTCACAACCTTTACAAATTACCCAACGATGGGATTTCACAAATCACAAGTGTTTTTGATAAAGAAGAATTACAACACACTTGGGCACTCACAAATATAAGAAGATTGTGTGAGAGCAAACCCAAGTGTTCTAAGCTCACTAAATGATGTGGAAGATGTGTGTGTGAGCTTGGATGAGTGTTTATGAATATGAAGTGTATGACACTCTTTGTTTGCCTTAGAGAATGTATATGAAGGTTTTCTAGATCTCTAACTTGAGGCAAAGGAGTTGGGGTTCTATTTATAAAAAATGCAAAGCTTTAGCCAACTCACAGCGAGACCGGCGAGGAAACCGGCGAGGAAACCAGCATGCCGGTCTAGGGCTCCAACGGTAACATAACGTTCAAAAAACTAGCCGTTGGACCGGCGAGGAGACCGAAGAGGAGCTCCCTGGTTCCAGAGAGCATGATTTTCTCAGCTAAAACCGGCATGGAGACCGGCGAGCAAACCGGCATGGGGACCGGCATGGAGCTCCCTGGTTTCAGTATGTGCATGACCAGTCAAGACTGACGACACTTGGTATTTTGGCCGTAACGTTCTCTAGAAAATTCCAAATCATGATCCGTAAATTTATACATAAACTAGACACATAGATCTAGCTTCTGTAAAAAATTCAGCTCCAAAAACATTAAGATGAATTTTATGGAATTTTTCTAATGTGACGTGTATGCAGAAAACGCACATCTGAACATGTTGTACTAAAAATGCTCTAGCAAAAGTTCTATGCATCAGAATTATGTTCCGTTTGAACCGTAGCAAACTAGAGACACATATCTATCTAACGGTATATCATTTGAAGTTTAATTCAACCGTTTGATAGTTTTGGAAGATCATTTACCGATGCACTTGTGCATAGAAATTCATTTTTGTGCAAATAAAGTGCAAATGATTCTTTAAGCATTCTAATCCATTTTAAATGCAAGTGATGCAAAATGTATGATTCCTAAGAGCTTTAGATCACTTGAGTAAACTCACTTACAATAAAATTTAGCTCTTAATCATTATCTTCGATTTGCCGCTAGTCTTCACATTCTCGCTCTTCACTCCTTATGCTTCGACACTTTTTGTATTGCTTCGTGTTTGCACGTCGAAGTCGTCAATTGCGTTGACGTCATCAAAATCCAATTACGCGACCAAGTCGCCAACACTTCCATGTAACTTTTTTTTGTTTAATTAATAAATATATTCCTTATTTTCATTCTTGTTATTTAATTTGTCAAATTCGTTGTAATCAACGTCTCTACCTCTAAAAATTATACTATGCGACAGTGATATCATGTTATATATGTAACAATTTAATCATATATTGTCAAGCGTGTTAAATAATAAAAATAAAACTAAATAAATGATAATTTTATTTAACATAATTCATCATAATATATAATTATTTATTTGTGAAATTATGTCTCTATACAATGATGGTATTTTCTTCTTTAATCTAAATATATCAAAGCCTAGTATTAGATGTATCTTAGATGTGTCTTGCAGATATCAAAGCCTAGTATTTTCTTCTTTAATCTAAATATCTTATTATCAAGTTTCCGTCCATAGGTACATCCTTCTTGTTATCTGCTGCTCTTGCTTGCTTCTTTCTCTTCAATTATTATATATTTATATGCTGCATTTACAATATTTATATAAACTGATCGTATTTCAATGGGTTTCTAGGTCACAGATCGATGAGTTCGTTATTAAGAAACTTCAAGCAAAAGGAAGACAAAATCAATAGAAATAAGGAAGCGAATGTCAACAGTAATGGCGAAAAAAGTACTAAAAGAGTTGATAGCTTCTTCAAATGGTAAATATAATCCTTATCGTATCTTCTCTTCTAAAGAGCTCAAGCTAGCAACAAACAACTATCACTCCGAAAATGTTATAAAACAAGGCGAAACTTATAAATTATACAAGGGATTTTGGCAGGATCGCCTTATTTCGGTTATGAAGTTTTCCAGTTCTGACACTAATTCACATGATCAATGTATTAATAACATCGTATATGCATCTCAAATGATTCACAAATATATTTTACAACTGATTGGATGCTGCTTAGAGACTGAAATTCCCATTTTGGTTTTTAAATCCGTGGAGTTTGGGACGCTGGATGATCGTATTTACTGAAATACTCTGTTTGAATATTTACAATGGACACACAGGTTAAAGATTGCAATGGATATTGCTAATGCACTTGCATATCTTCACCTTGGATTTCGCAGGCCAATTGTTTATAGAAGTTTCAAGATGTCATCTATCTTATTCAATGAACAAAAGGCTGCAAAACTGTTTGATTTTTCATTAGCTATATCAATTCCTGAGGGTGAAACCCATGTGACTGAGGCAATGGATGGAATAATCAGGGACTATATTGGACCTGAGCAATTCAGAGGTGTTTTCAATGAAAAAATTGATGAGTATAGTTTTGGTGTGTTTCTACGTGAGCTTTTGACTGGACGTAAAGCCTTTGATCCAGATCGAATGCGAAATGGTGATGAAAATATTACATTGGATTATGTGAAGAAATATTTTGAAGAAAACAGAATTAATGAGATAATTGATCCTTTGATTGTTGAAGACGGGTTATTTCTTGGGAAATATCAGCAATTGCAAGCTTTTGTACAAGTGATCATTGAATGTGGCAACTTATCACCGAAAGATAGGCCAACAATGGTGGATATTGCAAAGCAACTCAGGAATATGTATCGATCTTGCTCTTGCATGTAATTTTTTTTATTATTATTTTGAATTTTTGATGCCATTAGATGTAGCTGGTTGTATCGTATCATGTATAAACATAAAGTTAATTCTGTGATTAATGTTTGATTTTCATGCTTTCATCAAGCAGAGGAGTATGCTGAACAAACTTAAATCTGAATTAGAAGTTTTATTAGATTATCAATCGTAGACTAAATTTTGCTTACTGCAGCGGCCAAGCAAGCACATAGCACCTCTGTTTTCTTCATTGTTGATAATTTCTTTACCAGACATCATGTAGTTTTTATGCCTATGTATCTTTTGCTATTTCATTTCAAAGTTTCCCATTGAAGCTTTTTAGTTATTACTTTTTTATTTTACACTGGATTAAATGAACAAATATATACACACATAGCGATTCAAGTTATTGGTGTGCGAGAAAATATATGCACCGTCTCGTCTTTTTTAACCCGACCTGATATAAGATTCTAACCAATTTCCCGTATACCCCTTTATAAAAAATCTTTCCCATTCTGATAAAACATAAGAAATTACCATTTAAACAATTCCTGTCAAAAATAATGTATTTTTTTTTTTTTTTTTGAAATCGTTAGAAATCCAACTGCCAAACTATTCATTCCAGACTTAAGCGGAGCAAATAAAATTTATAACTATCTCAGCCTCTTACAAGAAACGTACTCATTGAATTCGAACTCATGACCTCAATATAAGATCCTGAATCTTACACCACCAAGCCACGTCTCTTGGGACCACTTACAATACATACCAATGTTTAATATCGTTACAAATCTTAAGATTTTATTTTCCCAATTATTGTATAAATGTGAGAGAGATGATAGGAGAAAAAGATAGATTGTGTAGTATATTTGTAATGAAATGGAGTAGAGAGAATATGATGTTTTGTCATTTGTGTAATACAAAATTCTAAGTGCAATTTGGTTCTAAACATTTGCGCTTGTTTTTTAAATAGAAACTTGGAAACGGATATTTTTGTAATTCACAAAATATTTTGGGTTAAATTTGTAAGTTTACTAACCACTAATTGAGGATGGGATCTTACAAGCAAATATGTCTTATTTTTCAAATGTCTCATCTTGAATGGAAAAAGATAATTAGACTCTTATAATTTAACCTAATAGTCACAAAATTTTCTTTATTTTTTTTTACAATTAATCACACATGCTCATTTTAGACTTCATCTCTCTTGAGCTCTTGGGCCTTAATTATTCATTTCTTTCCAAGTATAATCGTTATTCTATCTATTGTGGGTATCTGATAATTTCTCGAGATAATAGCCTTCAAAAAATACCATCAACAAAAATTATTTATCCAATATTTAAGTCACGGTCCTACATATTAGCCAATCTTTTGGAAGGTAGAAAAATGTTGCAATAGGAAATTAAAATTCAAAAGGTAGTTATTGGGTACTATATTCATGGATAACTCTAGCTATAATGCTTGAAATATCAACTTTGCCGACTGGTATTTGAGAATTTTGAATGTTTATGAAGTTTTCCTTAAGCTACTTGCTTGTGGTCAAATTTTCATTGGAAAATGATAATATAAAGGAAGCTTCCAGCATTGGTGATAGAAATTTCCTAGCTTGGCCCACTTTCAAACGACTGAATAGTTTATGGTTGACTTAGAAGACTTCCTACATATTTACAAGAAGAAACAAGTTCATGGGATGTATGATATGAATCCAATGAATGATTAATTTGTTAGAATCATCATTAATCAATTAATAATTTTGGTATAATCATTCATAATCACTGAATAGTAGATAATTATGATAATTTGTCCACTAATTTAGTTGAGTTAGAAAGCAAGTCATTACCTAAATTAAGCTCTCATTTGAGAGTTCAAGCATCATCAACAAGTGTTTAAACTTCATATCAATAGAGCTTAGAAAGTGAATGAAGTGTGAAGTTTTTTGTAATAAAATTTGTAATTTTTGTAAACTATATACAAGTAGTAATAGGAACAAAATTTCTCAAAAATAATTTTCAATGACAAAAGAATCATAACAAGTGATATCAGAGCTTTGGTTATATGTTGGGGATTCTGGAGGTGAAGAACAGAACTCGGTTTGAAAAATTTAGGTTTCGTAAAAGTTCTGAAAAAATATTTTTGAACATACTATCAGCTTGTTAACGTCGAGACGAGCACGATGGTATTTACCGGTGATTAAACGGAGATTGGAGCAAGTTACATCAACCCTACGTCACGTGCTTTCGAAGGTCGAAAGCGACCACATCAGCAGCCACGTGCACGTCAGCAAGGAGTCTCACGCGTCATCATTATTGTTCTGTTTATCATCTCAAATTTTCAGAGAAGCTTACATTATTGTTCACGCGTCATCATTATTGTTCTGTTTATCATCTCATATTTAAAAAATGTTAATTAATTAAAATATTTTAAGTGAGAGTTTTTTTAATATATTAAAGAGTGTATAAAGCATAAGTCCAAATTTAAATTCAATACATGAGTGTGCATAATAATAGAATATCAAAAAATATTTTTAGAACCCAAATAACCATAAATCTTAATATAAAGCTGTCCACTAAATCCAAATCTCTATTATTAAAGCTAATAATTTGTACAAATTAATTGTTTAAGGAAATTGCTTATCTTGCATGAAATATTCCTGACAAGTGCCAAAATATAATTGGTGTGTTGACTCTTAAGTTGAATAATTAATTATACTGACTTCCAAAATATCGAAGCAGCTTTGTTTATCAATGATAATTTACCTGCCACAAAAATATGCATTCTGCAAGAGAAATAACACACCTCTCTCACTCTTTCCAAAAATAAAGAGCAAGCCTTGCGTTTTCTTTGTCAATTTGCCGTGCTCAGGTACATCCCGTTGGAAATGGTGATCGAGCATTATTCACTTTTTATATAATATTTGATATTTATATAATATAATATTTATTTTATCATGATCATTTATTTATTAATATGATATAACTTTTACTTTTATTTATATATTGTAAATATAAAAGTTAGATTGCTCTAAGAGTTAGAGATTTCGAGTTATACTCGGAACCTTATATGAATTTAGTAAAGACTCGAGAGTTACAACATATGGTGATATAATTGCAAGAGTTGCAAATGGTGATGAGAAATATCACGCATTCTCTCGAATATAAATTATTCATAGTCTATATATATTGATATGGGTCGGTCATTATATTGGTAAGACTAATGCATTGTCTATATATGTAATGGACATATGGTTTGTCTCAACAGACTGTGAACTTAGCGGAAGTTCGTATAGAAATGTAGATATTCATTAATTGAATGAATATTGAACAAACTCATAAAAGATGACTAATAGATATTCCATAAAACTATCAATAGTTATCTTTTCGAGTTGAGTAGTTATTGTCGTCCTTTGACTTAAGACACCACGGTGGTCTTGTGAGTGATCATTTGTGCCTGATACCATGCATGTCAGAGAACTTTTATGGTCTGACCTCTGGATGACTGTTAGGTATAGACCGATGCTCACGAAGATCGGTGTGTGTTAAGATGAGGATTCGTCAGTCCATATGGTTGGATTATGTTTCCAGAAATTTTCAGAATATATTCCGGAAATCTTTTGGCCGAAAGTTCTTTGAAGAAATTGTTTCTTTAACATTATAAATAATATTCAAAAAGAGTTTTGCTATATTATTTATTAATGAAATATAAGGATGAAAAATTTCATATATTGAGTATATAAGGTTTTGACAGTATTAATATAGCGTTACTCAATTGGAAATGGTAATGACGAAGGGATTATACATTAGCGTTTTAACCTCAACTTGTATGGTTCGACGTGTCGTATTGTTTAGTTATGATTTGTAGGTGGACAGGACTTCATGAAATATGTATACAAATATATGAGATATATATGTATATATATACGTAACAACCAAACATGAACCTAGAGAGTTCCATTATATTGAGTTTACTCGTTGAGCACTAGGGCGACCTCTCGTCAAATGTTGACAAAGTATTTTTTGGGTATTTAGGATTAAATTGTTTAATCTGATAATTCATGAGATGAATTGAATTAATTAATTGTATATAAAGAGTTGATATAATTTTATTGTATAATAAATGTTAATTTGTTTTACATTAAATTAGTAATTATTTTGTGAATTAATTTAATTGTTAAATTAATATACAATATTAATTACTTAGCTTATACAATTAATTAATTAAAGTAAATTGGATTGTTTAGTTAAAGTAACTAAATGATTAATAAAAGGTAACATAGTTTGCTTTATATTAAAGTTGGTGAGATTTTTTTTTTTAACTATAGTTAAATTGCTTTTTGATATATGTGATGTAGATAAAACATAAAAGATGCTTTCTTACCATAGTTAATTAAATGACTTGATTTGGTTTTGTTTTTCTTTAATTTTAATGGTAAAACAAAAGTAAATTTTTTTTTTTGAACAAAAAGAAGCCCTGCCGTGTAGATTAAAAAAAGGGGGACAAGTCAACTCAC
Organism: Zanthoxylum bungeanum; assembly: GCA_019454045.1. NCBI lineage: Eukaryota > Viridiplantae > Streptophyta > Magnoliopsida > Sapindales > Rutaceae > Zanthoxylum > Zanthoxylum bungeanum. The sequence goes on from SKCR01028362.1 coordinate 297,346, forward strand.
TTTTTTTTCTTCTTATACTCTCTCACTGCCAAATTAAAAAGGAAAGAAGAACCTCACCCCTTTGTTTTAAGCTACTGCCGTGAGTTTAAAGATTAAAAAAGGGGCTGAGTTTTCTTTATTTTGGTTCATCAAAATCAAGCCAAAAATCTCACCATATTTACCCAAACCTTGTTTTAAGTCCATACAATTAATCTTTAAGAATTAGGGATTGATTTGTATTCTTGAAACTTAGATTTTTCCCAAGGGTTTTAAGAGTTAAATTGAGGAAAATTTTGTTGCCATTCTTGAGTGATCAAACCACCTTTTGATCACCAAGATTTGTTCATTGAGTTGCTTATTTGGTGGAGTTTGAAGGAGTTCAAAAAAAAATTGGAGAAAGCTCAAAGCTTGGAAGATTTAGAAAAGCTTGAAGGAAAGGATCAATTGGCAAAGCTTGTTGGTAAAATTTAATTTGTAAATTTATAGTTCATTTTGTTGATGATTGTTGTTGAGAAAAATTGTGGTGGATTCGTTGGATTAATTGAAAGCATGTATGTGAGGATTAGAAGCATATAAGTGTTGGAAAATTGGTATATTTGATCACCAAGATTTGTTCATTGAGTTGCTTATTGGTGGAGTTTGAAGGAGTTCAAAAAAAAATTGGAGAAAGCTCAAAGCTTGGAAGATTTAGAAAAGCTTGAAGGAAAGGATCAATTGGCAAAGCTTGTTGGTAAAATTTAATTTGTAAATTTATAGTTCATTTTGTTGATGATTGTTGTTGAGAAAAATTGTGGTGGATTCGTTGGATTAATTGGAAGCATGTATGTGAGGATTAGAAGCATATAAGTGTTGGAAAATTGGTATATAATTGATATGTTAATTTTGAATGCATGGATTAATTTTTCAACAGTTGGAAAATTATTTTGTATGCTTGAATTATTTTTAAGTGTTGAAAATAATTTTAGAAGATTAGAATAATTTATCAAGAGTTGATAAATATATTAAAGTGTGTAGAATTTTTAATTGAGCTTATGGTAATTATTTTAATGCATAAAAAAATTTGGTAATGATTTTTAGTGCATTGGAATTTTTAAATTTGTGATTAAAAGTTTTATTCATTGTTTTTGTAATTGCCGAAAATTGAATAAATTAATAAAATTTTATTCGCTCGGGATTTGATCTCGGGAGGGTTTCCGCTGCGTACGGTTTGTCCGTTCCTTACTCAACACACCCTCCTTGCTATCAGCATATATCAATCATTTTGATTTTTGATTTTAGTTTTCAGTTTTTATGATTATAATGTTAATTATATAATTATTTATTTATGCTTCATTTACCGAATTTATATGAACTGATGATTGTATTTTAAAGGGGTTTTAAAAAATCCAGATGAGTTCGATTTTAAGGAAAATCAAGCAAAAGGAAGACAGAGAGAATATTGATAAAACAACATTTATGATGAGGAATGGCGAAACAGTACTAAAAGAGTTGATAGCGTCTTCTAATGGTAAATACAATCCTTATCGTATCTTCTCTGCTCAAGAGATCAAGCTTGCAACTGACAACTATCGCCCAGGAAAACTTATAAGACGGAACTCAAGTTATAAATTGTACAAGGGTTTCTGGCAGGATCGCTTCATTTCTGTTATGAAGTTTGAATGTGAACGTGATGATCCTGAAGGATACAGAGATAGTATTAATAACATTATATATGCATCTCAAATGATTCACAAGCATATTTTACATTTGATTGGATGCTGCTTAGAGACTGAAATCCCTATTTTAGTTTTTGAATCTGTGGAGTTCAGGACACTCGCTAGTCATATTTATGGCAATACTGAGTTTGAACATTTACCATTGAAACAGAGGTTAAAGATTGCAATGGATATTGCTAATGCACTTGCATATCTTCACCTTGGATTCCGCAGGCCAATTGTTTTTAGAGATTTCAGGACATGGTCTATCTTATTCAATGAAGAAAATGATGCAAAATTGTTTGATTTTTCATTATCCATATCTATTCCAGAGGGTGAAACCCACATTAATGATACACTTAAGGGAACATATGGATTTTAGGACAGGTGATTTCAATGAAAAAATAGATGTTTACAGTTTTGGTGTATTTATAGGTGAGCTTTTGTCTGGGCAGTTAGTCTTTCATCTTGCTCGTGGTGATTATAGTGATGATATGAAAGTGGATCATATGAAGAAATGTTTTGAAGAAAAAAGATTTATTGAGGTAGTAGATCCTAGAATCGTTGAAGATAACTCATGTCCTGAGAAAGAGCAGCTATTGCAAGCTTCTGCACTACTTATGTTTGAATGTGTCAATGCATCATCGATAGATAGGCCAACAATGGTTGATGTTGCAAAAAGACTCAGACTAATTGTGGGACACAGGACCTGGGCGACGCCGTTCCTAGGCTCGCGGCCTAGTTGGGAAGAATTACATAACATGGAGTCGCCACCCGGTGTGAACCGGGACAAAGATTTAAGGCCGCACTCACCCCTCGCAAGGGAAGACCTCAAACCGTTGAGTTCGGAATGGTCCCTTACTTATGTCACTTGTAATAAAAAGGATTTATATAATAATTTAACCAGGCTTTAAATAACATTTATTTCCAAGAATATCATGCTTCTAAATTCATATGCATACATCAATAAGCTCATCACAACATGCAACGTCACATGGCAATCTCATGAACATATTTCAATCCTATGTTATGGAAAACTAAGAACAACATAATCATGCTTGAGTACTATCTCATGAACCTATTAACCAAATAACATACTAATAACCTAATCATGCTTGAATACAAATAATACAGTTGGCTAAATAACACAAGAAAGATCAACCAAGAGGCAATTATACATGAATATGATAAGACAGACTCAGTTCAGTGTGTACACGTTCGTGTAGCGTTCGTAAACACGTTCGAACGGAAATGAAACAGAATGTTCGCGTTCGAGTAGCGTTCGTAAACGTGTTCGAACGGAAATGAAACAGAATGCTCGCGTTCGTATAGCGTTTGATAACGCGCTCGAACGTAAATGAAACAGAAAGCTCTCGTTCGTATGGCGTTAGTTAACGCGTTCGAACGGAAATGAGACCTGATGCATGATAAGGCAAAATGTATGCACGTTCGAGTTGCGTTTGTGAACGCGTTCGAACGGACACGGACATGATGCATGAAATGGGCAAAAATGCATAAACATCAAAATAAAGGGGCGCGGCGAAGTACTGCCGTAAATGTGGCCTTATGGGGGCTCTTGATCTCTCAAAGAGAGGACCTTTAGACCAACATACTAAGCCCATGCGCGTCACATCACATCATGCATACAAACACAAAGACAATCATACTATTCTAAGTATGTCCGATTGAACGTGTCTTGCACCCAACCGAACATACATCATCAACCGGCGCGGCAAAGCATCGTGGTAAAGGGTTTTAGCCCCTCCCCATAGGGGATCTCACATCGCACTTACTAAGCCCATGCGCTTGGTTGAATCATGCATACGAAAATAAAGATATTGAATTCAAGTAAAGAAAACTAAATAAACAAAAGCAACACAAAACAAAAGAAAGATGGTGCCGTTTACCCAAGCGGTACGTGGAGTTGTGGCCCGAGTACAGATCATATTACCGTCCATTCGGAATCGGCTATGAAATTTATGTCCGGGTTTCCATCCGATATACCGCAAGAGTTGACACATCTCTCATTCATCCAATACCCACAACATACATCATACACACAACAAACGAATACCACAAATACAGAAAATATAATCAAAATAAATTACCAGAGGATAAAATGAGAATAAGTGTGAAAGGTACCCTCAGGTCTAACCTTTTAAGCCGTCTCTCGGACTTGCGTTCCACGAATATCGAAAAAAGGGTAAAGCTCCGCAACTTTTCTGGTTCACTGGTTCAGCATCCTAGCTCACTGCCTTGCTGTTTTGCTTGCGGTTCGAACTCCGTTCTGCTCCTATTCGGCCTCGGTCTTGCTGCTCGCTGCACGGGCCACCTGTTTTAACGTTTTCAATAGACTATTCCAAGTTGTGTGGGTTCTTAGTGTAATTAAATGTGATTGTTCTTAAGGTTATCTATGTAGTTTTATGTTACTGTTTTTTAAGGATTTGGGCTGCTGTGTTTGTGTGATTTTCGGTGATGTATGGAGGTTGAGAGGGGCTGGTTTTCAGTGGTGTATGGAGGTTGTTTTGGTGCTTGTAGTTTCGGTGGTGTGAGGGTGGTTACTTGTGGTGGATTCGGCTATGGAGGAGATGGTTGAGGTTCTTTTGTTCTCTTTTTGTGTATGTGTGAAGTGTTTTCTTTTCTCTTGTGATTTGGTGTGAGTTGTGTGTGTTTTGTGTGTATGAGCTTGCTATGGACTAGGTTTGAGAAGGTTGGTGAATGGTTCTTTTTATAGGCAAAGGGTTGGGCTTGACAAGGAAAGGGATTTGATTTGGTTTGGTTAAGGGAAGTCAAAGATTGAGGGGGGACAAATCTTGGCTAGATAGAGAAGGTTGAATATTTAATTTGTGTTGGTTTAGGAATACAAATACTTTATATTGGTAAGTATCTTATTAGATTGGGATATAATTGGTTGATTGATTTTAATTAGGCATGATTATATTTTGATTTAGTATGTGATTTGTTTAATTTAGGCATGATTTTAGTTTAAGTTGGTAATTGTTTATTTTATGTTGGTATATGTTTTATTTATTTATTTAATTGATTTAATATTATTTATTTAGTTAATGTTTTAATTAATATTTATTTATTTAAATTGGGATGTGCTTTATGGGCTTTGGGGGCTAATTGGGCTGGATGTGAGGCTAGCAGCAAAACCAGAATTACCGACACCGTTCGAACGCTTCCTCGAACGCAACACGAACGCCCGCAATCCGTTTTGACGTTCGAACGTAAACACGAACGTAGCACGAACGAAAACAGTGAACCTTGTTTATTCTGAATTTCCCATTCCGATGTCCGTTTCCCGTGACCTCCGTGACTTAAAAGGTAGTTGTCTCCAAATAAGACTCATCATCGGGTCTATGTGTAAAAATGCAGTGCCTACACTAATGTATCGCTCTTGCATGTGATTTTGTGTATTGCTTGTATACTTGTTTTTTTATTTTTCCAGTCCATTAGTTGTAGTAGCTTACTATTTAGTGTTTGATTTACATGCTTCTGTAGTCAGTCCATTTGGAACCAAAGGAGTGTCCTTTCGGTTTCGGGTACTTCCAAAGAAGTTGATTGGATGTTGCTTAAAGACAAAGCCCTATTTAATTTTTTGGAATCTGTATCATATGGAACTCTTGCTAATTGCTTTCATGGCCCTTGTCTATTCCAATTCGAGCCTTTTTCTATTGACAGAGAGATTAAAAATTGCAATGAAAATAGCTAATACACTTGCATAATTGATTGTCGCACAATTACTTTTTAATGGTTTTTTATTTTCTAGATGAGTTTGATTTTGAGAAAATTCAAGCACAGGAAAGACACACAGAATTCTGATGAAACAACGTTCATGCTAAGGAATGGCGTTTCCTCTTCTAATGATAAATATAATCCTTACTGTATCTTCTCCGCTCTAGAACTCAAGCTAGCAGCAAACAACAATGACTCGACAAAACTTAGAAAAGGGTTTTTGGCAGGGTCTCTGCATTTCGGTTATGAAGTTTGAAAATTTTAAAACCAGTGCATATGGATGCTGTATTAATAACATTTTATATGCATCTCAAATGATTCACAAACATATTTTACAACCGATTGGATGTTATTTAGAGAATGAAATTCCCATTCTAGTATTTGAATCTGTAGAGTAAGGGACACTCGCTGATCGTATTTATAACAATACTAACCAACGTCGTAGGTTTAAACCTTTACAATGGACACTGAGGTTAAAGATTTCAATGGATATTGCTAATGTACTAGCCTATCTTCACCTTGGATTACGCAGGTCAATTGTTTTTATGAAATTGGATATGTCATCAATCGTATTCAATAAAGAAAAAATTGCAAAATTGTTTGTTTTTCAATTCCCAAGGGTGAAACACATGTGGGTTCAGCTTCGGTGAGTGGAATATGAAAGGAATATATTATACCACCTGAGTTTTTTCTTCACTGATGTTTTGAATGAAAAATTTGATGTTTATAGATTTGGTGTATTTCTAAATGAGTTTTCAAGGGACGTGACTTGATGGTGTATGATTAATGATCATTTCTTTAGGTCTTGTATCCGAATCTAATGGTGTATTTCTTGTAAAAATTTGTGACAGTCTGAGATTTTACATGTTCCATTTAAGCACAGATCTGATAATTTAGTGGCGGGATTTCCAACGCTTCAAAAAATATATATATTTCTAAGTGAACTATTGACTCGACAGAAAGTGTTTGATTTATTTCGACCAAGATAGGTTGAAGAAGTTAATTTACAGGATCATTTGAAGAAATCTTTTGAAGAAAACACACATTATAGGATAACAGATCCTTTAGTTGTGGAATAAATTATGTCATTTCCTGAGGAAAAACAACAATTGAAAGCTATTATCCAAATTATCGGTAAATGTTTCAACGAATTACCAGAAGATAGGCCAACAATGGTGGATGCTGCCAAGCAACTTAGGCAGATGTATCAATCTTCCATGTAACTTTTTTTTAATTAATAAATATATTCCTTATTTTCATTCTTGTTATTTAATTTGTCAAATTCGTTGTAATCAACTTCTCTACCTCTAAAAATCATACTATGCGACAGTGATATCATGTTATATATGTAACAATTTAATCATATATTGTCAAGCGTGTTAAATAATAAAAATAAAACTAAATAAATGATAATTTTATTTAACATAATTCACCATATTATATAATTATTTTTTTTGGATAACCGGGCGCGCACCTCGACTAATCTCTGGGACCTGTGTCATCAGAAGTTTCCCAACACAGATCAGGGTAAGTCACTGACTTTTCACACCAGGGGGCATGACCCCAAGAATTGCATCTAGTGGTCGCTTACTTTTCACACCAGGGGCCATGGCCCCAAGAATTGCATCTAGTGAGATTCGAACCTTAAACCTGAGAGGGAGCAAACCACTCAAGCCCAAAGCCTTTACCACTGAGACAACTCATTGGGGTTATTATATAATTATTTATTTGTGAAATTATGTCTCTATGCAATGATGGTATTAAGGAATTTCTCTTTTTTTTTTTTTTTTAGAAACGTTGGAAACCCCGCCGCTAAACCACCCGACTCAGGTTTAAACGGAGCAGATAAAACCTCAAATTATCCCTAACTCTTAAAAGAAATATATCCCTAAATTCGAACCCAAAACTTGGAGAATAGATCTCAAATCCTACATCACCAACCAAAATTTCTCCTTTACATCAGCTGAAGATAGGCCCTCAATAAAATTTGAAAATTCACATCTGAAGCACCTGAATTTTCCCCAACAATCTCATCAGATTGGGAAAATCAAGCCCGGAACAAAGATTTGCAAGAGGTAAAAAAGACAAAGTTGCAGTGACCACAAAGAAAAAGGCAAAGAAAGTAATAAATAAAGAAATGGCTAACTTTAATTCCAAAAGCAAAAGTGTGTGTGTGTAATATTATCATTTGACTGCTTTGATAAATTGAGAATAATAAATAGATCCAAAAAATATATGATATAATATATATAATATTATATTATAAAATTTTATATTATATTATTACATCTTTTCAAAACATTTTATTTTTCTACATGATAAAGATTTTATATATTTTTTACTACATTTTTTTTGTTAAAAGAAATATAATTTTATAAATATATAATAATAGCATTTTAGCTTCCTTCCAATTTAATTGAAATTTTTTTATTTCTGAAATTTTTTAAGTAAATGATAGTCACGAAAAGACGAAGTGACACAGTGGGCCGACAAAAGGAAAATCAAAGAAAGAAATAAAGAAATGGCCAATTTAATTCCCAATAAAAAATTAGATGCTTTTTAGTTATTACTTTTTGGTTTACATTGGATTAAATGACCAAATATACACACACATAGCGAGTAGTGTGCGAGAAAATATATGCACCGTCTCGTCTTTTTTTATCCAACCTCATATAAGATTCTAACCAAATTTCCCTTATATTCTCTTATACAAAATTTTTCCCATTCTGATAAAACATAAGAAATTACCATACAAAAATAATGCATTTATTTTTTTGTGAAATCGTTAGAAATCCCGCTGTTAAACTATTCATTCCGAACTTAAGCGGAGCAAATAAAACTTATAACTATCTCATACTCTTATAAGAAACGTACTCATTAAATTCGAACTCATGACCTCAATACAATATCATGAATTCTACACCACCAAGTCACTTCCATTGGGACCGCTTACAATACATACCAATGTTTAACATCGTTAAAAATCTTAAGATTTTATTTTCTCAATTATTGTATAAATGTGAGAGAGATGATAGGAGAAAAAGAGAGATTGTGTAGTATATTTGTAATGAAATGGAGTAGAGAGAATATGATGTTTTGTCATTTGTGTAATAAAATTCTAAGTGCATTTTGGTTCAAAAAATTTGCGCATTATTTTTTAAATAGAAACTTGGAAATGGATATTTTTGTAATTCACAGAATATTTTGGGTTAATTTTGTAAGTTTTCTAACCACTAATTGAGGATGGGATCTTACAAGCAAATATGTCTTATTTTTCAAATGTCTCATCTTGAATGGAAAAAGATAATTAGACTCTTATAATTTAACCTAATAGTCACAAAAATTTCTTTATTTTTTTTACAATTAATCACACATACTCATTTTAGACTCTATCTCTCTTAAGCCCTTGCGCTTTAACTACCCACTTCTTTCCAAGTACAATCGTTATTTTATCTATCTTCGGTATCTGATCATTTCTCGAGATAATAGTCTTCAAAAAACATCATCAACAAAAATTATTTATCCAATATTTAAGTCACGGTCTCATTAGCCAATCTTTTGGAAGGTAGAAAAATGTTGCAATAGGAAATTAAAATTCAAAAGGTAGTTATTGGGTGCTATATTCATGGATAACTCTAGCCATAATGCTTGAAATGTCAACTTTGTCGACTGGTATTGAGAATTCTGAATGTTTATAAAGTTTTCCTTAAGCTACTTGCTTGTGGTCAATTTTTCAAAATTGCAAAATTGTTTGTTTTTCAATTCCCAAGGGTGAAACACATGTGGGTTCAGCTTCGGTGAGTGGAATATGAAAGGAATATATTATACCACCTGAGTTTTTTCTTCACTGATGTTTTGAATGAAAAATTTGATGTTTATAGATTTGGTGTATTTCTAAATGAGTTTTCAAGGGACGTGACTTGATGGTGTATGATTAATAATCATTTCTTTAGGTCTTGTATCCGAATCTAATGGTGTATTTCTTGTAAAAATTTGTGACAGTCTGAGATTTTACATGTTCCATTTAAGCACAGATCTGATAATTTAGTGGCGGGATTTCCAACGCTTCAAAAAATATATATATTTCTAAGTGAACTATTGACTCGACAGAAAGTGTTTGATTTATTTCGACCAAGATAGGTTGAAGAAGTTAATTTACAGGATCATTTGAAGAAATCTTTTGAAGAAAACACACATTATAGGATAACAGATCCTTTAGTTGTGGAATAAATTATGTCATTTCCTGAGGAAAACAAACAATTGAAAGCTATTATCCAAATTATCGGTAAATGTTTCAACGAATTACCAGAAGATAGGCCAACAATGGTGGATGCTGCCAAGCAACTTAGGCAGATGTATCAATCTTCCATGTAACTTTTTTTTAATTAATAAATATATTCCTTATTTTCATTCTTGTTATTTAATTTGTCAAATTCGTTGTAATCAACTTCTCTACCTCTAAAATTCATACTATGCGACAGTGATATCATGTTATATATGTAACAATTTAATCATATATGTCAAGCGTGTTAAATAATAAAAATAAAACTAAATAAATGATAATTTTATTTAACATAATTCACCATATTATATAATTGTTTATTTGTGAAATTATGTCTCTATACAACAATAGTTTCAAGGAATTTTTTTTTTTTTTTTTTGGATACGTTGGAAATCCGCCGCCAAACTACCCGACTCAGTTTTAAATGGACTAGATAAAATCTCAAATTATCCATGACTCTTACAAGAAATACATCTATTAAATTCGAACCCAAAACTTAAAGATCAGATCCCAAATCCAACATTATCAACCAAGATTTCTCCTTTACATTAGCTGAAGATAGGCCCTCAATAAAATTTGAAAATTCACATCTGGAGCACCAGAATTTTCCCCAACAATCTCATCAGATTGGGAAAATCAAGCCCGGAACAAAGATTTGCAAGAGCCAAAAAAGATAAAGTTGCAGTGACCACAAAGAAAAAGGCTAAGAAAGTAATAAAGAAAGAAATGGCTAACTTTAATTTAATTCCAAAAACAAAAGTGTGTGTATTAGGGCTGTCTCAACGAATCAACGAATCGAATTCGTATTGAATCCTAAACGAATCGAATCAAAATGTGATGAATTCGTATTCGATTCATTTATTAAACGAATCTTAATATCTGGATTCGTATTCGATTCGTTTATTAAACGAATCGAATACGAATATTCGTTTATTTGTTTAGTCAATGATATTATTTAATAAAATAATTTACCACACTTGATTTACATTAATTCTTCATAAATATATACATATAAAAATGTAATTAATCTATTTATTAAAATATTTCACCAAATATTAAAAATATTACTTTTTCTATGATAATTAGCTATAATTTCTCGAATCTTAATTGAAAATTAACAAGAACTAGTATTAAATAATTAACTAAACCACACCCTTAAGGGCCAGCGTGGACATCCCCATAATTTTTTCATATTATATAATATATTGGTATGAGATTTTCGTGCGGACACTCATAATAAAAAAAAAATACTATATATGTATATAAGAATGCTAAACATACACCCAAATAGAGATGGCAAAAATACCCGGACCCGGGTCCGGAATCAAAAAATCCGGACCCGGGTCTTTAATATTAAGACCCGGGTGATCCCGGGTCCGGAAAAAATTAAAAAAAAATAAATAAAAAAAATTAAAAAATAAATTAGATTTTAATAAAAAATATAAATATATATGGACATATATATATAATAATAGAATTTAATAAAAAATTAAAAGAATTGAAATAAAACTAATAAAATAAAAATATGAATATAAAATAATACAATTAAAATTTTAAAAAAATTTAAAAAAAATTTAAAAAAAAAAAATCCGGGTAACCGGGTCCGGACCGGGTCTACCCGGGTCCGGACCCTGGAATATTTACCCGGGTCCGGAATCGGACCCGGGGAAGTGAAATCTCTTTCGGATCCGGACCCAGGTCCGGCCGGACCCGAGTCCGGATCCGGAAATTGCCATCCCTACACCCAAAGTAACACCTCATGTGTCTTCGGATGGGTAATTTGGATATTTATCAAAATATTAAGGATTAAAAAAAAAAGCATGGATGGATGTCTTAGGTGTGTCTTGGGGTGTGCGTGTATCATTACTCATATATATATATATATATATATATATTATATATATATATATATATATATATATATGTATGAAGCCTCTTAATTTTAACAGATATCAAAGCCTAGTGTTTTCTTCTTTATCAAGTTTCCGTCCATAGGTACATCCTCCTCGTTATCTGCAGCTCTTGCTTGCTTCTTTCTCTTCAATTAGTATATATTTATATGCTGCATTTACAATACTTACATAAATTGATCGTATTTCAATGGGTTTCTAGGTTACAGATCAATGAGTTCGTTATTAAGAAACTTCAAGCAAAAGGAAGCGACTGTCAACAGAAATGGCAAAAAAGTACTCACAGAGTTGATAGCTTCTTCAAATGGTAAATATAATCCTTATCGTATCTTCTCTTCTAAAGAGCTCAAGCTAGCAACAAACAACTATCACTCCGAAAATGTTATAAAACAAGGCGAAACTTATAAATTGTACAAGGGTTTTTGCCGGGATCGCCTTATTTCGGTTATGAAGTTTTCCAATTCTGACACTAATTCATACGATCAATGTATTAATAACCTCGTATATGCATCTCAAATGATTCACAAGCATATTTTACAACTGATTGGATGCTGTTTAGAGACTGAAATTCCCATTTTGATTTTTGAATCTGTGGAGTTTGGGACGCTGGCGGATCGTATTTACGGCAATACTCAGTTTGAACCTTTACAATGGACACAGAGGTTAAAGATTGCAATGGATATTACTAATGCACTTGCATATCTTTACCTTGGATTCCGCAGGCCAATTGTTTTTAGAAGTTTCAAGATGTCATCTATCTTATTCAATGAACAAAAGGTTGCAAAACTGTTTGATTTTTCATTAGCTATATCAATTCCTGAGGGTGAAACCCATGTGACTGAAGCAGTAGATGGAATAATCCGGGACTATATTGGACCTGAGCAATTCAGGGGTGCTTTCAATGAAAAAATTGATGTGTATAGTTTTGGTGTATTTTTACGTGAGCTTTTGACTGGACGTAAAGCCTTTGATCCGGATCGAATGCCAAATGGTGATGAAAATATTACATTGGATTATGTGAAGAAATATTTTGAAGAAAACAGAATTAATGAGATAATGGATCCTTTGATTGTTGAAGACAGTTCAATTCCTGGGAAAGAGCAGCAATTGCAAGCTTTTGTAAAAATGATCATTGAATGTGGCAACTTATCACCAAAAGATAGGCCAACAATGCAGGATGTTTCAAACCAACTCAGGAATATGTATCGATCTTGCTCTTGCATGTAATTTTTTTTTTTTTTTTTTTTTTAGAATTTTTGATGCCATTAGATGTAGCTGGTTGTATCGTATCGTGTATAAACATAAAGTTAATTCTGTGATTAAAGTTTGATTTTCATGCTTTCATCAAGCAGAGGAGTATGCTGACAAACTTAAATCTGAATTAGAAGTTTAATTAGATTATCAATTGTAGACTAAATTTTGCTTACTGCAGGGGCCAAGCATCATGTAATCTCATGAACGGTGGTGGATCCAGTCTTATTTGTGAGTGTTTATGCCTATGTATCTTGTTGCTATTTCATTTCAAAGTTTACCATTGAAGCTTTTTAGTTATTACTTTTTAGTTTACACTGGATTAAATGAACAAATATATACACACATAGCGATTCGGGTTATGGGTGTGCGAGAAAATAGATGCATTGTCTTTTAATCCGACCTAATATAACTTGCAATCATCAGGACAATTTAGTATCGAACTCGTAATGCATTCAAGACTTAGCGTAGATAATCGTCGGTTACTACAACGAAATAAAAAATAGAGAGATATCACGACTAACAACCCGAAATTAAATAATTATTTATCTATCAATTTCGAGTTTCCTCCTGAAAGATTAGTAAGTAAAACTTTTCAAGTACTTGACTAGTGGAATGACATCATAATGTCTACCATGTTTTATCAATTATTACTAAAGAGATGCAGTTTTTACCCCAGCGATTGAACAAACTTTCAAATTATGAGGTAATATTTTGGAAGCGGAACAGTCTTCATTACATCCAAGCAATTTAGAAGCAACAACATGTGTGGATGATTGGACCCAAGCTGATCTGAGGCAACAAAGAGATTCCCCCGATAACTTTGAAGCCTGGTTCGACAATGCATCTGCAAATGTAAGTGGAACAAGAGCTGAATGATCAACAACAGACACATATAATAATGATGAGTAAACAATTGTAATGAGGCACTATCTAAAAAGTATAATGTAACTAGGTGAGTTTTGATTATTCTCACCCCAATAATACGAATGTAATTTAAGTTTTTACAAATTTAAGTTCAAATTGTTTTATTTTATTTTTAATTTAAGTTTAAAATATAATGTAATATAAATTCAAATTAACAAATTTGAAATCCCATTTTTTAATTTTTTTTCTAAAAAAAATAAAAATAAAAATTTTAAATTAATTTAAAAAATCCGGAACCGAACTGGAACTGTCCGATTCTGTTTTGATTCTCGATTCCACATTCTTGTGGAATCGGAACCGAACCAGAATTATTCAGTTCGGTTTCGGTTCCACGTGAGAACCAGACGGTTCGATTCTGATTCGGAACCGAACCGAACTGAACTGATGGTTAGATCTACATCTAATTACAAAACATAATATCAACTTGATTGTAAGGCAATATTAGCATGCCATCAGTTTAATTACAAATCATGCATAAGCTCATGAGTTGCTGGGTTCTTAGCTTCCTCTAATTTAAATATATTTGTCTGTTGAGAGGAAGAGCAGACAAAGAAATGAAGGAATGTGGGCGACGGCTTGACTGAGAAAATAATAAGAAAGATTTTAAGGTTTCTTAACTTTGGGCTTTTGGAGTTTAAAGAAATAAATAATAATAATAATAATAATAATAATAATAATAATAATTATTATTATTATTATTAACTTTTAAGTCTGTAACAGCTGTTAGCCACTCAATTAAATTTAAATTTAAAATTTTATAAAATGACAACAATATATTTTGGGACGGATAGGATTTTACAAGTTGTTGCGGTCCAATAATTGAACGGGGCATTATTTATCTATTATCCTTTCTTATTTCTAAAATGGAATATAAAATTATGTATCAGATTCCTTTCATTTGGGATGGGTATAGGTAGATGTGGACCAGTTGGTCACGGGTCGGTTTCTTATTTTTAGAGGGAAAATAAAAAAAATTGATTTAGTTTCGGTTCCGAACCAAACTTTAAGATTACCATTTCAAATTATATGGAACCATAATCGAATCGTTTGGATTCGATTCGGTTCCGATTTTGCAATCGGAACTGGATGAAACCGTAACCTTACGATTTCATCCGGTTCGATTTCGGTTTCGAATCGGAACTGTGACCAGACCTAGGTATAGGGTTGGTAAATGAGTTAGGTTTTAAAAAATCTATTTTTAAATTCAAGTATTATAATATTTTTAAGATATTAAAAAAAGACAGTTACTTAAATTTTAAATTGATATAGGCCTAAATTTAAATAAAAAAAATAATTAAATTATGATTGTAGTTTTTAAAGTTCAGTCATTTTCCAATAATACTGCTTCAAATTATACCTCTGCTATAGAAATTGCACAACCCTCTCTCTCTCTCAATCTCAAAATTACAGATCAAGCCTCGAGCTCACCTGATCTTTAATCTCAATATATCCACAGGTACATCCTCAATTTCATTATTACCATGTAGTAATTATTTTGAGTAATTATATTAATTTTATGCTCTTGTTTCTTAATTTATATATATACATATACATGCTTCATTTACAACATTTTATATAAACTGATGATTGTACTTTAATGGGGTTTGTACTCTCTAGATGAGTTCCATTTTAAGAAAATTCAAGCATAAGGAAGCTGATGAAACAACATTTATGATGAGGAATGGCGAAACAATACTAAAAGAGTTGATAGCGTCTTCTAATGGTAAATATAATCCTTACCGTATCTTTTCTGCTAAAGAACTGAAGCTAGCAACAAACAATTATGACATGGAAAAAGTTATAAAACAAGGGGGAACGTATAAATTGTACCAGGGTTTTTGGCAAGATCGCCTTATTTCGGTTATGATGTTTGAAATTTCTGAACATAGGGCATACAGATGCTGTATTAATAACATTGTGTATGCATCTCAAATGATTCACAAATATGTTTTACAACTGATTGGATGCTGCTTAGAGACTGAAATTCCCATTCTAGTATTTGAATATGTTAATTACGGGACAATCGCTGATCGTATTTATGGCAATACTCAGTTTGAACCTTTACTATTGACACAGAGGTTGAAGATTGCAATGGATATCGCGAATGCGCTTGCCTATCTTCACCTTGGATTCCGCAGGCCAATTGTTTTTAGAGATTTCAAGTCGTCATCTGTCTTATTCAATGAAGAAAATATTGCGAAATTGTTTGATTTTTCATTATCCGTGTCCATTCCTGAGGGTGAAACACATGTTACTGATGCAGTTAATGGAATATTCAATGCATATATTGCACCTGAGCACTTGAGGACAGGTTTTTTCAATGAAAAAATTGATGTTTACAGTTTTGGTGTGTTTCTAAGTGAGCTTTTGACTGGGCAAAAAGCCTTTGATATAGATCGCTGGCGAAATGGTGGTGAGCCTATTTTACAGGATTATGTGAAGAAATATTTTGAAGGCAACAGATTTAATGAGATAATAGATCCTTTGATCGTGGAAGACACGTCAGTTCCTGGGAAAGAGCAGCAATTGCAAGCTTTTGTCCAACTTATCCTTAAATGTGTCGACGTATCACCAGAAGATAGACCCACAATTGTTGATGTTGCAAAGCAACTCAGGCAAATGTATCAATCTTCCATGTAATTTTTATATACCTTGTTTTCATGTTTATATTTTTCATTGCCATTAGATGTAGCTGGTTGTAAACAAAAAAAGTTACTCGTTTAATGCTTGATTTTGATGCTATCATTGAAAAGTCCTTATGGAAAAGCTGAGGAGTTTGCTGAACAAACTTAGATTGTTATACATATAATTGAAATTTCCTAGCCTTTGAGAAATGTAGACTAAAATTAATAAAACATGGTCAGAATCGCTTGCATACTGCAGGGGCCAAGTACAGAGCTCGTCTTCTCTCTTTCTCTTCATACCAACAGGTACGTCCTCCCTGATGCCCGAACTTGTTATTTACATGCGAAGTTTGACATTAATAGTTCTGTTGCAATTCTTTTGACATTAATCGGCTAACAATTGTCAATGTGGCAAGGCAGTTGAGGCAAATGTACCTATCTGTTGTTTAATCTTCAAATTTATGTATGGTCTTATTTCTCAATAATGTCAAGTATCTTGTTGGTCTTCTTATATATTCTTTTACCTTTGTAAGCTTTTGAATGTACTGATGCTATTGACTAAAAAGATTATTGTTGACACATATGATCAAAGTTTGCAATAGAGATAGCTAATGCAGTTCCATGTCTCCATGCTAGATTCTCCAGGCCTATTGTTTTAACGGATGATATGCCGCAAACTTTATGGAATATGTTGCACCTGAGTGTATGACTACATGTGATTTCAATGGCAATTGTTATTCTTGTAATTTTGGTGCATTTCTATTGTGCTTTTGATTGGAAAGTCCAAATTTGTTTTTTTTTTTAAAGGGGGATTTTGTTGAGATTATATATTGAACAGAATGGATTTCATGATATAGCAGATCCCATAAATGTTGAAAACGAATCATTTCCTGGAAGAGCAGAAATTCCAAGCTTTTACTGATTCCAACGTTTTAACGATGAATTGGTTATGCAACTCTTGATGTCATCAAGAGTTGAACAAATTTTTGCCTGTGTTTCATTTGTTTACTCAGTGGCATTGATAGCAATGCTGATAGCGAAGTTTTATTATTAGTATATATTAAAGTTTTTTTTTAACAAATTTTTGCCTGTGTTTGTGTTTCCTTTGTTTAGTCAATGGCATTGATAGCAATGCTGATAGCGAAGTTTTATTATTAGTATATATTAAAGTTTTTTTTTTTTGGAATAATATACCAATGTTTATAATTCTAAATCTGGTTTGTTGACCTTGTTGGCCAATCATTAAAACAAATTAGTAAGGAAATTGTGTAGACTTTGTTGATGGTAGAAATCAAGGCATAATACATCAAACAGTAGGTCAAGGACAAGGATGGGATTTCCCTTTTCCAAAAGGGAAAGACAGAGAAGTGTTAGCCACTCCTCGGCTCGGCGGAAGGCTTTGACGTGATCTCCCAGATTTGGGCAAACCAGACTACAGGGTTCGGCATGAAATCCAGAAGCCGACCACATCAGGTACGTAGCCGACCACATTAGGTCGGGAAGGCAAGTCAAAGTCTATCCGGCCACTGAAAAGGTGTGATGAGTTCGGCCAAGGCAGAAGTGATTGTGGGAAGCTCAACGAGTCGTCTGGCCGACCACTTAGCAACCGACAGAAGCACCGACAGAAGCTTTGAGAATATGATTTCCCTTTACACATGTCATCTCCCGGAGGCACCCACCAGGTTGCTGTCATCACTCAATATGTATAGCAGTGAAGAGTCAGATGGATGCGATAGGATGTCAGAAGATAGGCTTACTTTCGGCGAGAGGAGGCCTAGGGCAGAGAGCTTAATAAATGAGTCAAATGTCACGTGGACAACAGGAACAGCAAACCGCCTCATCTCAACCGCCTCATTCGCAGTATATAAAGAGAGGCATGTGTATAGATAGGAGGAGGGACTTTATTTTTCTACCAAAAAAAAAAAAAAAAAAAATTGTAACACCTTAGTCGTGTAAAACAGCTCGGTTTCCACACAGACCGACCGCCAAGCAGGTCGGCCGAGCCCTTTCAAGTAATAAAAACTACCATGTGGTCGGCCGAGCCCTTTCAAGTAATAAAAACTACCATCCATTTTATGCCCGTGGACGTAGGCTGGATTCATTCCGCCGAACCACGTTAGCTCCCCGTGTCAATCTGAATACTTTTCGCCTTCTATCAAAGTTTGCTTTTGGTTCCCCATAACCAAACAAATTCACTGCTGAAGGAAAGTTGAATCCCGGGAACAATAATCCCTTTATTGTCCCTGAGACGAAAACCAGCCGTCAACATACTTATTGCCCTTGGAATGTTCTTAGCAAGAGCCAACATATTAGTATAATGTTTTTTGAATTCAAGAAGCTGCATTTTTGCATATTATGTTCATTCTGCTGCAGATTTAGCTCAATATATGATCAATTTGCCATCACATGCAAAAGTTTATAAAAGAAAAGACTTTGTCAATGAATTGTATTAGGGTTTTTTGCAAGACTGCTCAATTCTGTTATGAAGTTTGACAATGAAATTAGGTTTACTGCATGCTTATATTGATACTGGCTGATCTTTTTTTAGTACAATTTAACCTCAAATTTTTTTTTTCAAAGATACATTGTATAAATAAGGTTAGAAGATACAGTAATACAACGTCGCAAACGACATAATTACAAGATTGAAATTTGGCTCGAAAAACTACTTAGGCATATTTAAGATTTAAGCTTAGTTAGGATCGCTCACATGTTTAATTGATGGATCACCATCATGGATAAAATATTATTTCATATTTTGTTACTTTGAGAGTATTATTTAATCAAGGTTTTTGAACATATTGTCAAGAGATTTTAAATAATCTTATTTTTGAGAATTTTTTTTTTTAATATGATTTTAGAAAATGTAATCTCAAAATAATTGAAGCCTATGTTGCTTTTGCTAATGATGGTAGAAGAAACACAATTTGAAGATGTATTATTATATGAGAATCTTGCCGTTAAATCATTTTTTTCGGGTTTAAACGGAGTATGTAAAATTCTCGACTGTCTCAGATTCTTATAAGAAATATATTCCCTATATTTGAACTCATAACCTTAAGGTGGGATCATAAATCCTACATTATCAAATAACGTCCATTGTAACTCTTAGTTCTCTAACCACCTGACCAAATTAACTTACTTTTACACATTGACCTTTTAATGCAAAAAAAAAGAGCCAAAGTCTTTCAGGATTGCAACTGCATCAAAATCAATTTTTTTTTTAATATAAATGTTGGGGTGTATAAAAGCAACTGAAATAAAAACCAAGTGTTAATTATTATTATTTTTTTTTAGAAATTTAACTGTTGAATAATTAGTTGGGACAAAATGGGCCAATCTCCTTTGTATATAAAGCATTTGAGGAATTAGTTGTCTACTACTCAACCATCTAAGTCTTATTTAATAATCTTTTAATTCTGGTCATGAGAGAGACAATGTTTTACGTATTATAATATTAGGTAATAAAATATTAATGTGTTCAAAAAAAAATGTAGCCGAATTTAGAATATTTAAATGGATGTGTAGGTTCATTATGGGAGAGAGAATTAAAAAATGAAGAAATTTAAAAGTAAATAAATATAACATTGAGTGAGGAGAATATGAGAGAAATAATATTAAGATAGTTCGAAGATATTAATATTTTAAAAATCGAATCGGTGATCAAATAAGTGATTCAAAAGGTTTAATGGATAACCTGTTCGATCGGTTGAATTGTGTCAAAAAACTCGGCAAAACCGATTTACGTAATAAATAATCTTATTTAATTAAAATCATAAAAAGTTATATATAAAAAGAGATTGAACTGGTCCAGTTAACCTTTCCTAATAATCTTTATTATGACCGGACTCACGATATGTTATCGATTCGACCAGTTGAACCGCCGGTCCAATCCGATTTTTAAACATGGGAACATATATAACTTAGATTTCCAAGTGTCCATATAAAAAAAAAAATTGTATTTCTTATGTTAAGCGATACAAATGAAAACTCAAGTTGATATAAATATGCTTATATTTTAGTAGGCTTAATAAAAAATTATTATTCAGAAAGAAGGAAAAAAATGCGAAAATTAATAATAATAATAATAACCTATTGAAATTCGAGTGAAAGACCTCAAGGTACCTTTTCCCTTTGTGAAGGTTTTCCGCAGATTCGTTCGTCACACAAAACAATCAACAATCAAGAATGCAAGATTTTTACCGTGGTTCGCCGGAAATATTCCCGACTACATCCACGTTGAACTCCGGAACAAGGAGCTCGCTGCACTAATCAAGTTCAAGATTACACAAGAATCTTGAATCCGTTTACAAACAATAATTTCCTCAATCTCTCAATAAACCCTAATCTCTAAAAGTGTCTACCTCTCAAATTCCCAATTGAAAAATCACACTAACTTGGACTAGGAATAAGGCTTAACACTTAGCCAAATAAAAGGAGAAAAATGTGTAAACAATTAAAATGAAAACCTTAACTAATTCTCAACCTAAGCACCCTTTTATATATGATGAGCAAAATGATGTAATTGGGACAACGGCAAGGATTGCGCCACGTGTCCCTTATCCAACGGATGATAAAGGCTTCACATTTTACAATCTCCACCTTGAAGCCAAAAACAACCATCACTCCCAACCATATACAAGGAAACATTAAGGCCAAGATAGCACAGCAAACTCACATACTTCCATCATTGTTCATGTCGGCTGCAAGGTCAGCCAACCCCCACCTGCAACAGCTTCATGCAGTGGGAGAGTTTGGTTGCAGTCACAATTTTTGTCCCCATGTCAGATGGGTTATCTTCAGTTGGAACCTTCTTAATCTCAATCTTACCATTTGAGATAATTTCCCGCACAAAATGATACTTCACATCCACATGCTTGGTTCTCTCACGATGTACTGGATTCTTGCTCAGATGTATTGCACTCTGACTGTCAGAATACACAACTGTCTTACCCTGCAACTGTTGTATGTCGGTTAAGATACCCTGAAGCCAAATTGCTTCCTTGAACACATCAGTTATGGCTATATATTCCGCTTCGGTAGTTGAGAGTGTGACCAACGGTTGCAGGCTTGACTTCCAGCTGATGCAATTTCCACCAAGTGTGAAATAATAAGTTGTAGTTGACTTTCTAGAGTCTCTGTCACCTGCAAAATCAGAATCAACATACCCTACCAAGTCTAAAGCGTTAGATTTGTTAAAACATAAGCCATAATCAACAGTTGTATTTATGTATCTTAACAACCATTGCAAAGCACTCCAGTGTGCTCCACCTGGATTAGACATAAACCTACTCAATAAAGATACAGCGTATGACAAGTCAGGTCTAGTACTAATCATGGCATACATCACAGAACCAATAGCATTTGCATAAGGTACATTTTCCATTTTTATCATCTCAAACCTATTAGCAGGACTTTGTGATTTAGACAAAATAAAATGACTCGCAAGAGGCTGACTAACAGGTTTACAGCCACTTACCCCAAATCTAGATGCTACCTTTTGCAAATAAGTGGATTGATGTATTTTAAGACAATTTTTGCCTCTATCTCTATCAATGGTCATACCTAGGATTCTCTTTGCACTACCTAGGTCTTTCATGGCCACTTCTCATTCAAGTTTATGGGTAGACTTTAATGCCTCTCCTAAGCTAGCAGGCTCAATCCCATTAATTTCATGACTTGATAATAATGCACAGAAATACAAATCATTAGTTGAGTAATCATACCTGGTAAGAGGCCTTACTTGCCTCCTACTTCTGTCTCTTGCTAGCTGATAGTTGGCCAATGTGTCTTGAGGTGTTTCATCATGCTGCTCAGCTTGATCCAGTTGATCTACTGTGTCTTCTTCACTTTGTTCTAGTATATCTGCTACTTCATTTCTGTTTTCCTCCTGGTTATTTCTCCTGGGCTGGGTGTCCTCAGATGTCTCTGTGTCTGACATGTCACCAACTTGCTCAGTGGTCCTTGATGTCCCTGGCTCCACCTGCATCTGAGCTCCACCTGCAAGATCAAAATCTGCTAGATCCTTTTCTAAGGCACCTGCATTCTTGTTAGTAGATTTACAAGGAAAACAAAGTTCATTGAATATAACATCCCGACTAACTATGATTTTGACTCCAGGTGATTCTCTTTCCCATAACCTATACCCTTTTGTCCCTTCTTGATATCCTAGGAAAACACACTTGATTGACCTCGGTTCAAGTTTACCTATGGACTGGTGAGCATAGGCTTCACAGCCAAACACTCTAAGGTGGTCAAGCTTCTAAGCCCTACCAGACCAGATTTCTTCTGGTGTCTTAAACTGAACGGAACTATTTGGGCTCAGGTTAACTAAATGAGTAGCAGTATTGAGGGCCTCACCCCAAAAGGGTCTCGGAAGTTCGGAAGAAAATAAAAGACATCTAATCTTTTCTAATAAGGTTCTATTCATTCTTTCCGCAACTCCATTCTGTTGAGGGGTGTTTCTAACAGTCCTATGTCTCAGGATACCCTCACTAGTACAGTATTGATCAAACTCAGTATTACAAAATTCTAAACCATTATCAGTTCTCAAGACTTTTACTTTGTTACTAGTTTGATTTTCTACTAATACTTTCCATTCTTTAAATTTAGTCAAAGTTTCATCCTTTGATTTTAGTAAGAATGTCCATAATTTCCTACTGTAGTCATCAACAATATAGAGAAAGTATTTCTTACCCCCATGAGTCTGAACCTTTGTTGGTCCCCATAGATCACAATGTAGATACTCCAGACTCGCATTTGACAAGTAAATTCCAGTTGGGAAGCTCTGTCTGTGCTGTTTGCCCAACACACAGATCTCACAAAACTCAAGTGGCTTCAACTGGTCCTTTCCAAATTGTCCCTGCTTGCTGAGTACCTGCATTCTTTTCTGGCCTATATGGCCAAGTCTCAAGTGCCATATATTAGTCATATCAACATTAGAAGTTAAAGCAGAAATGGGTTTCTCTGAGAATACATGTTGGCCATTTAGAACATACAATCCGTTTCTTTTATACCAGTTAGGATCAGTTTATTACCCTTAGATATGTGCATGTTTCCTTTGTGTGCTTTATATGTGAAACCTAATTCATCTAGTGTTCCTAGTGATATCAGGTTCCGTTTCAAGTTAGGTACATATCTAACGTCAGTAAGAATCCTAACTTTACTATCATGAAGTTTTAGTGTTATGTCCCCAACTCCCTGTATCCTACAAGTATTGTCATTACCCATATACACAGTGTCTTGGTCAGAATTTCTAAAGTTGACAAACCAATCCCTATACGGACTCATGTGAAAGGAACACCCGGAGTCCAGAATCCATTCTCTACTAATGTGATCACTAGACACAGTCAATGCCTCAGATAGGCACATCGACCCCTTTTCGGCAGCCACAGTAGCACTGCCTTCATTTTCCTGTTCTCTAATGAACTTATAGCAATTCCTTTTAAGGTGTCCCATCTTTCCACAATGATAGCACTTCTTGTCACTATTCTTATTCTTATCCTGTTTATTCTTTTTCTTCCCTTTAGGTTCTTGGTTATTAGTCTGATGATTATTCGGACCATTATATTTCCTTTCATTTTTTCCTTTCACGAATAAGTTCGCTCCTCCTCTCCTACCGGTTCTAAGTTCTAGTTCTCTAGCCCTTATACCAGATATCACCAAGTCTAGCCTAGGTACAACTCCTGTGTAATGTAGAGAGTTCTTAACGACACTATATTCTTCAAGCAGTGCATTTAATAGAATCATAGATTCGCTAGAGTCTCCTAGGGCTTGGTCCGTTCCTTTAAGGATTTTAGTCATTTTCGTGAATTCATCCAAATTATCATCTATCGACTTATTAGTATTCATCTTGTAATTAAACAAATTTCCTTTTAAGAACACTAAATTTGGAGCAGAAACAACAGAATAAAGAGATTCGAGTTTACCCCAAAGTTGAATGGCGGTGTCCATTCCATCAACCTTTCTGATGACCGAATCTCCAAGGTGAAGGAAAATCAGGTTGTAAGCCTCTTCCAGGATTTCGTCCTTCGCTTCCTTTTCCATCTTTGGCCACTTTTATGAGTCCGGTTTCAGCGCCAAAGCCACCTTGTGGTGAGATAGCAATACCCTCATTTTTCTCTTCCAAGTGGTGAAATCTCCTTTTCCGTCAAATATTCCAATGTCGAGTCTCATAGTCGACATTTATGTTTCCTTTGACCCAGACACTTAATCGGCTATACACAATTCAATCTGCCTTAACACACTTCGGCAGAACACAACCAATCTGCCCTAACAAATACACAGCCAATCTGCCCAAGCAAGACAAAATCCAAATCTCCCAACAAGGCAGAAACCCTAATCACCCAACAACACAACTTCAACAGAGATTTAATTTCCCGAACTGCAACTTCAACAGAAAATTAGATCCCAAATTGCAATTCACACAGAAATTTAACTTCACCAAAAAAATGCAGTTCAAATACGGCAACAATGGCCTTGGGCAGAACTCGGCAACCCAAAGTTCTAATTTCCCACACAACTCTCGGCAACTCAATGGCTTTGTATGCCCTGTTCAGATCTTCAACCAGCTTCAACAGAATGCTTAATTTCCTAAATTTCAACTCCAACCGAATCACTCCAGAGAACACACACCCTTATCAGTGATTTCAATTCCTTATTCAGCAAACTCAGGCTTGGTTTGCGGCCTTTGATGCCCTAATTTGGCAAGCCAGCAGCTCGGTAACAGGGGACCAAGTTCCCTGCCATACGATACCCAATTAGGCAAGCACAGTCTTGAATCGGTACACCTAAGGGAATGCAGTCTGTTTCAAGATCGGCAAACCCATGGAATGAAACGGCACCTCTCGGCAAACCCAGAAGAAAGAAGTCAGTTTCAAGATTGGCAAACCCAGGGAATGAAATCAGTTTCAAGATCGGCAATAGGTCAGTTCTTGGTCGTCGGATTTGTGCCTTTGTTCGGCAATTACATGCTTTGATCTCTGCTCTTGGTCACAGTAGCCCTGTCATGTACTCAGCAAGGTTCCTTTTTTGATCGACTTTTGAGTTCTTTTAGACAAACATACACTTCTTGGCAAACTGTCCCTTTGATCTCGGCAACTGAGACCTGCTTGAATCGACTTACCCCTTTGATCGGATCGGCTACTTTTGTTTATGGCTTTCTTGTTCTGTGATCTTCAATCTTTCGTCGTCTGCGTTTGTAGATCTTGCCTTCATCTCTGTGTCTCTCGGCTGTGATCTTCAATTGTTTTCGTCTTCTGCGTTTTTCTTTTGAATCTTGCTCTCGTCTCTGGTTTTTGGCCGTGTTCTTCAATTTGCAAATTTTAGGGTTTTTCTTTGGCCAAAGAAAGACTGGATCTACTGATCTTGGTCCACAAATTCTTCTTTCGGCCCACTGGATCTATTTACAATAAAGCTCTGATACCACTGTGAAGGTTTTCCGCAGATTCGTTCGTCACACAAAACAATCAACAATCAAGAATGCAAGATTTTTACCGTGGTTCGCCGGAAATATTCCCGACTACATCCACGTTGAACTCCAGAACAATGAGCTCGCTGCACTAATCAAGTTCAAGATTACACAAGAATCTTGAATCCGTTTACAAACAATAATTTCCCCAATCTCTCAATAAACCCTAATATCTAAAAGTGTCTATCTCTCAAATTCTCAATTGAAAAATCACACTAACTTGGACTAGGAATAAGGCTTAACACTTAGCCAAATAAAAGGAGAAAAATGTGTAAACAATTAAAATGAAAACCTTAACTAATTCTCAACCTAAGCACCCTTTATATATGATGAGCAAAATGATGTAATTGGGACAACGGCAAGAATTGCGCCACGTGTCCCTTATCCAACGGATGATAAAGGCTTCACATTTTACACCCTTAAATTAAAAAAAAAAAATGTCTATTCTCTTTCTTCCCATGGGGACGGAGCAGTCTTTGCAGTGGGTCCAACAATCATTAATCGTTGATCATTTAGCCGGTCCCACATGCACATCACTTCATCACCGTCCAATTAAGTTAAATTTCCCACAATCACACCTTCTTTTTCTGTATTGTCTATGTATATAGTAAGTTACTCTTTTTTCTAATCAAAACAGTTTCCAAAGTTTATTATTTACTATTGTTAAAAACTATACGACTTATGAGGAAGATTAATTTCTTTGAAATTTACATATCTAAAATTAAGAATATATTTTAATACATTTTTTGAATCAAATTTCTTACAAATAAATAAATCTCAACAAAAGATAATTAAAAAATTTCTTCAAAATAATTTATCATAGAATAAAGAGACATATGTTAAAAAAATAAATAAATAAAGTGTCATAATATGAATATGTTCATAGAAATTTATAAATATCGAGCAATTTACTGTCGTCAATGATTGATTTGTATATGTATCTATATATATATATAGGTAAAGGGGTAGTAACATAATAAAAGATACAAATATTTTAAAAAATAAAAACATTTATAAATATTTTTTTAAAAGAAAAGCATCTATTAGTTCTTTCTATATATTACTAAAAGCTAATTAATTCAGGGATGCATTATTCAATTAATCATATAATTTAATATATAATAAATGTCAAGGTTGCACACATTACCTTCACTGCGGCTGATCACAGGGTATCTGAGCAGCTTCATCAGGGTTAATTAGGGGGTGTATTCAATTGAGATTTTAAAAGACTTTTTTGGGTTAAATAAGTCTTGTGGTATTCAATTAAGATTTTTAAATAATCTAAAAAGTCTTGTGGTATTCCATTAAGACTATTAGGATTTTTTAAAGAGTGCATCCAAATCTAGTGATATTCAATCAGGATTTTAAACAAGTAATATAAAGTCTTATGGTATTGAAAAACATAATTATTTTGAAGGATTCTTTTATATGTGTGATTCTGTGGGACTTTTTAGTGAAAATATAAATATCAAACTCTATAAAAAATCCCACCCTAACCCATGAGACTTTTTACATAAGATTTTTTTGAGTGTTAGAAAATAGAAGATGAACATACATGTTAGTTAGAAAATAGAAGATGAACATACATGTTAATTCTTCGTGAACAAATTACTTGCTTATTAGTAATTTCTTCTTTTTTCTTTCAAATAAAACAATATGACTTTCTTTTAAATGCAACTGATAATGTCATTTCTCCAACTATTTTTCTTAATGAATTTCATTTTCGAGGAGAAAAATTCTATCACATTAAAGATAATTTCCTAGATTTTCTTTGAGGCCAACATAACTTCTTCATTCGGATAGATAATAATGTACAAAATGAATTTAGCACAACAAGGATTTTTTTCCTCATTTTCTCGCTAATTTTTTACTTGTATTTTATTTTTTTTAAAAAAACCCAAATTTAAGGAAAAAATTATTTATCAATTATTAAGATCATTGATGCCGAAGTGTTATATTTTCTTCCTAAGTCAAAGAAATGACATTTTGTCATAGAAACTCATAAAATATTTCTAGGCCAGAGAAATGACATTTGGACATTTTGAACCAATTGACTTTCATTAACTTTTTTTATTTATGGTTACGTTCCATATAATATCGGTTATAAAAAAGGAAAAAAAATAATGGTCTTTTCAAATCTTACAAATTCTTATGAAATAAGTCTTTTAAAATCTAATATATAAAAAATCTTGATTAAAAGAAATTTAATAAAATATTGTAAGTCTCACATTCTTTAAATGTCAATTACATTCTTTAAATGTCTTTTAAAATCTACATGACTTATTTATTCATAAACAGTTTTTTAAAATCTCAATTGAATTCACAGGGTATCTGAGCAGCTTCATCAGGGTTAGTTAGTATGCATCAGAGTCAGTCAGTCTGTTAATAAAGTTAGTTAGACCGTTAAGTGATTAAGAAAGATAACATAGTTAGTTAATAATAATGTAAGCAGAATGTGTGACACGTGTACTCTTATGGATCTGTAATTGAGGTTGTTAAACACATGTGCAGATATACTTAATTGTATTTGTAATCGTGTTTCTATTGAAATAATAACAAATCTGCAGATCAATATTTTTTTTTTTTAGATTACGGTCTAATTCCGTCTCCAATAATTCCGCTCTATAGCATATTATAGAGTGAACTGGCTAATTATCTCATATATACATAAATTTTTGATGTATTAACCGATATGAGATGTTTATGATTATCTCATCACATATCAAATCACAGCGTCAAATACTCTCAAAAGGAAAATACTCTACCCCTTGCTATTTTTAAAAATACGGTACAAATACGTACGTATATATTATACAAATTCACCATTCAAAATTTTACTGCTAATCCCTAATTATTATTACCATTATTATTTGCTGCTTCTCATCTTCTTCTTACTTTTGGCTTGCGTTTTGTTCTCTCCTCTTCTCGTTTTCATTCATAGGGTTCTTCAAATCTTTTAAGATCCAACTATCATTTGTTCAAATTTCATTTGACTGCTTTCTCTATGTGAATCAAATTTAGGTTTTTATTTTTTTGGCCGATTAGGGCACGAATTTTCACCCCTGATTTTTTTCCCCAAAATTTTACTCTGCATTCAGTTCAATTTCAGGGATTTGAGATTCGATTCAATTGAGAAGTGCAGTAAATATCTATTTTTTAGGACAGATCAGAGCACGAATTCTGCGTGGTTTATGATTTTAGGGATTTTTATTGGGGCTTTTGGTGGGCAGCCTGATTTATTGACTATTAGGTGTGCATGTAGGGGATTTTGCAATTTTGGGATCGAAGCTCAGTGCTTTACTGCTCGATTTAAGATTGTTATCAGAGGTGTTTTTTTTTTTTTTTTTTTTTTTTTTTTTTTGTACGTTTGATAATTTATGATTTTTTTTATTAGGTGACTGCATGTGTAAACTTTGAGGGGTCCTCTGCTCATTTGTAGTGGATCCCTGCTTCTATATATATTTTTTTTCAAAAAAATAAAAAAACAATAAAAAATTGTAACTTCAAATTGTTCTGTTTTGGAGTGGTGCTAAAGAAGTGCTATAATTGGTTGAATTTGAGCGTTTTTGCAAAACAAAATCAAGTGGGTTGGCGTTGAAATTTTCATTTCGTGAATTGGTACTAGAGTTTGTGTGCACAAGTATTTATATAACTTTGGAAGGAAATGTATAGTTCTGGTCTGGATACGGGACATGAGAACAGTGGCGTAGCGGGTTCAATGTTGGTTCCTGTACAGTTTGTGTGGCCTAATGGGGGAAGAAGTGTTTCACTTAGTGGCTCTTTCACCAGGTAAGTGAATGAAACAAAACAATCATTAATGTGTTTGAATCCTTGATGGTTTTTAATGTGTCATTAGTCGCATAGTCTTTTGGTAGTTCATATATTGTGGGTTTTTAATTATTTAAATGGGTATTTGATGTGGGTTCTGATTGAAATTTTAATGCATGCACAGATGGTCAGAGCATATGCCTATGTCACCATCTGAAGGATGTCCTGCTGTTTTTCAAATCATTTGCAGGTTGCTGCCCGGGCATCACCAGGTTAATTGACTCTTATGGTTGTACTTTGCATCTCTATCACTAGTTCATGTTTAATTTTTAATTTTTTTATTGTGATTGAAGAGTGTTAATATCAGTTCCATAAATGCTCATTGTGTACTTTTAGATTGTCTTCTATCACCTAGCATTTTAAGTTTCATGGTAAAAGTCTGTTTAAATTTTGATACTGATGTTTAGATGTTTATGTCCATTTCCATGCAGTACAAGTTCTATGTTGATGGAGAATGGCGGCATGATGAGAACCAGCCCTATGTGAATGGGAATTATGGGGTAGTGAATTATGTATATATAGCTAGGCCACAACCAGTTATGGTTCCTACTACTGTCAGCCCTGAGACTAGTGGTAACATGGAGGTAGATGATGTTGTTGTGCATCCGGTAAGGGTCTCTCTCACATAATGAATACTGAATAACTTAATTTCTGGTTAGCCATCAACCCGTAGATCTTATCCTCACTATGATACTTTGCTTGAGAAATATGACCCTAACATTTAATAATATCCAAAATGTAATATAGATGTGCATATATGTAGATGGAGGGAGAATTTTCCCATGTAATATTAAACTTCGTGAGCTGCCAAGTTTAGGTGCTCATGTTTGTCTTAAGAGAGACTACTTGGTACACTAAAATGAATTAAAACCACCTTCAGAGAAGACTACCGGGACCCTGCTTTTCTAGGATAGTGGTGAAACTGAGAGCCATGGTGATGATATTTAGCTGCTAAGTTTATAAATGTCAGTATTAAGCTCATATTTAGGGTTTTGGAAGTGACATTTTTTCTGTATTAATTTGCACTAATAGGAAAGGCTTATGGTAGAAAATGTGGAGTTCTGTCGCAGTTGTCATTATCCTCTTGCTCTTCTGTTATCCTGCTGGACACAATAGGTCACATTTTCAAGTGGTACTTGCAGGAAGGTTCTGCACAATTCTCAGAGGCTGATTTACAGCTTTCTCGTCAACGTATATCATTATTCTTGTCCACACATACAGTATACGAGCTCCTTCCCGACTCAGGCAAGGTTTGAATGGTTTCCTCTCTTAACGAGCTGCTAATAAGTACATTGTTGGATTTGAGCATTGCTTTTCTTTATAATTTGAGAATTCTTTTTCTTTTATACTTTTGGTGAGGCTCGCTCTTTTCTAATGTTGCAGGTCACTGCCTTGGATGTCAATTTAGCTGTGAAGCAAGCATTCCATGTTCTCTATGAGCAGGTGAATCTCTTTTACTGCTACATGCACTTTTATCAATAATTTGTTTGGTAGTTTGTCTCGGAAGACTAAGGTTCGTGTTGATTCTTATTGTCAGCTTGTGATGTATGTGTTGCAGGGACTTCCGATGGTTCCTCTTTGGGATGATAGCAAGCGCCGGTTTGTTGGAATTCTTAGTGCATTGGACTTCATCCTGATTCTGAGAGAGGTGTGTCTGGATCTGGAATGAGCTTTTTGGCTTTCCTTTCAAAACATGTAGTCGCTACATTATGAGGATAGCTTCAATTTATGCTTCAGAAAGGAAATTGTGTGAGGATTATATTATAACAGAATATTTCAGACAACCATGGACATCAGTGGATGTTTGCATCTGTTGAAAGGTGCTAGGATGCACTATGTAATCAGAATTTCATTATCCATAAACAACCTTGCTAGCAATGAAGTTTCTCTCAATAGAATAAATATTTTTCTCTTCCTCTTTCCAACTTGTTGGTACAGGCAGTGAGGGATTCTGCCTCAAGTTCAAATATGAGAAAATGGTCGGAAAACCATTTTTAGAATGTCACGTGCTTGAAATTTTTTTCTAAAGTTTTACTTGGTTGTGCTCTCCTCAACCAATGGTTGTCATTTTGTGTAGTATTATGAGTTTTCATGCAACTGTGAAATAGTATATCCAGTTATTCATGGTCAATGGGTTTCCATTCCAAATTTCTTAAAGAAAAACTATCTGTGTTTCATTGTGTTTGCCTTTTATGTTTCTTGTGTGAAATGTCTGCTGGAATTCATTTTTCTCCATGCTTTTTACACATTTTGGTTTTTATGTTTCCCAAGTTTCTCACATGCAGTCTCACATACAGAAACACCTCCAATCACATAATCTACTAGTTCACACAAATCACAAATTGAACCTGTGTTGTGCTTGTCTGCTATTGCATGGAGTTGTTTTCTTTCTGTGCATGTTACACTCCCATTGAGTTTGCATAACAAGTATAACCTGTTAAAATTCAGTTAGGGACTAATGGATCAAATTTAACGGAGGAAGAATTAGAGACACATACCATATCAGCTTGGAAAGTTGGGAAATTACAGCTTATTCTCAATCGCCAAATGGATGGCAATGGGAGACCATATCCTAGACGTCTTGTCCAAGTGAGTGCTTCCTCTGATGCCTTAAAAGTTCTTTAGCATTCAAAGAACTGCAAATGATCTGCAGTCTTGTCTTTTTGCTTATTCTTTCTGTTTCAAGGTTCTGGTTATTTTTGGAATACTACTTTCTTTTGACTTGAGAGTCTGCTGATATGTAAATACTTTTGACTCATGCTCTGAAGAATATTTTACATAAAAAAGGTTTCAGTACATAGCTAAAATACTTTGGCTTCATTTATAAGGGGAATGGAAATGCTAGTGTTCTCATTCGAAGTCTTAAGTGTGATAGCTGATGATACGGAAAATCAATTATTTATGCCTTTCCATGCCTATCTCATCTGTCAGCATTATCATCTAAAATTTCCAGATAAGCTTCATTTTACATTGTTGATTAGTTCATACTTGTTTATTGATGGTAATCTTCATTAGCCATGAAGTTGATGATGAAATTCTCTTCTTTTGGTTTATGATGAAACTTCAGTATTGCCGAAGTGAGTAGTTTTGGTGTAATATTTACGATTCGTCTATCATGCAGGCTAGTCCTCATGATTCTCTCAAAGAAGTTGCTTTGAAAATTTTGCAAAATAAGGTGGCAACTATTCCCATTATCCATTCAACAGGACCGGGTGGTTTATGTCAAGAGATACTCTATCTCGCATCTCTATCTGACATATTGAAGTGTAAGCATTTTTTTATTCATTGGCACAGGACCGTGTTTCATTGCTAACCTAAACCTATTTTCAGGTATGTGTCGGCATTTCAAACATGCTTCTAGCTCATTGCCCATTCTTCAACAACCAGTATCTTCATTTCAGTTGGGTACATGGGTTCCACAAATTGGGGAAGCAAATGGTCGGCCATTTGCGATGTTGAGACCAAATGCTTCACTTGGTTCTGCATTATCTCTGTTAGTCCAAGGTGATTTAACTTTGCTCCCACTCATTGGTTAAAATGGAGGATTTCTGACTCATTTTTCTATTTCTAACCTACAAGTACCCTCATACTTCTGTTAATGTGAAGGGCCGTTATTCCTCTTGCCTGATGATGTGATTTAATGATATGGAAGAATTTTTTTGGCAATAGATGTATATTAGGCTTGTTTATAGTTGTCGGGGATTTATCTAGTATCGACTATAGTCTCTCTCTCTCTCTCTCTCTAGAAGAATATTAAAAACTGATTTAATGGAATATATAAGTAGAAGGGTTAGCCAACCATGTTTCATGATCTCTTCCTTATTTGGGCAATTGCACCTTGTGCAGCTGAAGTTAGTTCAATACCAATAGTGGATGATAATGACTCATTGCTGGATATATATTCACGAAGGTAATCCATCCTTCCCACCACCACTCGTTCTCTCTCTCTCTCTCTCCTTTTTAGCTCCCCATCATTTTAATATAAAAACGGTGATAAAAATGTTGCATCAATTGAATGTTTAACCTTCCTTGATAGTGATATTACTGCTTTGGCTAAAGATAAAGTGTATGCTCAGATCGGTCTAGATGAAATGAGTATTCACCAGGTAATTGCCAGAACCTCCGCATATGATTTATGCCTGTCGTTCTGCTTCGTGGAGACTTAGATTGCCTATTTTCCTTTTTGTGCTGTTGCAGGCATTGCAACTGGGACAGGATGCAAATCCTTCACATGGCTTCAATGGACAGAGATGTCAGATGTGTTTGCGGTCTGATCCTTTACATAAAGTGATGGAGCGGTTGGCAAATCCGGGTATCTTTTAGTTCCCCAAATTTTTTTGTTTCTTGTTTTAAAGATGATTTTTGATGTAATAATCACAAAATTGTTTGGTTTCTTGTTTCATTTCAGGTGTAAGGAGACTTGTCATCGTGGAAGCTGGCAGCAGGCGTGTAGAAGGAATCATTTCATTAGGTGATGTATTTCGATTCTTGCTTGGTGTTTAGCAGGAATGCTGTCCACCGTTTGCGCCATCCAGTTTTGCATGAAGGGCATGCCGCGATGGAGCTAGAGAAAACCCATTTGTTTTTGATACTCTATCCCATGCCCTCTTATCGTGTTGTTCTTTGTCTTTCATTCTTGGGCTGCCGTCGCATGCGTCTGAACCCTTACTTATTTTTAGGATAGAAATTTCAAAGAGCAAAAGAAAATTTGTAAATTGTGAGACTTCAATTTCTTTTTACTTTTCATTCTTATAATCAAAATGATCTTTTAAACCATCTGGAAAAGGCTTAAACTGTATCGAACACCCTATTCATGCCTGCTGGTGGCTGATGGTTAATCCAATTTTCAGTTTCTGATCTGTTTATTACCAAAAGGGCAAATCGAAATTTGTGTCATTTCGTTCATAATTGAATGAACTGGGATTTTATCTGCTTAAATAAATAAAATTTTGTTCAGTCCGTTCAAATAAAACACCTGAAACCGTGTATATTTTGAGGAATACTACTACTCATCATATATCTATCAATGGCTAATCTCCGATTTGAGTTGAGTTGTAACAAGGAATAATAGCTAAACACAAAGAAAAGGAAAAAAAAAAAAAACAAAAACAAGGATGAGAACTACACCTGAAGCCAAGATTTCGGCATCATATTTACATGGTAGGAGCCCCCTGGAGACGGAGATTGACAGGAAGCATCAGATTGAAGTAGGTATGAGAGCTAATATCTGCGTCTTAATCCTTCCCATACACATTTCTATCTCTCTGTAGATGGGCAGATTCTGAGGACAGCGTGGATGCAAACTTGAAACTGCAGAATCAATTATCTGAGCCACGTCCGCTGGTGTATGTCGTTCAGTACACGTCTGCAGATTAACGAAAAGAAATGAAACGAAATAATTTTCATTTCTGATTACGTTCTAGGAGTGTAATCAGAGAGAGAGTTTCCTAGTTACCTGTATCATGAGCAATGTAGCCACACATGAAGTGATGAGCTCAGAGGGAATTTGTGCCTCATTTTTGTCAGACCCATCCTGCAATTTGGTACCAGAGGCATAACCAGTAAGCTGGGGATCAGATGTGCCAGAAACAAATTGATTGTGGTGATCCAAACTGCCATTGACCAGCTCTGGAGATCTTATCCCTGATACCCTAGGATCAGACTTTAATTGCAGTTTATCCACATGATCCAGAGCTTCTCCAATCTTAATAAAAGCATCTTCCCCTTCCTTCACAGATGACATTGCCTGAAACACAAATTGCATTAGTCTACAGCTACAAATAAAACTAGCTGATTTGCGGCATTACATGAGTATACAGCAAGCTAGATGAAGTAGTCCATAAGTCTCAACAATATTACGAATTGCCTAACCCAAGAAGAACGAGTCACAGTTGCACTACTATAATTATCAATATAATAAGGGGATGTGGTAATATAGTATGGAAAAATGCAGACGGATAAAGTAAGATTCAAAATTAATGGTTAAGTAACCATTTCCGGAATTATTATCTATTTGAGTGTCTCATTACCTTGATAGCAGCATCTACCATTGTATGTGCTTTTAATCTTGAACCATTGACTATGTCAACTACAGCAGATCCTGACTCGTGTGAGATGGAAGAATTATCAAGCATTTTAGAGTTGGCTGGGGGCTTTAGCCAAGATGGCCGGGAGCTTTCTGGGTAAGTATTACGTTGCCTTACTTGGAGTAAAGCAGAAGAAGCCTGCATATCAAAACAATCAATATCACTGCCATGTCAAAGCATGGAATTGTAAACTGAGAACATATGAAAAGCATAGACAAAATTCATGGAAGCCACATGCCTGGTCATTGGCTTCCTTTAGCTGTACAAGTACCATGGCGATATGTTTTTTGAGAGGTTCAGAATCTTTTAAAGAGACACCTCCATTTTGGTTTTCCAGTATGTCATTGTTAGTGTTCTTAAGCTCCATTAACAATGCTTCCTACAGCATTGGAAAATAATAAAAGGATATACAAGGTTAACGCAATTCCAAGAATGATCTTATATTATATTTGGGAAACTATGCAAGACAACCAAAAATGATGCGAAAACACAAAACAATGCTAGATGATGTCAAGATAGGATGTGGCAAAAACCTAGGTAACCAGAAAGATGGACGTAAGAATGATCATATTATCCCATAGGGTCAGACTTCTATGGAGTATGAATAAGCTGGATGATTCAGTAACTAGCACAAAGATCGCAACATCAACAAACATTATACTTAACAAGGATAACATGAAAATGCACCATGCTTAACAAGGATATCATGAAAATATATGAAAATAACCTTCTTGGAAAGAGCACGGTTCACCTCGGAAAGAGCCCTTATAGTAGCTTCCCTTGCTTGGATCTGTGACAATGTACAAGGTTGGCCATAGGTTGCCTGCTGTGCACCAACAATTTCAGTAGCCACCGATTTTGCTTGTGGAAGAATATAGTTCATATCCCCCTGAGCAAAGTGCCAAAAAATCAGATACTTAAAGCTATTAGTAAGAATTCTGCCTGTCTAAATATTCAAAAGCAGATACAGCCCACAAGGTAAATTAGCAGCAAGGTAAAATTAGCAAGCTTTGAATTTTATGGTTCAACTGCCAGTGGAACTGCTTTCATGACACTATCTCCAAACATATCCATCAATATCCAACATCAGGAAGCACAATATTTCATTTTTTTTAATCCCTTGTTCAACTTAATTAGCAAAACAGACACTGGAAAAGAAGTTTGACATAGAACATGTTGAATTTAAAAGGAAAAGAAGAATCGCAGTGAATTGAATAAACGACTTCAGAGGTTCACAAAAATAAAATGATACGAGTTCAATGAGCATTCATACCTTTGCCTGCTTTGGTAAGGTATTCGAGGGAACGGGTGTTTTCTCCAGATGCCCATCAGAAGCAAATAACATGGGGGAACCAAAATTATGATGTCCATTCACTTGCAGTTCTTTAGATACTGCTGATAATTTATCAGCACTGACCTGTCTCCTAAGTGATTCTGGCATGTTATCCAGTGGATTTGAAGGCATGCAATCAATATCCTGTAAAATGGATGTCCTAATTACCCTCATGTAAAAAAGAAAACAGCAACTATAAAACAAATATTTCAATTGCTGGGACAGCAATTTTACTATCTAGATAGATTATCACAATGAAGAATATATCATAAAAAATGAAAACACAGGAGATGCGCGCGCGCACACACAAAAAAAAAAAAACTTATCGCCTAGAGAGCACAAGAAATTCAACAACCAAGAGAGAACAAACTTAAGACTTAACTTGGACCAAACTGTATCACTATCTTTAGAATAAAAACTGTTCTGAAGACCATCTGCCATACTGGGGTGGGCAAAAAAACCGACCGAACCGAACCAAACCGCAAACCGGACCGAATTTACAGTTTTTTTTCCTAACGGTTCGGTTTGCGGTTCGGATTGGCCCACTCCAAACGGTTTACGGTTCGGTTCAGATGCTAAACCGAACCGCACCTGTTAAACCGAACCGAACCGTTATAATTAAAAAATTATATATTTTTATAAAAAGATTTGCATTTTTCTTTTAATTTTACTTTATGTTTTTTTTTTATTAGTATGTTAATACTTTTATTCTTAATTTTTGTTAATAATACTTTTATTCTTAAATTTATTTGTTAATAATTTTATTCTTAAATTTTTGTTTTATGGTTTATTCTTGAAAGTAAGCTGTTAGATTTGTCTCTTAATTAGAATAATGGTATCATTATTATTCGAGGTAATTTTTAAAAAATACAAGAATTAATTGTGCCTCATTTTTCAATCCTCTATTGAGTGCATGTGTTCTCTGGAGTCACAGCTTACACCGTAGCACTTCATACTATTTGTTCGCTAGACTAGTTTTTTTTTGTCTTCACTTAAGTGGATGATTTTTTTTTTTTAAGTAGAATAATCCGTAAACCGAACCGAACCAATTCGTAAACCGCTGGTTTAAAAAATTTTCAATCCGAACCAACCGTTATTTAATGGTTTGGTTTGAGAGGTAAAAAAACCAGACCGTAAAATATGGTTTGGTTCGTTTTTTTAGCAAACCGAACCAAACCGAACCACGCCCACCCCTAACTGAGATGATCAACTAATTTCATAGGAGTGTGTCCCAGCTACAAAAACCAAATAATGTTAAACCAATATGATCAGCTAGATAAATTTTTTAACAAAAACAGTCTTGACTCAACTTTTAGATATATGATTATGACCAAAGGCAGAAACACTAAAAAATACCTAAAAGATGCTAACACCAAAACCATCCCTCTGCTTTAATCCTCTAAATTAATGAATGACACATTTACTGAAATGAAGCTAAGATAAAAATGAAATAACAATATCAAGAAAATATAATTACCATGACAAATTCAACTCCTAACTCAGGACGGTCAAACTGAACCCTGCACTTATCATTATCAACTGTGAGTACACTTCCATCATGCAATTCCCTTGTTTTGGGATGAATTGCAATCACTCTCTGTCCAACGGTTAAAGGACGCGGTAGATCTCTTGGAAGTCCTTCCCTTACACCAGTGCGAAGTTCAGCATAATGTTTTCTCACAGAATCTCGATATTTTTTAAGTTTCTCTCTTTCATCATGTAGAAAGCGTTTAGAAAGCCTCCGAGGTTTGCCAAGAGAACTGTATCAAACAAAAGTTGCAACGTAAATCACCCATATCATTAGTATACCCTGTAACATTATCTTATAAACATCTAGAAGTGAATACAAACACACACCTTCTTATGACACCCCATTCAACACGAGTAAGTCTTGGGATGTGCCCAAGTCCAACGTGATTTAAATACTCCACAAATTCCCTGTTAGAAAACCAAGGATAATCGATTGCACTATAGAACCATTCAAAAGTGCACCATCTACGTACCATATCAGATGACAGGCAACATGATAGCTTCTCCTGTAAAGTCAATAAAAAAATTAAAGACAGAGCTAAAAGAGGCTGAAAGTAAAAGAAATATTAGTAAAATGAAAAATTGAGTCTTGCTTGAGATATAAACAAAAACAAAGACTTGCCTTCACAGTCACAGAGAGAAGTATGTTTTGTTGGGAGATAACATGTTTGTTATTGTTAGGTTGAGTTTTTAAACTATTCTCAGAAGACTTGACCTCTTTTGAGCTCAATCTTCTCTTTAAGTCCATCTTACGTCTACTTTGATGTTTGGTAGGTAAGGTAGCTGGGCTAGTGACAGGAACTTGTGCAGTTGGTGCCACTAAATCAATCCTTGTTCTTTTCTGGTCATTAACAGAAGAAACTTCCAACACTCTCCCCGGTTTCCATTGTTTCGATTCAGCAGAAATTTGACTGGTACGTTTACCTTTACTGGAGAATTTATTCTCTACTTCAGCTAAGGCCTACAGCAGATGTGCAAAAAACATCAATTTGTTTAACACGAGATTCTCTCCAGAGATCATTTGCATCAAGTAGTAATTGGCAAATTCCCAATAAACATAACCAGAGATCCTTTCCAAATGTGTGAAAACATTTTTATGCTTACATTTTAGTACATTCAAATATTTGGCATCCCTACATTTCTAAAATGTAGAGGAAATTGAATAACAGGTATACGTAAGCAATTAACCAAACAGTCCATATAAGCCTAGGAGATGATATATACATAACTGTTAGAAGAATCAAGAATCTTGCACAAACTAGTAAGC
Source organism: Zanthoxylum bungeanum (assembly GCA_019454045.1). Classification (NCBI taxonomy): domain Eukaryota; kingdom Viridiplantae; phylum Streptophyta; class Magnoliopsida; order Sapindales; family Rutaceae; genus Zanthoxylum; species Zanthoxylum bungeanum. Next base: position 337,264 of record SKCR01028362.1, read on the forward strand.
AAATTTGCTGCACAAAATTAACCAAGGAAATAATAGATGGTCAAATCAACCATAACATATATTGCTAACAAAGAAACGTCAACAGATATGATGTGCCGCCTCAACCATGAAATGATTGCATACCTTAGTCTCCAAAGTTCTTGTTGTATGAGTATTCACCAGAGCTTCAGCATTTGATATCTGCAACATACAAGCATCGGATCTTAGTATGGAACAAACCCTGAACAGACAACTACAGTAAAGTACACTCGTCCCAATATCACCTTCTTCGAAAGAACGGATTTGTGTTTCCTTTTCCACATACTGCTTGGAGGCTCAGGCTGTTCTTTTACTTCTGCAACAGTTTCAACATCATTGCCCGAGTATCTTCCAAGTTTAGACTTTCTAGGGATAATAACCTCAACTTCATTGATTGTACCCAGTGCCTTCTCTTTTGGCCCTAAAACTTTATCTTTGGGATGACTTGAAGCTTCAGGTGCACTAAACTTGTCATCCATATCCAATGCAGTTTGTTCCTCCTCCTTCAACTGTACAGATGCTTCTATACACAACAGGGAGACAACAAAGATAAGGGTAAAAAAACCAATAAGAGGGGAAAAACATATTTTCTTAACAAAAAAAAAAAAAAAAAAAAAAGAAAATAGATAATAAATAAATATTTGAATGGTAAGCACACAGATAATTGAACTTGAAAATGAAAGGGGAAAAGCCACGAACTAAAATCATTAAACAAATAAACAATTACCAGATTCCATGGTAGAGTCTGGAAGCATCAAGGACAAATCTGCCAATGTTTGTAGAGCATTTAAGGCAGTGGTTTCATCTGCATTAATAGTTAAAAGAATCAGACATTGAAAGCAACATTGACACAAAGTAGCATGAAGACCCTCAAGTATTTTGAAAGCTCAACACAGTTTCAGGAAGACAAGTAACAGTTAAAAAATGTGCAACAGGACATTTCAACAATATATTGAGACACTACAATATGGCCCATGCATGCAACATCAAATCACTTTGTATTATGTTTTTATTTTTCTAGTCATTTTCCACTTTTCTTCAAAACCAAATGTTTGGTTATGCTCATTGAACCATAAAAATTCTCAATTGATCAGCTCTGTGGTTAGTACCTCCAAAGAATAGCTTCTTGCTTTTCCTCCTCTGAACCCGTGGAGGGAGTTGCTCACTTTTTGCAGTAGAAATCTCAGAGTCAACTTTCCCTTTACGAGACCTCAGACCTTCTTCAGTTCCACTACAGGCTTCTCCTTCATCATCTGACAGACTGTTTCTGACCTCTTCAACTTTCATTTTCTTCCTGTAAAACTTTTTCCCTTTTCGGTGAACTTCAACAGTACCTACACCTTCCATATCCATCAAGGATTTTGTTTCTCTAGTATAAGCTCCATTTTCAGGTCTCTTGTTTAGGATTCTAACTTCGGCACCGCCTTCTTCATTATGAGTATCACAAACATTCGGATGAGCTGTCTCTCCTTGTAGAGACTATTCACACATACCGGAAACACAAACATATATCTTGTTATAGAAATGATATGATAAGCATGATAGAGAAAACTACGAAAATAAAAGAAAAGTCAAACACCATTTTATCCAAGCTCTGAATTGGTGAGGATTTTCCATGCTCGGTTCTTTTATACGGGCTCTGAGAAACTTGGGGAGATCCTCCCCTTTGTGATGCCTCAGTTAACGCCAATGCTGCAACATGCGCGACCTCATCATCATTAGTATCAACATCTGACCTCCGGTCTTTTTTGTTTAGGGGAATATAATCATCTCTATCATCTTTCTTATGTGAATATGAAACAGGGACACGGGGTGTCCTTCTCTTAACTGCACGAGGTTGACTACCTAAGATAAATATGAACCGTCAGCAGAGAAACTCAAGCTAAATGGTGATAATTGTTTGTAATAGACAAGAAGTGTATTCTGCTCAGTTTGCACCACATGAGATAAACAAATCTAAACTCTAATTCCTACACTTGATTTAGATAATAAGAAAATGGAAAATATGCAGATATAGTATCACAAAGAAACAATCAACTTGCACCATCACCATTTTCTACAAAATTATAGGTTAGTGGAATTCTCACTGTCACTGAAAAGAAATGTCATCACACAAACAACTGATAAGGATCCAAAATGTCTAAAGAGATGAGAAAAATATTCCACAAACAAATTATCTCCGAAACAAAAGAACATCCCACTTATAAATACTGTATGGATAGCATTTGGTTGATACAACTAATTTATCCTATCCACTGAGATAATTGGTCATTTTCTCCATTAATTTCCCCTTTTCTAAGAGCCCAAATAATCATATTTGGATCTAACAACATTAAATTAAATGGACATTTAGCACTTCTCACTCCCTCTCAGCAATGGTAATATATCTTCCATTTTCTTAAATTTTCTCACTTTCAAACAGAGACAACATAATTTGCAGCCACTTCCAACTAATTACATACAGAATTATAAAACAGAGTTCAAGAAAAACCAGAAAGATGATGTTCATAAGCTAAACCAAATATCATGGGGCACTACCATCAGGACGTGCTCTCTTCAACAACGATAGACATCCACCAGACGCTGCCACTGACCAGGACTGAGATATATCTTCCTCCGAGGCATTAAGCTGAACTTTTGCCCACTTGCGTTTCTGGGATTTTCGTGGTATGCCTGAAGCATCATTGCTCTCTCTTTCATTATCACTTCCTTCCTGCCAGTTTCAACACCAAAGAAATTATATAATTTGGTCAATAAGCGGCACACAAACTGAAATCCAACTACCCCCGGTTGAGGAAATCAAAATCTACATACAGTAAAAGCAATATGATGATTGATCACATCTACCTAACGAACACAGATGAACTACTAAGAAATAAGAATCCCCATACATCTTTCAATTGATATGACGAGTGAATGAAGGTTCAAATTAATGGTATAAATTTATCAATTTTTAAATGGTAAGATAGCAGTTAATCAACTGAAAATTGTAATTCTTGACCAACAAAATAAAGGTACCAACTCAACTACAATATGTAGTACATGTACGCACGTGCGCCCACACAATAAATTTCTATTTTTTTTTTCTTTTTAACATTTTCATCCAAAACTTTGCACGTTTTCACTCAGAAAAGCTGACATTTATAAGTTTTCTAACTGTCCAAAGTCAACGATAGATTTCCGTAGGCCCTCCAATTGCATTGGCGATACACACGGAGAGAATAAGATAAACGTGTACAATTTCAATCTGTTTACACCATTAGTACATAATTTCTAAAAACATACAACTTTATAATAATATACAGGAACACGCATAAGCTAATATCAACTAACCAAATATGCATAATAGAGCTCAACCATCATATTGAATCTCACCAGGACATTATAGTGATCAGTCATCATTGCAACAAGACCAATCACGGAAGCAGTTCCCTCCGGCAGGGATAAGTATGCCTGAATATTAAAATAAGATATATATTAACAATGTAATGAAAGACACTCATATTCTATGAACTTAACCTTGAGCATTCAGGCAAAAAATAATCCACAATCGATATTATGATTTTTTTCAACACCACTTCAAACATAACAAAAAAAAGTAAACTAGACTGGATCATTTGTGCATAAGTATAAAAGAAAAGTCTCATTCCATACCCTTGACCGTGCTCTTTTTAAACCACAAATGTTATCAAGAAGGAACAGCAACAATTCAAATTTTTGGAGTCTCTAATCAAATATCGGCTACCCAACTTGCAGTTATTTTCTCATTGAATACTGTAAATATGCTATAATAAAAAAGTTGAATCAATTAGTTAATACTCCAAAGGAAAGAAGATGAAGAAAGATCACAATTCATAATACTTCATTCAACCAGACCATTTCCTTTAAGGCTTTAACAGCTGTGCAAAATCCTGATGAAGGATATTGTAGAATCATTGCAGATAAAACCAATAAAAGGATGACTATTTTAACTAGTCCAAATCAAGTCCAATACAGTACAATTGTTAAATAAAACCAAAAGCATGGAAGGTTACAAAGACCATGATTACAACTACTTATTTTAGTAAGCAACTAACCAAGCAATGTCGGAATATGCTTACCCGGTTCATATTGTAGAGAGCCTCCACCATTTCAGCAGATCTATTGCGAACTTGAGCTGCCACCTGGACATAAACCAAAATCAATGATTAATACCACCAAAAAGAAAATGAAGCGTACCAAATGAAATATATAGAGAGCTTTTACAGGTTAAACATCACTAATGGGAAGATAACAAAAAGAAGTACTGAATTAACAATGTAACAAATCAACGATGTAGGAGGCGATTTTGATAATGCCTTACTTTCTTCCAATCTTTCCCATAGGTTCGATATGCTTCATAAAATCGCTGAAGCTCCCCCTTGCTCCATTGAGGCCCTAACTTATCAGACAATTTCTTCTTCAAAGCAGAAAATTCAACAGTCAACACACTGACGGAGAGATGAAATGAAAATTTTAAAAAGCAGAATTCCAGACAAGCAACAAAAAATTCTTTAAAATATGAGTTTTAAAAATTCACTGAAATAGCAGACCCAAGTCTGAATTCTACCAATTACAAAAAGTTCCTGGAGCTAAGTTCAGTGGTCAACAAGTGAAACCAGGTCTCAATTAACAATATTCCCCTTCTATTATATAATCAAACCAAGCAACTTTATTATATAATCAAACCAAGAAACTTAGAAAGAGCATCAAAGAATCAATCATAACACAGACATATTTGCAGACATATTTGTACATGCACAGAAATAAATAAACAAAATTCCAAGATACATGCAGTTCAGTTAACTTTCACACAGTGTCATCACATGGAGGCTCCGGGGATAAATATAGATTCACCTTCAGCTTGCTTTTGCTTGAACTGATGACATCTTTAACGGGAGAAATCTCATTTGCATATCGCTTATTCACACTTCTAGATTTTCTTGTTGGGGCCATCAAAAAGTTTCACTATCTGAAACACATCAATAATAAATTAGCCAAGAAAAAGGGCTAAACTTAATAAGCTACAGTGATGCATGATCTAAAGTATGCACACTTTAAAGTTTCATTATTCAACCAATCCATATATCACAATCTGATTATATTTCTATAGTATCAACAGGAAAAGAAAGAAGAATTTTTCTTTTAAAAAAAATCATCAGAATCAGAGATACTAAGAGAAGCCCCAAATTCAAAATTTACTAAAGCCCTAGAAAGAGCGCATGCGTTTCAAAACACAACTCACAAACCTCTAATAAATAAAACAAAATAAAAAGGATTTTCAGTCAAGAAAATAAAAACTTTCAAAACCACTCCAAAAAAAAAAAAGCAACTAAAGGCCAAAAAAACTAGAAAAACTAAAAAAATTGAACCAAATTCAAACTCAAAACTCAGTGAAACGCAAAACGAATCGGTTTCAAAAAAACACAACAGTTCAAAATCCTCTGGAAATCAACAAAAATGCTCAAAGAAAGACCAAAATTCAAATTTCAAGCGTATTCGTAAAACCCCGAAATTCAAATTCACTGGCAGAATCCAAAATGCAAAATCACTTGAGCAGATCACAAAATTACTCCTATTCATAAACAAAACAATTTTCACGCAGAAAACGCATATTTTCAAAATTTACAGTTAAAATAAAAAGAAACAAAAAACATTAAAATTCAGAATATGTTTCAGTTTAAACCCTAATTTGCAGATCGGAAACTCAAAACTCACCGTTTTTGTAATTCACACGATCTGAAACACAAACAATTACTCATAGAAAAGAGAGGCCGATAGAGAGAGAGGGGGGGTTTTCAGAGATCAAAATTAAAACTTTAAGAGAGAGAAAGAGGAAAAAAAATTAAGAGAGAGAAGAGGCGTTGCCGCGAAACTTGAATATAAAGAGGGCTAAAGCCAATAAGATTGTGTTTTTTTTTTGTTTTTAAAGATTGTCTGATGAATGTTGAGGAGTCAGTGACCGTACACGTGGCATGGGAAGGGGAATAGAGGGCTTGATTTGTGATTAGTTGGGTTGAGGTTAGTGGGGATAATAGTAGGGGATTGAGTTTGAAATCTGATACTCAAAATGATGTTAACGACGTCGTTTTCGAGCTCTCATGAATCTTGATTTGATTTCTATCTTCACGGTACACGTGGCTAGTGGGGGGAATTGAGGGTGTGATTTGGGTTGATGTTCGTTGGGGATAATTGTAGGGGATTACGTTTGAAGTGCGCTGTGAGAGACTCACGAGTCACGACATCAAGCCAGCGACGTCGTTTTGTTTTGAAACTTGAAAATTCCAGCTGATTTTTATCTGCACTTGACGTAAACGTGGCAAGTGGGTGACGAATGGAGGGTGTGATTTGGAGTTTGTTTTAAGGTTTGGTAGGGATAATTGTAGGCGATTAAGTTTGAAAACGAGCTCGTTTTATATTAAGAATTAATTATTCATTGTTATAAATCCCGCCGCAAAATTACTCAATCCAAATATAAGTGGAACAAACAGAAATAATAATCAAATCCTAAATCATTTGCCACTTAACTATATCTCTTCGGAGCATTACTCATTATACTCATGTCTTGATATTATGATAAATTTAGTAATGTAAGGTACTGCAAAAATAATGCTACTTTGCTTCAACAAGCGAAGTCTAAAAGAATGTGTTTATGAATTTATCCGCCCTTTCCGATAAATTATCATTTTTCAAATAATAATAACGGGATAATAATTAATTTACTTAAATATTGTGAAAACCTATCAACCATTTCAGATTAGATGCCACATCATTATGAGAGACAAATTTAAGACTAAAGTCACACTTAACTGCTGCTGCTGCTGCTACCAAGCTTGTTACCATCATCATTATACTGCTGCGTTAATTATTCAGGAAACAGAAAATACAAACTTCTTTTCAGCCAAAAATTATAAGAAACTAAAGACATGTCCAAAGAAGATTCATATAAAAAAAATTTGCTTTACATTCTCAATGAGCCACCTTCTTCAGCTAGGAGCACACACCAACAAAGTATTTCAAAGTATTCAGTATTCACTTGAGTGTATTTTTTTTTTTTTTTTTTGAAGAAGGTATTCACTTGAGTTTCCAACAAGAAATAGACCTGGTCTGCGTTCGTATTCCGGAACAAGTACTTCAACTCACCAGTTTAAGGACAGTAAAGAATTTGCTTTGGTTTGAGATCCTCCTGCATTTTCCATCCTGTTTTCTGAATGACAGTAAGTGAAAATATAGGTTGTAAATGATAAAAATTGACATGACCCAAATCTGCAGAAGTTACATGATTCATGCCAAAAGAATGTAAAGTACTCAACTTAAATTTGAAAAAGTGTGATTTTATTTTCAACAATTAAACCTAATGAAACAATATTCAATGTATCATGTTTGATTTGAATAAAGAAATAAGTTGAAAAGCAAAAATATTACATAGCCCTTGTAAATGGACTGGCTACAAAACCTTTGTATAACTCCTACAAATTTATCAAAGGAGAAACTTCAATCTTCTAAGAGATGGCTGATCGGATCTTTTTTCCGGAATAAAATAACTGTGGCAGCGTCATACAAGCCGCTGCTTCAATTGATTCAGGGCCACCTCATAGGAAATGTTCATATTCTCCATCGCTCACCTCTGGGGGCAGGCTTCGACAAGCATAAATTCCCCTGACCACTAAATTTTTGGGACCGGATCGCAAGCTTTTACCGGCAGAACCTAATCAATCCCAAAAATTATAGTCATATAACAGCTCAAATCTATCTTTCAATAACACGCCTGCTGTTTCTAAATTCACCAGAATCAACATCAGCATCCATATTATTCTTATAAGACCTTCCATGTTGTGTATTTCTATAACCTCCTTGTTTCGGTCCCCTGAAATTCCTTGAATCACCCCTTCTGTCATTCTTTCCCCCGAAATTCCTTGAATCACCCCTTCTGTCATTCTTTCCCCTGAAATTCCTTGAATCACCTCTTCTGTCGTTCTTTTCCCAACAATCATCATCATCCCATTGGAATCCTCGACGATCACCATGAGACCCTCGAGGTGGTCTATCAAAACCGTCATTTGGATTGTTCCTTCTGTCAGCCATCTTGCCCTTGGATCTAAACTGTTTATCACGAACAGAGCTATAATCCTCATGGCCTTTAAAATTGTTTCCTCTTCCACGATGTTCTATCTTATTCACTCCAGATCTGTTTCTACGGGATCGTAAGTCCTCAGTGTCAGCTTCTGAATCAGAAAAGGAATCATCTTCCATGTCAGAACTGGCTCTCCTCTGAAATTTCACATTAGAAACCTGTTTATTTCCTTTGGTTCGTTTAGACCTGAAATCCTCTTCAAAATCATCATCCAAATCCGAAGAGGGACTGTACTCTTCATCGGAGCCAAAGCTCAATCCTCTGGATTGACCTGTTGGACTTCTATCTCTACTACTTCTATGTCTGGAATCAGCAACATGACTGGATTTCCAGTTGGGATGAACGGAGAGATCATCATCAGTATCAAAACCCAGTTCATCATCGTCAGAGCCAGCAAAAGCTGCTTTTTTACGTGTGGGCTCAGATGGCCTACTGCGAGATGGATGAGTTGCCCTGCGAGTGAAATTTTTATCCAAGCCCGAGTCTTCTTTTTCAGAAAAACTTTCAACTTCAGAAAAATCATTTGAAGAAGCTTTCCTCACTGGATGATTATTCTGGGTGTCTATCTCATAACTGTCCACATCATCTTCGTCATCAAAATCATCAAAACCCACTCCAGGTTTGTTGGCACCAGGATCAGAATATTCCCTCTCATGGGGCCTTGCAACTCTGCTGGCTCTATTGAAATCATCTTCATACCCTCTAAAGTTTCCTTCATGAGCTAAAGGCAAGCCTTCACCACTAACTTGGGAATCTGCATACTCGAATGCAGCAACATCTGCTCCATCTGATTCATCATCATCGAAGTTAAAATTCCAGGAATTTGAAACTTCTGGGCGGCTGGCAGTCTTCTCCAGTTTCATTCCCGAACCACGTTGCCTCTCTGACATCTTATTCTCGATAAATTCATCAGGTGGACGTTTGCAATCACAATGAAAACATGCCATATTTCTCCTATAATTTAAGAAGTTGCACCTGCCATAGCATAGAACCAACAATAAGCAATGCAAAAAATTCGAGGCATTTGCATGTGTTAACTATGAGTGTATGACACGATCACAACAAAACTCTATATTTTATTGGATCTCCATTCATATACTGCAACCATACTTCAAAACCACCATTAAGCCTTAGACTCGTAGTCAAGATAGAATCAACAAGGATAGCAAAGTGTACAGGTGCATTGAAACTTACTGAGGGCATTCCCATTCTCCTGGAAGCAACTGCCTCTTTGGACGCTTGGCATCACATTGCAGGCACACAATATTCTTTGCGAAATTCATGAAATCACACCTGAGATCAATATTCTGCATTTTAGTATGTTACAACACATTTTTCATCCCAAAACGATTTAACAGCTGGAAACAATATCAGGTATGCAAGATTTGAAGTGTTCTCGATAACAGTAATAACAACCTATTATATCACTATACTTATGTAAATGGATAGCCATACCATGCACATAAAAAAAATGTGCAGAAAGTAAACTATATCTCAAGAAAACATTCTATATGAATATTCTATGTTTGCTCTGGTGTCCTTGCATAAAAAATATATAGATGTATTATGACGGTATGACCATGAATAAAATACTTTAGGGAGTCACATACTTAGGACAGAGCCAATCCCCTTTTTTCATCTCAACGTCATCACGTCCAACTCGTTTCTTTGGTGGTGGAGGAGGTTGCTTAACTTTTGGAGGAGGCTTCTTTATAACTGGAGGGGGAAGGTTTGGATCTATTGGAACAGAACTCAACTTGATAACCTCATAAAGCAACTTACGGACAACATTCTTTACCGATTTTCGTTTCAGGAGGTCCTTATTGGCAACGGATCCATTCACAGGGTCGAAACCGTAAGTCAACAGAACACGCATAATATCAACAGTCCGTGCTTCATCCTCTTTATTTGTCAACAGATATGCTCTTTCACATGAGTTTCTCAAGCTGCAGGAACTACAGACCTGATATGATCCAATGGTCATCAATGAAGGGACAATTCATAATTAATTTGACAACTACAAATAAGTATTGAGCAGGGAAAAGAAAATAACAGGAAAAAAAAATGTAAATACCAAACATGAAAAAGGGAAACCACAACTGAATCACACAAACAACAAAATCTCGATGGTAAACTGAGAATTACAGCATGTAATGTATCTTCTAGAAGCCGAAGGTTTTCAGTTCAGAAGACAAATATCTAAAATGTTGGAATTTACATGTCTCACATGCAACCATCCAACTTAACCTGTTATACATGATTGAAAGGAAAAATCTATGAATAATATGATTGTCTCTAATACCGAGCAAGATAAAATTTAGAAATGCTAAAAAACGAAAAACAATAAATCAGATAAAGGCATCGCATAAGTGATTTCACAATTTTTTTGATGTGAGCAAACAATACACCAAGTTAAGGACAAGAAGTAACACTTAGTCACTTACATCTCCTTCATCAAGGTGGACATGCTTCCTTAACAACTTTGCACAGAAAACAACCTTCTTGTCGGCACTTGGGCATCCATAGCCAACCAAAGTTTGAATATCATGTCTCGACAAGGACCTGAAATCAACATTCCGTCTAAGCACATAAACTAAACATCCACAACAACCAAATATGACCTAATTGCAAGCGTAGTCAGTAGTCTCATTTATTTCACCAAAGTAAGTAAAGAGTTTTTCAATCTACAAACCTCAATATATCAAACCGATCCTTCCCAAAATTCAAGCACGCAGTCTGAACGGTCTTGAAATCATTAAAATCAATTTCTACACCATCATCAACAACATCATTAAACCCTAAATCCTTCACCATTTTCTCCTCATCTTTTCTCCTATGATCAAAGTAATTCTGTTTCACCAATCTCTTCATCAACTCTATCCACTCCGGCAATGGATGCACCAACTCCACTTCCTTTCTCACCAATCCCGCCTTTTCAACAATAACACTTGCTGGGTTTTGCTGTAAACCGGAAACTACTTCTGAGTTTCCACTTACTTCAGAAACAATTCCCGGATTTTCTTGCTTCTGGGCACTGACAGCTTCTAGGGTTCCATGAGTTTGCTGCTGCTGCTGTTGTTTTGATTGGCGCCATGCTCTAATCCTTTGGAGGGTTTGATCACTTTCTTGCTTTTGTTTCTCAATTTGGTCGATTTGATCGAAGATGAAGCTCATACGAGAGGAGAGAGAAGCGGGTTTCGCTTGTGGGTCCAAAGACGCCGGCGGGTTTGGCGTTGGGAAGTTATCAGTGGAGAAGGGTTTTGTGGCGGTAAAATGGAGACCATTGAAATAGGGTTTAGTGTTTCTGCAGAGTTTTGAAGAGAGAGAAAGGCGTCTTAGGAGGAGGAGAGAGAATGGGGTTTGCTTTGCCATTTTCAATTCAATGAGCAAAACCCTCCATTGAAATGAAACACAGAATCGGAGATATTGCCAGTGCCAACCTCGGACAGAGATATAACTTCAAAGAACTTATTGGGTCGGGCCCAAAAATAAATCTTTATTTGAGCTAACACAGTAAAATGCTTTATTGTCCCGTGTGATTCGATATCAAAGATTTATGAAGTTCTGTGTATTTTTTATAAGTCTTTGGGATAATTTTATATTTTACTTGATCCGTTTAAGTCCGAATCGAGTGAATTAATTGCGGAATTTCCAACCTTTCCACCTAAAAAAAATACAATGCTCCATTAACATCCAAAGAATGGTGCTAATCACACCCCTCTTAGCTAATTGTACTTGGAGCTTCTATTTTATTATCTCTGAACAAAGAACATCCATTAAAGTTTACATTCGGTACCATTCATAAAGCCTTAGGATTTACATTGCTGAGATGCTGATGCATACAAGTTTTGATACAATTGTATAGTACATTGGACTAAAGTGGTTACTAGCAAAACATTCAAATTTCAAGCTTGCTTTCTTCTGTTAAATGCCCTTTATGCAGTGCTGGGTAAATGGTGTTCATTCTCATAGGCTCACTGGCCATGTATTTTAGATTTTTGTTAACAAAAGAGCTGTCTGTGTAAAAAGTGACATTTGATGGAAGTTATTTTCAAAGACAATACTTTGATGAAGATTCTGATGGAACAGATTGAATGTTTTGAACTGGTATCTGGAAACACAACTACTTTACTGTTTATCTATTATTTGACTAAGAATTACAGAATCTCGTTGTCACCATTAACAAGAATAGCAATACAAAAGAAATAAAATCTAATAAGTGGTCAAGAACTGACAAATTAAAACTGTATCATCTATGAAAAGAATTTGGAAATTAAAAAATGGCATCAGTTACTATTGAGTAAACAATGTTGCTACACTTTCATATATACATCAAACTGAAGTGTTAAAGTCAGTAATATTTTCTCTCTCAAATACACATAAAGCTTCAAAAGAGGAACTATATATACTTCACAGATCATGATCTAAGGCAGATAATCATCTTCAGGTTGCCTACTCCATAGAAAATAAGCAGCATCGATCCACCGAGGATGTACCAAAAACTTCTGCTCTTGCTCTGCCCATTGACAATCATCAGTTTCTTTAGAGACTATGTGCGAAACTGATGAATCAATCACTGTCGTGCATATGGCTCCCATCTCCTCTGCCCTGGACCAGCTTAAAGGAAAATCATCAACATCAACATTGAAGCATAATGTACAGCCTCTGAGAATCCCACAGCGAATTGCAGCCATGTAACTTCGAACATCTCCGCAAACAGGATCATCAAAATATAATGCATGGACAGTTTTAAGAACTCGCAGAATATTCGCTAACGCCCCATTACTCTCACTTTCATCATCTTCCCCGTCTCTAAAGTAGTCGTATCTACTCACAGCTATCAAGTTCTCAGCATAATCACTCCACACACTCAGTGTATCATCAAGAATAACAGTGCTACTCTCCTCACCTAAAACCAAGTTTAGATTCTTTTTTTCCCTTTGCTTGAAATCTTCACGGGCAACGATCTTGGAATTGAAGTACTTGCCATCTGGGTCTATTATCTTGGCAACTTGCTGTGCGTAGTAGCGAGAACCCATCGTGCATATATACATGTCAAATATGCTGCTGGCCTCACCAAGAAAAGTTCGAACAAACGGCCTTAGCTTCATCAAGAAACCATCATCCGTGTCCAAGGGGAACAAGCTAGAGTCATTCCCATGCTTCTCCAAATACTTATCTTTCCCTGACAAACTCTTGATCCTTTTAGAGTGGAGCAGCGTGTGGTCTAAATCAAGAACCAAATGAAGCTTCCTCTTCCTCAACAAACACTTGGTATTTCTCTTCTTCAAACGACGAACTTCCTCATCACTGTATCTCAACCCTGGCAGCAGATAATCAAAAGCAAAGCCATAGGAATCATCCATAGATTTCTTGCAACCCATGCAAGTTCCGTTTATAACAGTAGAATGCATGCATGGACTCTGCTTTGAAGCTGAAGGTAACTGGGAACAAGACCCCAAAACCCCATGAACAATCCCACCCATTTTGATGACAATTCTTTTCTTGCTAACACACTCTCTATATTTGATCACTATTCTTTTCTTCCTCACACACTCGCTTCTATCCATTGTGTTCTGTGAATGAAAATTCTTAGGGGTTGAACAAAAATGGTTTGTAAATATATAGAGTTATTTTTTTTCCTAATGAACTAAGGATGCCAAGTTTCCTAATTCACTTAACTCCCGTTGTAATAAGGGTTCCTAGTTTCCTAATTACCTTAATTAACTCCTATTGGAATAAGGATATCAAGTTTCCTAATTCACTTCTAAAAATTTTTAGTCTAATAATAATAATGATTTTTCAAATTTTTTATAACGGTAAACCGTAGCAATGTTTTCTACCCCTCTACGGTTGGTAATTTTCATCATGACACCTACATTATTATGTTTTTCTAAATAAGTACATAATTTGTATATTTATTTAAAATAAGTCCCTAACCTGATTTCTATTGAAATTTGAATCGAGGAATACTGGATCAAAAGGAGAGTCGAAGACGATGAAAAGAAATGATAATGAAGACCGAAGTGGGTCGCCTACAACATCGTCTGAGGATCCGAACCCGTGCCCCATATGCCTCGGACACATAGTTCAAGAATCCTATCTCGATAAATGTTTCCGTATGTCTTTCTCACTTTCTCTTGCTAACCCATTGTTTGGTTGCCTAGAAAGTTCCTCGGGAAGAAAAAGAAAATTGGGTTTATTATTGGTTTCTTGTTTTTACAATGCTTTTATGTTCAGTTTCTTGTGTTGGGTTTCTTGAATACTGTAAGAAAAGAAAATCTTTCTCTTAGTTTAATGAATTTTGGCAAAACTGTTGTCGGCTTTCTGTTGCTGTGTGAATCAGTTTCTTGTGTCGGGTTTCTTCAATACTGTAAGAAAAGAAAATCTTTCTCTTAGTTTAATGAATTTTGACAAAACTGTTATGGGCTTTCTATTGCTGTGTGTTTATTCACAATTTGGGAGTTTTAAAGATTCTAATTAAAATGAAAAAAAAAAATTAGTGTGTAGTTAATTTGTTTATATGCTTATTAAATTTACTTGTGAATCAGAAACTTTGATGTACTTGATGAGAATTTACTTAACTTTTCTTATATTGGCTCTGAACAAAGGACATACATTTAGTTTAAATTTTGATGTACTTGATGAGAATTTACTTGATCTTTTCTTTTATGGGCTCAGAACAAAGGGCATACATTTAGTTTAAATTTGTAATTATTCATGAAGCCTAACGAGTTGAAGTTGCTGCGATGCAGATAAGTTTTGTTACAATTGTATTGTACATTGGACTAAAGTGGTTGCTAGCAAGCATTCAAGCCTGCTTTCTTCTGTTAAGTGTCCTTTATGCAAGGTTAGTGTTGTTCGTAATCATCTGATCTTCAGATAATGCTGCATTCTCGTAGGCCTGCAAGCCATACATTTTATACTTTTGTGAACAAACTGTCTGTAAAAAATGTTGTTGATGATTGTATGGTTTCGCTTATATGCAGAAAGAAAATATTTCAATCATCCATGGATACGATGGAAGTTATTTTCAAAGGCATTACATTAGTCAAATTTTCGGGGATAGGTAACTAAGTCTGTTTTAATTTTCTATTCATGTTTATTAGAAGTCTTTATTTACATTACTTTGTTTCTCCATTGCAGTTTCTTCTTTTCAAAAGCCCACAGATACAGATTACAGTGCTATTATACAGAACCAGGTTTTAAGCAGCTCTCCGATTTATTACGTGGCTTCTGATCTCTTCTTGTCAGTTTGTTGTCTTTTTTTCATACAAACCACCGCTATTTATATACATGTTTTTCTGTTAATTATGTGTTTAATCAGGTATCTTAAATGATGTATTCAATGTTTTACGATATTGGAAGTCCCGTAAGTATCTTCAATCAAATCAATGGCTCCAAAGTTGGTTGAGAAGAGAGATTCAAGCTCTAATGCAGGTATATATGTATTCATCAGGCTGTTATTCATTCATTTCCAATTTCTTAAATTTTCCATTAAATGTTTTATCTCTGTTCTGTTTTTGAGCATAGTCCCCTGTGTTCAATTATAAAACTTGATAGGTGCTGGTATCTTTCTTAGCTTATCACATTGTAAAATGAAATATCTAAGTTGTAGTTTCTATTTTAATTGGTTGACTTGACTGTTAACGAGTGAGTTGCTTCTCTTTTGCATAGGAGGAAGATGTTGAAATTGTTGTGCATCACATACATGGTGTGGTTGATTCATTCTTGAAGATGTAATATTCAGTACTATTGAAGTATGATGAAAGTTACTTCACAATCTTTTGTTTATTTTTCACTCTAAATTAATTCGCCACCATTTACAGGGATGAGTTCAAGGCTCTAGTCTCTGATGCAGCGAGACCTTTTCTAATGGCAAGAACAGATCGATTTGTGAACGAGATGCAACTCTTTCTTGCCTCAGGTTTGAACATTGAAGCCTACGATGCAGTCTACATGCAACGGCTGGGTTGGAACACACCTAGAGTGAGTATAGAGTCCGCAGAAGGGGAAACTAGCGGACAGACGCCTGTAATTCCATACTTGCATATCTTTGATGAAGATTCTGATGTAACAGATTGAATGTTTTCTTGCCGAATGCGAAAGTCAAGTGCGTACCTTCATGAGTTTGATACTTTGCCAGGAGGCATAAGAGTCAAGTCTCCTAGTGTATTAATATTATCTTATCAAATAAAATTTAGTTTCTAAATTTGGGCATTCCTGAAGATTGCTTACAACTTTCAAGTATTCCAAGTGATGGTTAACTTCTTTCTTTTTTTTTAAAAAAAAAAAAGGAAGAAGAAGAAATAAATAAGGAAACAAAAACAATCAAACAAACTCAAGCTCTAGTTAAATCATTGGAAAAATTATTTAATGGTAAGGGTAAATTTGTAACACGCCAAAATGTCTATTGAAAAATACACACCTTCGATTGATCCTTGAAAGACCGCGAAAAAGACAACTAACTGTTTTACCGCAAGTGAGCATAAAACGACGCTGTTTTACCTTGTAACTAGGAAGTCTTTATCTCGGCTTGGGCATTATCACTTCACTTCTTTTCCGGAACGCAAAGATAGAGATTAGCCACTAGAGAACCATAAACGTTGAAGTAGAGTAGACACGTGACACAGTAGCAAAAATGACATCACGAGACTCAGATTATGGAGCTTTCATGGAGAAATTTGTTCTTCAACCAAGCTCATCAACTCATCAACTTCCTTTAAGTGGCCTCACTTTTGCAATTAAAGACTTGTAAGGCTTGAGCTAACTTGAATACATAATTGAGTTTTTGCTGATTCTTTCTCATTAAATCACTCTTTTTCTTAGTGGGTACATACTTTTTTGTGTCACCATTCTTTTTTCCCATGTGGGTTTGAATTTTAAATTTTTAAATCGTTTCTGCTTCTGGGTTTGCTTCAAATTGCTTGCTAGCTTTTAAATTTTGCTTACGTTCATGTGGAAGTGTGTTTTGGTAATTTACATACCAGTTACAGCTCTTTGAGAGTGTGTCTATGCAAACTATTACATCAATTGCAGTGTATCTATATTGTCTTGAGGTTCAATGTGCGTTTGTGCAAGCTCATTTACTTTGTATTTGGCTGTTGAATATATTTGGAAGCAGATTTGATGTGGATGCTCATGTGACTGGATTTGGAAATCCTGATTGGGCAAGGACTCACTCTGCTGCCACATCAACGGCGCCGGTTGTTTTGGCTGTGTTAAGTGAAGGTGCCACATCAATTGGTAAAACTGTCATGGATGAAATGGCATACAGGTTAGAGTTTAAAACCACTTCATTAAGTCAGCTGTTTAGGCATTCAATTTAATATGTTCAATAACTCACCCATGAGTACATTTTCTTGGATTTTAGTGAAGTATTTTTTGTTTAGTCTTTTGAATTAACTCTGGTGAATGCATTATGTCTGATTCATGTGCTTTGAAAGGCCATCACATCCAATACTGAATTAATTTATTACATTACATAAACTCTGGATGATCATATCATGGCAGTATAAATGGAGAAAATAAGCATTATGGAACACCCACAAATCCGTGTGCACCAGACCGGGTACCTGGAGGATCTTCTAGTGGATCTGCTGTCGCAGTAGGTGCAAAGCTTGTAGATTTTTCCTTAGGTCAGTGTTTCTTTCTTGAACAGTTCTTATGTTTTTTGTTGTTTGTGGTTCGGTAGAGTATAAGGAAAATGTTCTGTCCATCTCAGGAACTGATACTGGTGGGAGCGTAAGAGTCCCTGCATCATATTGTGGCATTTTTGGGTTTCGGCCTTCACATGGTGCTGTTTCTACTGCTGGAGTTATTCCTATGGCACAGAGTTTCGATACTGTGGGTAAGGAAGGGATACCATTTCTTCATCCACACTTCAGTCACATATAAAATGGAGTTCCATACTTTGTAGCAATCTTTAATATGGTCTCATTCTTTTCCACTGAATTCATCTAGGTTGGTTTGCTAGGAATCCTACAATTTTGAGTCGAGTTGGACGTGTTCTACTGCAGTTTCCTGATGATGTCAATCTGGGCATACCTAGTCAGGTGATCATTGCCGAAGATTGCATGCAACTTTCAAGCATTCCAAGTGATCGAGTAACTCAAGGTCTTATTAAATCAGTGGATAAATTATTTGGTGGTGAGTAATTTGCCATATAATAATTCTATAACCGGTTAAGTTCTGTAGCACATTTGGAGTTTATTCACCACATCTAATAGAGAGTGGAAGTGTTTGATTTGTTTGATAATGCAGGTCATATTATAAAGAATGTGATTCTTGGGGACTATGTCAAGGACAAAGTTCCAGGTCTGCAGCATTTTATAAGCGAAGGGAACAAAGAGCAAGAGTATAGTATACCATCCTTGGCTGCTCTTTCAAGTGCCATGAGGTTGCTACAAAGGTGCTTAAAGTCGAGAAAACTTTTCTCAGCTTCTTTACAGATTCAGCTGACCCAAAAGATTCATCTATTGATTGCTGAACTTTGTTTCCATCTGAAGCATAGGTATGAATTCAAGAATAACCATGGCGAATGGGTGACTACAGTCAAACCTGATTTAGGCCCAGGAATAGCAGAACGAGTGTGGGAAGCGATTAGAACATCCGCAGAAAACATTGATGTCTGTCAAACTGTAAAGACTGAACTACGTGCTGCTCTTACTGCTCTTCTTGGGGTATTCTTTCTCTCCATCTCTCGATTCTTCGAACCAAAAATTATGCTCCTAGAAGCTTTACTACTTTCTATACAAGTAAATCTCCTAATAATTTTAATGAATGTGATATTACATAAATATAATTGCTAAAAGAAATTCTGTAATCCTATTTACAAAAGAGAGCCATAACTTTTCAAAGAAATCATTTATACTTGCTTTAAACAAAGCACTTGCATCTGTTGCTGGAGAAACTTCTTTGAGTGTTCTATCTCTCATTTTAATTCCGCAATCAGAGGCACCATTTGTATCCAATTCTTGAAATCTCTCATTTATAAATTATATCCTCTCAGGATCATGGCATTCTTGTAATCCCAACAGTTCCTGGTCCTCCACCAAAGCTACAAATGGATCCAGCCGCATTGGAAGTTTTTCGTGCAAGGGCTTTCAGCTTGCTGTCCATTGCTGGAGTATCTGGATTCTGTCAGGTTCTCTATCACACACACACAAAAAGCCTCATTTCTTCGGTTTCTATAAGACTATTGAATCCTTTTATGTCTTTTGATATTTTTCCCCCTCGAATCGGTTGTATTCACAGGTGAGCATACCATTAGGATTACATGACAATCTTCCTGTGGCAGTTTCGCTGTTGGCAAAGCATGGTTCAGATGGCTTCTTGCTCAAGCTTCTCGAGACACTTTACGACACCCTCGAAGAAGAGATTCAAAAAATGAGTCACTAAACTCAGATTTCTAACAATCTCTGTAAGTTTTATATCATTCTTCAAACTGAAAATTGAGCATAAAGTTTATTAGCTTTGCACTTTCATGCTGTCTAACAACTTCTTTCTTCAGGGCCAATGTTGGAAATTCAGATGATGAAGTATTGGATGTGCATAAATAGTACACCACTTCTTGTATGAGAAAAATAGTTCAAAAATGTAAAGATATCAGAACTATGTGTTGGTAATTTTCAGAAATATTTATTTCAATTTTATTTTCAACATTGACGTATTGGGGGTCGAGTTGTTCGATCATATAACTTAGAACAATATACGAAAATATGGTATGAGGAGGAAGTTGATTGTTAATTGCTATTGATTGAGTAATGAATAATATTGAGTTTGAATCTTGGAGAAATAAGGAGATAAAAAATTAAATTTGGCTCTTTTGAAAAAATTGATAATTGTTGTTCATTTTTGAAAAGGTTAATTTGTAATCCATGAGAAAAGGCAAGCAAAGACCAAAAATAGGAGTAATAATTGTGGATGGTTGGTTAGTGAGCCAGATTTAATATTTTTATATATGTTTTTATGAAAATATATTTGTGAGGGGTAAAAGTGAGATAAAGAAAGTGTGTTATCTTCAATTTGTTGAGTCTGACTTTTAAGACTTTTAATTGAATTATGGGCTTTGCTATTTAAATTCTCTGTATTTTGGGTATGCATGAATATATTATTTGGTTAGGATCTTCCATTCTTCAATTAAGTTGTTAATCATAGTGCAGTATGCAGAATACTTATGCTCTAATTGTATTAAGGAGTAATGTATTCTTCTAACCCCCTCCCTTTTTTTTCTATAAGTTCATTTGCTTATATAGGATCATATGTACGTAGGTGTTGATCTTTGACGGACACTTATCCATAACTGGACTGTTCTCCAGATGCATAGGTGTACATTTGGTGTGATACAAGCTCTAATATTACATCATGTATAATCACACATGTTATTATATATGATAAGTCATACTTGCATGCTAAGATAAGTCGATTGTTATTAAAGTCCAATAATCTCGGATGAAGATATATGTGACACCAGTACATGAGTACTAATGTTAAGATCGGAATACTTCCGATGTACTATGTTGTTCTGAGTAACGTCACTCGGGATCGAGGCCTAACCTCTCCAGTCAAATCCTAGTCACTCCAGAAGTTTTCGAATTTCGAGAGTCAAATTAACTTCTCATGTTCACTAGTACTGTAGTACAATGATAGGTGCCACCTCCCTACTGGATCTGAGTCTGCCAATAGCAGTTCTATTGAGGAGGCATGCTAATGAAGATTCAACTGTATGTCGACACGTGTCTCTGATTGCAGGACTAATTCTGAGCACCTACAATATTAAATATTAAATATATAATAATTCTTATAATTCGTTTATTTGATATACTCACTACTTTATGCATTTTAATCAAATCTTTTAGATGTAAAAATGTCGTTTGAGAAAAAAAAATCATTTAATAAAGTACACAATACTTTAAAATTTTGATCTCAAATCCAAGAAAATCTTCAAAATTTAAAACTTAAATCATATTTAATTTGCACCACGAGATTATGTAATTAATTATACCAAAATAAAAGTAAAATTGCATTCAACTTTGGCCAACAATATTTTAATAAATTCAACAATGGTCTTCTAAATTTTACAAACATTACATGTACATCCCACGCGACGCGTCACCAACAAAAACAAAATCAAGAATCTATGTTGTTTGTTTATCTCCGCCAACTTTCAGTTAATGACTGATCGTTTAAGTAGTTATAGATTCAGACGCAGAAAGTGATCAACCGAAAATTAGTTTGCAAAATATATTTTAAAACTAAATTGATAAAAAGGAAAAAAAATGGAGGTTAAAGCTAGAGCTCCAGGGAAGATTATACTCGCAGGAGAACACGCGGTGGTTCATGGATCAACGGCGGTGGCTGCCTGCATTGATCTTTACAATTATGTCTCTCTTCGTTTTCCCTCCGATTCCGGTACATGATTGTAAATGCAGGTTTATTTAATTTTTTTATCTGGGTAATGCTTTGATGGTTTTTTTTTTTTTTAATGATATTTTGTTTAGAATGAGTAGAGGTGAGAGTTATAAGAATTGGTTTGATTTGGGATCGATTGAAATGGAGATTGGCAGATACCCTTTTGGTATTTTGTGAATATGTGGTCTGTTTTGTGATATTTTGCTTTAAATGATTTGCTTTGCTTTGCTTTTTGATTTTGTGTTGGCTTACATTGGAGCTGGATTCTGTGGAAATAATGAATTTATTTGATATTGAATTATCTGGAATTGCTTAAAATGCTGATCAGAGTAATCATTTTTAAATTTTGATATTGAATTGGTTTGGATTTGCTTTAAATGGTGATCAAAGAAACCATTTTTAGATTTGTGCCTACTTTTTCTTTGTTCTGGTTCTTGTAGTTTTTTTTTTTTTTTAAATTTCTTCTTTATTGGAAACTAAATTTGCATAGGGAGAGAGATATTTTCTTTGGAGTTTGTCGGTTTTGCTTGAATTGGTGATGTGACAAAGGAAAATGAAAAATTTTGGACTTTTGATGAGTGGTTAGAGAAGACTGCTGATATATTGAGCTTTTTAATCATTGATTACGTCATTGTATGTGCAAAGATTTATCTATTAGCTTTCTATAGTCTTTTCTTCTAATTTTTAAATGTGGAGTCAATTTATACTTTATAGCTTGTTCTTTCTGCTTCTGTTTTCCTTTGTTGTATTGATATAAGTTCTTTTTTGAGTCCTTATGGCTTTGATTTTTGCAAAAAAGAAAAAGAAAAGAAATTGCAACTCGGTATGAAATCAGGTAAAAATAAAAAAGAAAAATGTGAAATTGGCCATAAAGAAATTTCATCTACAAGAAATTGGATATCTGGGTGGCTTCTTTTTTGTCTTCTGGGATGGGATCAACATATGTGAAATGGATTTGAATGAGGCACTATATGCGATCTACATTGAACTTTTCACGGGAGTAATATGCATGCACTTTTGAGTCTTTTAAATTTATTGTTCAATTTCAATTATGGGAAAATTTCGAAAGAATCATCTTCATACTTCCAAATCTGATTTGACTGACAGTCTGTGCTTTACAAGATGAGATGAATTGATATTGCTGTTCTTTTCTCTGGGTTGATCAATGAAATTACAGTTTGTAAAAAGATTAAAGTCATTACTATTAGCCTGATTTGGTTCATGGGTGCCAAAAGTTGAATTAGATGATCAGTTGGGTCTCAACAAATGCAGAATTTTCAACCGATTCTCTATCATTGTGTGAGAAAATGTCCATATCTTCTCTTATCTGAATGAAATGATTAAATTTATCATCTGTTATTTTGTATAGATAATGAAGATACATTGAAACTCCAGCTCAAGGATATTGCATTAGATTTTTCCTGGTCAGTTTCAAGAATCAAAGCAACACTATCTCACTTGGGTGGTCCTTTCCCCTCAACACCTACCACATGCTCAATGGAAATCATCAAATCTATTGCAGTTCTAGTTGAGGAACAAAATATTCCAGAGGCAAAAATTGGACTTGCTTCTGGAGTGACAGCTTTTCTCTGGTTATACACCTCTATCATAGGGTACGCATCCATGATTGTTCTTTAATGTTGATTATTTGCTCTTGATAATTTGGTCTCTAATAGTGCTTTTTTCCTGTGTCAGGTTTAAGCCTGCCAAAGTAGTTGTTACTTCTGACCTTCCGATAGGTGCAGGCCTGGGTTCATCTGCTGCATTCTGTGTCTCACTCACCGCTGCTCTGCTTGGTTCCTCAGATTCTGTAAGTTTGGATAAGAGCCACAAAGGATGGTTAATGTATGGGGAGAGGGATCTTGATTTATTGAATAAATGGGCTTTCGAGGGTGAGAAGATAATCCATGGCAAGCCATCTGGACTTGACAACACGGTCAGCACATATGGTATGTAATCTTTGTTATCATGAACTGCTCTAAATAAGTTAGTAGTTTTGTCAGTCTTTAGGTTTTTGGCTCATCTTTTGCATATTCATCATTTAAGTTTTGGAGTTTGGATCTTGGAACCAAATAGTATTTGATAATTTATTAGATAATGTAGAATAGTATGAAACAATTCTAAAGATAATGGTAAAAGCTCCCATTATGCAAGCCCCATGAGAGACCTGCAATGTTGTTCTGATACCCATTCATTTTTCTATCATTGCTCAATGATATTTGTTGAATTCAATGACGCTGTGTCAATGGGGCAACTGGCAAGCACTTAGAAACAGATTTTTTTTAAATGGTTAATTGTGGATTAAAAAAGCAATGCAAATTTAAGCAAGTGAGGGTATCGTTTTCCTGTTCTTAATGAATAATGAAGTCTACAAGTCGAATTTATTTTGAATTTGTTGGTGATTATTTGAATATTTTGAAAACTGTTTTGATATACACAAACAATGATGGTGAAAAGAGGACTTCTTAAAAAAATGAACAATTTCATCAAATTTTACCCTCAAATACATGCTGCCTCCTGTGTTTTAATAGAATAGAACCAGAAAACATCATCATTAACATTAAATGAAGTAGCGTATTCCAAATTCAAAGTATTTACTTTCATATCTTGCAAGTTCAAGAGAGTGGTGTTTGGGCAGGTTTGTAATACTTTATTTAACAACAGGAAACATTATCAAGTTCAGGTCAGGTAATCTGACACATATAAAGTCCAATATGCCACTGAAAATGCTCATTACTAACACGAAAGTCGGGAGAAACACAAAGGCATTAGTTGCTGGTGTTTCAGAGAGGACCTTGAGGCATCCTGATGCCATGACTTCTGTGTTTAATGCTGTTGATTCTATAAGCAAGGAATTTTCTACCATTATTGAGTCAGCTACTCCAGATGACCTGTCCATTACTGAAAAGGAAGGCCGGTTAGAAGAGTTGATGGAAATGAATCAAGGTTTGCTCCAGTGCATGGGGGTCAGCCATTCCTCCATAGAAACTGTTCTTCGCACGACATTGAAGTTCAAACTAGCTTCCAAGTTGACAGGAGCTGGGGGCGGCGGATGTGTGCTCACGTTATTGCCAACACGTATCCTTTCTAGTCTCTTGCTTTTAGTTTGACTGCCATGATAATACAGCTTAGATGCTTTTCTATAAAATTAAAAAAATGGTTGTGCTTGCAACAAACCTTCTCTATCTGCATTTAGATATCTTTTCAAACATTATAATTTATGAAGGAAAATAATGTATCATTGCATAAACTTGCTAATGTACTCCCACAGATGAAGGTTACATCTGCATCCTGTTTGATTGGTGTAGTGTAGTATTTTTGTCAAGTATGGAGGAGACAATTTAGCAAGACCTAGCTTTTTCTCGTTTGTTTGTTGAGTTGCCCTAGGAACACGGTGTTTGGACTTGTATGAAGTGGGGGCTCCATTGGGAAAACAAAATTTGCCAAAGTGCTGATTGCTGAAACAGGTTACTGTGCTTACAATTCTACAAAACTATGTCAGAACTCAGAATACTAGAAAAAGAATTGTGTTATCAAGATGATACAATTTTTTTTTCGCATTTGACATTTATCAGCATGAAGCCATCAACCAAGAATAAACACTGGAGTTATCTTTTTTACCGCGATCCTCATTGTTGTATTCATTCATATTGTTACCTTGACAATGCTGATCAGCGTTAACTGCAGCAGTTATTGACAAAGTAATTTCAGAGCTGGAGACATGCGGATTCCAGTGTTTGATTGCTGGAATTGGCGGAAAAGGTGCCGCGGTTTGTTTCAGCGGATCATCCTGATTTTCCAAGACCAGTGGATTCCGAT
Organism: Zanthoxylum bungeanum; assembly: GCA_019454045.1. Lineage (NCBI taxonomy): Eukaryota > Viridiplantae > Streptophyta > Magnoliopsida > Sapindales > Rutaceae > Zanthoxylum > Zanthoxylum bungeanum. Next base: position 362,666 of record SKCR01028362.1, read on the forward strand.
CATCATTATCAGACAAATAACAAGAAAAAAATGTTTGATGTCATGTTATTGATTTTTCTATCTATCCTTGTTGTACATTAATTTTATTTTCTTATATTTTCTGGGTAATCAGTAACGGATAATGAAACTGTGGTCAGTTAGTGATGGATTTTTCCGTCGTTATTTAATAGTTTTCTTGTAATGCTACTCCTACCGAACAATATGAAGCAATCTAACTCTTTTAGATTTTACATAATTAATGATATATTATTTCCTGCAAATTCATAACATTTTAACACCCAAGCATTCAGTTAAGCTTCGTTACATACACAAACAAAAAGGCTACAACAAAGATCCAGTAAAAGCACCCAAAAAAAACACACACACACACACTAGCTGCCCACAAAAAGAACTTTCAAGCTTGTCAAAAACCCATTAGCCATTAACAATAGTGCCACCTGGGAAAGCCCAAAAAAATAAAACATCAAAATCAAACGCCAAAAGTCCAATTGTTAAGTGATGATAATATTTTGCTGAGTAATTAACTTACCATTAGGGTGGAGGACTTGGCCAGTTATGTAAGAGGAGCAATGGTTACAAGCAAGAAACACAAAAGAAGGAGCAACCTCAATAGGCTGGCCAGCTCTCTTCATAGGCACTTGGTTTCCAAACTGAGCAGTCTCTTCTTCAGTGAATGATGCAGGGATCAATGGAGTCCAAATGGGTCCAGGCGCCACGCCATTGACACGTATCCCTCTCTCAACTTGTTGCAGAGCAAGCCCTCTGGTAAATGCCACAATGGCTCCTTTTGTTGATGTGTAATCAAGTAACTTTGCATTTCCCTTGTATGCATTCACTGATGTTGTGTTAATTATTGAACTCCCAGCCTTCATATGCTTCAATGCATGCCTAGCAAACATTATAAACACAATCTCTCAAATACATTTTGACACAAGTTTCAATTCATTTTGTTTTTTTTTTGTTTTTTTTTACCTAGCCATGAAGAAATAAGAGAAAATGTTAGTCCTAAACACTCTCTCAAGTCTTGCTTCATCAATCTCCTCAACAGATCCAGCTTCATATTGCTCAGCAGCATTGTTGACCAAAATATCAATCTTGCCAAAAGCATTAACCACTTCATCAACAACCCTTTTGCAATTTTCATCAAACCCTAAATCAGCTGATGTAGCCATGGGGTCTTTAGCATCCGAGGTCTTAACCTTCCTCAACATCTCAAGAGTCTCCTGTGCATCTTTCTCTTCTTGATGCTTCACATAGGTGAAAGCCACGGTTGCCCCCTCCAGTGCAAAGCAGTGGCACACCGCTCGCCCGATCCCGGAGTCCCCGCCGGTCACCAACGCCACCTTCCCCTGCAAATTTTACAAATAAATATAACTACACTAACATAATCATATAACTGTGAATTAATCAGACAACGCTACGTGATAATTTGAAATTTGTAGTACTTGAAGTTTGTTGGAAGGAGTGTAATCAGGGCAAGTGAATTGAGGAGTAGGATTCATGGCATGCTCTTTGCCAGGCTGAGTGTCTTGTTTCTGAGGAGGCTGGTTATTAGAAGCCATGATTTGTCACACTCAAAAACACCCTATTGATTGGATACCAAGAAACACTTTAGTGTTTGATACTCCTGATGAAGAAGAATCAAAAGCAAATGAACTTTATATGTACTTGTGTGGTGTGTGAAGTTACATATTCAATTTGATGTGGACTATATAATGAGTTCGTATGTGGACACGTAGCGTAAGAAATGGTTCCACGTGTCATTTTTATCGTATGCAGCGGATACGTCGGTGGAAGCGGTCGTTTTTGATGAGGCAATGCGGCGTAGTTGTAGCAAATATTAACTAGCTATACTTAGAAGGATATCTATGTCCGTAATTACACATATCAATTAAAAATTTTAATTACATATATATATAGTGTGTTTATTACAATTCAAATATACAAATAAATAATTTGATTTCTAGACTTTTATGACATTTTTCAGGACACTAGAATGGATGACTGCAACTTGAGTGATTCGTCGTCCCGAGCATGATTTTTCAAGGGCATGAAGAGCTGACCAACCTGTAAAACTAGCAAACTGTATTGATGTGAGTTATAAAACTTAGTGAGTAACCATACACATATCATAACTGACAGAAGAAAAATAGTTTACGATTATAATATATATATATATCATAAACATATGACAGAAACTTCCAAAACATGCTTATACACATAATATACATACATATGCATTAGTTTTTGCATACTATACTGTCTGTACGGATTCTCTAACTAACATTGTCATGACACATTATCAACTCATCAATCAAAATCTTTCACAAACATTATAAAAATAAATTGTAAAAACATGAAACATAACTGTAAATCATGATACATAATTTTTAAATCATGAAAAATTAATACAACATGAGAATACATATACTGCTATCGGAATTGGGGCGTTTTCTCTCAACATTGTCATACGTATCGGGATTCGGTAGTAGCCCCACGTGCGTTGGTATATCTGCATAAAATAAAATTATTAATACATTTGTATACACTCTCTTAACAATATGGTAGAGCATTTGTATACACTCTCTTAACAATATGGCAGAGCTGGCAACATGGGACATCTCTGCGACAATATCTGGCATCCGAAGTAAATTTGACAACATGAGACCTCATCTCATGACAAATAATCTGGCACGTATGTGTACACGAGTGCATTCTAACATAAAACTCTCGTGACAATACGGCAAAACAGTCAACATAGGGCATCTCCACGGCAATATCTGACATCCGAAGTACAACTGACAACAAGAGACTTCATCTCACGACAATAAATCTGGCACGTATACGTACACGAAATGTATACTAGCATAAAATATATTTCTAAAGCACATGTTCATGTATATTAAAAATCACGAAAACTTTTTCATATATTATAAACTCATGGTCTCAACATAATCAATAATCGATTCATTCTTTTATATCAAAGTATAACCTTTCTAAAAACTAAATCATTTAATGATTTACCTTGAAATTTCATTTAAGGAAACATATTTAAATTCATACTTTGAAAAACATCAATGGCGCAAGCTTATACATATACATATTAGGCTCATCACATACACATGTCGAATCCCTCATACATTGACAAATAACTCGTAAATTGTGAAACAATAAAACTAAGTGTGTGTGTATACATATTTTTTATAAAAACAAACAATAACCGATACGTCAGTTATTCATTGTATAAAATACTTACCTCATGTCATAAACACTTCTGATCATAGTCAAATCAAGATTCAAAGGACATTAACGGACTCTAAACGAGCCCACGAACACTATGGTGTGGTTGGAATTCCATTTAGAGGTGACGATTTATGTGGACCCTTTAGGTAGTTCATTTTTGCCACGTTTTGCATACTACCGAGCACGAATAGGAGAAACCATCACCACCATCTTGTAGTGCTCTCTCAAAACTTCGATTTGGCAAGTGGCTTGACACGTGGATCAAAGAAACGAAACAGGATCAGAACAATTACCATCACAACTTTTTATTCCGGAGTGATGATCTCTCGGGTATACTTCCATTCCGAAGTGATGTCAGTCACTCTAGTGGACTTTCATTCCGGAGTGATGATCATTTGAGTGTATTTCTATTCCGAAGTGATATCAATCACTCCGGTGGACTTTCATTCCGGAACGATCATCACTTTAGTATACTTCCATTCTGAAGTGATGTCAATCACTTCGGTGTGCTTTCATTTCGAGGTGATGTCAGTCACTCTGATGTACTTTCATTCCGGGGCGACGTCAGTTACTTCGATATACTTTCATTCTGGAGTGACCATCGGTCTGATGCACTTTCATTTCAGAGTGATATCAGTCACTAGTGCGCTTTCATTTTAGAGTGATAAGCACTCAAGTGTACTTTTATTTCGAAATGATCATCACTCTGGTGCACTTCCATTCCGGAGTGATCTCATTCACTCCGGAATACTTTCATTCGGAGTGATGTCATTCACTCCGGTGTGCTTCCTTTTTGGAGTGATATCACTCACTCCGGTATACTTTCATTCCGGAGAGATCTCATTTACTATGATGTACTTTCATTCTAGAGGACAAAAAATGGTAAAATGGTGTTACATAAAAAAAAACCATAAATTAGATTAACCAATCAAAACACTAAATTAAACAAAAGAAAACTTGTAGTTTAGAGATTAAGATTGGGGAAATGAACTGAGAGAGACAATTGATGAGACTGAAGACCATGACGTTGCTACCTAAGCAAACTTTCTTCGCGCCTAATCTTTTTTATAGTTGTCATCTTTATGTTTTCGACCTTTCTGGACGTCCACGATGACCTTGCATCAGTTTTCGATGAACCTCTACTATAGAGTTAGGAGGGTGTATTCAATTGAGATTTTAAAAGACTTTTTTGAGTTAAACAAGTCTTGTGGTATTCAATTAAGATTTTTAAATAATCTAAAAAGTCTTGTGATATTCCATTAAAACTATTATGATTTTTTAAAGAGTGTATTCAAATCTAGTGATATTCAATCAATACTTTAAACAAGTAATAAAAAGTCTTATGGTATTGAAAAACATAATTATTTTGAAGGATTTTTTTTAAATGTGTGATTCTGTGGGACTTTTTAGTGAAAATTATAAATATCAAACTTTATAAAAAAAATCTTACCCTAACCCATGAGACTTTTTACATAAGATTTTTTTTAGTGTAAAACAAAAGATGAACATACACGTTAACTATTCGTGAACAAATTACTTGCTTATTAGTAATTTCTTCTTTTTTCTTTCAAATAAAACAATATGACGTTCTTTTAAATGCAACTGGTTACGTCATTCCTCCAACCATTTTTCTTAATGAATTTCATTTTCGAGGAGGAAAATTCTATCACATTTAAAGATAATTTCATAGATTTTCTTCGAGACCAGCAGAACTTCTTCATTCAGATAGATGATAATGTACAAAGGGAATTTATCACAACAATGATTATTTTCCTCGTTTTCTTGCTAATTTTTTACTTGTATTTTTTTTTATAAAAAACCCAAATTTAAGGAGGAAAATATTTATCAATTATTAAGATCATTGATGCCAATGTGTTATCTTTTATTCCTAGGTCAGAGAAATGACATTCTGTCATAGAAATTATCATTTATTTGTTATCTTTTTGATTTATTTATGATTTTGAATGTTTGTTTTTATTTATGGTTCCATTTCATATGATCCAATTATACGTTTACTGATCTTTTGATGAATTCAATATAGGATATGATGATAATCAATTGAATCTTTCATAAAAGAATACAACACTATTCTTTTAAACAACCCAATTATATATATCAAATGTAGATCAATTCAGAATTTTTTTTTTATAATAATGAATCAAAATTTATATAATTTTGAGTTTTATGTGAATTTCTCTCCTTTCAAAAAATATTGATATCATATCACAAACTCGATTTCTTAATTCTTATACTTCCTCCGTCCTTTTTTTATAGGTCACATTTCTATTTTTGGAAGTCCCAAATTATAATCATATTTTCTTATTTGAAGAGAGTTAAAGGAAGAATTTTACTTATATACTCTTATTATTATGATTAATAGTATAAATAATTGAATTAAAGTGGAATTGTGTGTTGTATTAATGAGAGGTATATTAAGAAAAGATTATGTTTTAATCATATTCCCTTATTTTGTTGAAAAATGACAAAAATGGACGGATGGAGTACAAAATAGATGAGCGACACAGTTGAATCAATATGCATGCATGCTTTGCATGTCTGCCACGTACCACTTTACCGACTTATACCTGTCAGCGTATGTACTCTGCTTCACCATTTGCAGGACCTCAAAAGTCGGCAGCTGTCAGATTTTCAAATCCAAAAACCAACAAGATTGTTAAAAGAATATTGAGTTATACTAATGAGTCACTCTATAACACTTATTAAGAATTCATTTTAAAAAAAATTTAATATTATTTTTATAAAAAATAAAAAAATTATCAAAATATTAACTCTATTTTTTATATTGTTCCCATAAAATTATCATCAAATCATTAAAGACTGTCGCAAGAATATTTATAACCAAATAATTAGCTTTTGGAATAATGCTCACAAACTCCTCATTATTTTAAGTACATTCATTGCAATGGAAGCAAGAAGTCTTGCGCGATTTTTCATGCTGTATTTTTACTTCCCAATTTGGTGAGCTGTAATGGTATGTTAATTTTTTTTTTTAATCTAAATTGGTATTGTTATTCTAGTAATTCAATGCTCCCAAATGTCCATTAAATAAAATGGTTAATAGTAGGGATGATAAAAGTTTTTGCATATGAATATTAACCTTTTTTTTCATATAAAGATAAAATCCGAACAAACTTACTAACTACACGCATTCTTCGCATGCTCGGTACCTGAACAACTCGAAGTTCATCGGAGCTGGCGTTGGCTCTGATGATGATCGGATGGTTATGGCGATGTCTACAGATACGGCTGCTGGGAGCTAGCTTTGTGAGTGGAGCTCATTCTGTGATTGGGTGGTGTTGTTATAAGGTGTGTTTGTTGATATGGTTTCTTGTTTCTTTGGTGTACTGATTGATCAATTGTACTGTAAGTGCTATTTTAAGTACTACTAGTGTGTGTGTATAGCCACCATGGTGGCTTGGTGGTGAAGGGTCCAGAATCTCACCTTGAGGTTCTGGGTTCGAATCCAGGGGGTGCAACTTCTTGTAAGAGTCTGGGGCAGCCGGGGGTTTTACCTGCGCCGCGGCCCAGAATAGGTGGTTTGGTGGCAGGGTTTCCAACGATTAAAAAAAAAAAAAAAGTGTGTATATATTTATGTCTTTCTCATGGATTTCACTCATGCATTTGAATTCAGAAAGTTTTCTTTATAAGAGTCTGAGAGAATCGGTATTTTATCTGTTCCGATTTAAACCCGAAAATGATAGTTTTGCGGTGGGTTTCCAAGAATTCCAATATATATATTGTTCTTTTTAAGTGTTGAGAGTTGTTGCATCAACGCTCTTGGATGTATGTAATGTATAATAATTAATGGACCAAATGTGATTGTTGATTTGATTCACTTTTGTTGAGTCTTTGTATCAAGTGGAAACCAATTAGTTGTCCCGGAGTGGGTGGGTTGGTGGAAAGGCCGGACGGGTTTGAGTTCAGGAGTATATTTATCTGGTAATTTGATTGTGAAAATTTTAAAATAATTTAAAAAAAAATTCACTTTAGTCCAATTAGAACAAACTTCTATTATCTAATGCTTTGATTAGATATAAAAAATAATTAAATAAATAATAATTTTATTTAATACAATATAATTATTATATGTTTGTTTTTTTACTCTATCTACGTCTCATTTATTTGCGTTATAATCACACAAATAAATAAATAATAATTTTATTTCATATAATTTTTTATACATAATTATTAATTTGTAATATTACATAACATCAAAAAAAAAATTACTCTCGGCCGTGTGGATTCGCACTCAAAACACACGGCATTTCACACAAAATCAAAATCCACATAGCCGCGAGTGACAGGATATCAGCGCAGCAAGCTAAAATGAGCGTGGATTAGACAAACTTAACCTGCGCACCGAGCATCAAGAGACAAAACTTGGTTCGCTGGCCAATCGCCATCTCCAGCTCGCGAGCTTCAACAGCGCTGAGCTATGACATCAACAGAATACGACGACGAAGAAAGTTTCGGCGACTTCACGTTCGCGCCATCCGTCGTAAATTCAATTCCCAAAAACAAGTTAACCAACGGCTCAGATCTCTCCTTGAACAACAACATCGACGATGATTGGGGCGATTTCGTCAATTCCTCTGCGGATCTCTCCCGCAGCGAATCGCTGCACGCCAAATCATCCGGAAGTTTTGACAAATCGTTCGATCCGCTTAGTTTCCGCGTCGATCAACATAACCAAAACTCACAGAACGATAACTCTGTTCCCGCCACGGAGCATGACTCCGTTCCGAGTCGGATTCGGGCTCACTTCGTGAAACCGAAGGGCGCGTTGCCGTTATCGTTATTTGGAGAGGCGGAAAAAGAAGAGGACAATGAGGATGGATCTGGTGCGGCGGGCTTATTGTTTAATGGTGCAACTGAGGTGAAAACAAATGATAAGAAAATGAGATCGGATTTGAATGTGAGCGATATGTTTTCGAATTTGTATAAACAGAGCGAGGGCGCTAATGGGCCAAAGTCGGATTCAAAAGAATCGAGTTTAAATTTGGGGAATTTGAGTTCCCATGGATTGATTTTGGAATATAATGGATTGGATTTGAACAGGAGTGTGTCAAATTTGGAATCAAATGGATTGGATTGGAATGGCGGTGTATCGAATTCGGGTTCAAATGAGGTGGATTTGAAGAGAAGTGTATCGACTTTGGATTCAAATGGGTTGAATTGGGGATTAGATGGGTGGGAATTCAAGGGTTCAGAGACGAAACTACCAGCTGGAGATTTGAATATTAAGGTAATTTAGATTGGTTACTTAAAAAATTGAGGAGAGGTAAAAAATGAAGAAACTTTCTATATTGATTAGGTCCTTGTTGATTCTGAATAATCAAGAATTTAAGCTATATATTTGTGTTAGGAGCAGTTGCGTGTAGCATATTAAGGTAATTTAGTTTTGTTTCTGAGAAAATTGTGGAATATAAAGAAACTAATGTACTTTTATGATATTTGTTTGATTGGATTTGGTTTTTGAATCATCAAAAAGGCAATTTTAGTTATATATCTGGGTTAGGACCAGTTAAGTGGGTAGCTAATTTGTATTTATTTTTATAATTTTGGTCCTTTCTTTCTTCTTTGTTGGAATGTTTAATGATATTATTCTGTTCAAGCAGAGTGAAAATGCAGCACCAGTAGTATTGAAAACTGAAAATGGGCCTATATCAAATCTTAATGGTTTTAATTTGAGTTGGAATGTGCTCGGTTCGGATTTAAATGTCTCGGGTTCAAACGTGAATGGAAATCTGGATGCAAATAAGTCGAGTTTGTTAGTTGATGACAATGAGGATTTTGGGGATGATGATGGATGGGAGTTCAAGGTTGCTGAATCAGGAACCACAACTGGAGATAGCTACAGTAAGGTAATCATTATCTTTTGATTTAACAGTTTTTTAGGATTTTGTTACTATCTGTCAAATTTTTGTAAAAATGGGGAAATTTAAGAAATGTTCAATTATAAGTTTCGAATCATTAGTTTTTTGTTGTTGAGTTGTTTCTGTTCAAGGGAAATATGTGTTTCTCTGTCATGAAAACTAGAATTTTAAGCCACCCTTCCTAAATTTGCTCCCCTTCAAAAATAAATTTAGCTTACATTAATTTGGCCTTTGCATTTAATCTTTTTGGTCACTAGTTACCATGCAGGAGAAAGAAAATGTTTAAGAACAAAGGCTTGGTGAATTAAATAGACCGAAATTTTTTATATAAATTGTTGGTTATCTACCGCATTGACCATGTTACAACTTTGATATCACTTCTCTCTTTTCTGCACTAGAAGAGGACTTCAAATTTATTGCTAATTTTTTGCTTACTTCCTTTTCCAAATTCCATTGAATTTATACTTTTGGTTCGTAAATACCATTAAGCATGTGTGTTCCATCCAGTGTGGAATTTAATTTCATCTGGTTTATGAAAGACTGACCTCCTCTAATTTTAAGGTCAATGGCAAGTGGCCAGATAATCCGGTGGGAGTCAAACACACATTCGGGTTTGGAAATGGCGCAGCTCTTCCTACTGATCTGTTTGTTGAATCAGATGTGATCTCCCAGAAGTCTGGTGAATTGAACTTTGGGTTTGATTTCAGCCAAATTTCTGCAACTACAAATGGTATTAGTTCCAATTCATTCTCGGACAGAAAGCAGGGGGACAATAATAAAAATAGTTCGAATTCTACACCAATTAATGGGAATGTTGGTAATGGAGAAATTTTTTTCAAGGATGCTTTTCCAGAAACTGGATCAAAGGATAAGGTGATAAATTGAATTAAATTCCCATTCAATTTATTCAACTTGTAGTTTTTGATAAAAACTCTGTGACTGGATTTTGTGAATTCCAATTATTCTGTGCTGATGAGCTAAGATGTAGGGAATTACTATGGTGGAAATATTTAACCCATCTTAAATTTGATTTGGACTTACAAATTGGTTAGGCTCTATCTTTTTGCTAGGTTTTAAATTCTTTCACGAATTGAAGTTACCTTGTGCATTTTCTTCCGAGGAAAAAATTTCTTCTAGTCATGTGATTGTGTTCATTGCTGACGCAGGGAGATGAGGTGGAGTTGGAGAACCATAAGGGAGCCCTGCCGTTGCCCTTTTTTGGCGATGTAGAACATGAAACTGAAGATCCCTTGACTTATCAAGATGCTTCAACTTCCAATCCCGCCTCCTCTACAAGAGATAGCACTAAGAAGAGTCCTGGTCCAAATATATCTATCAATGACCTCATATCAAGCTTGTATAGTCAAGCTGAGCAGAATACTTCTGTTAACCACATGCAAAGTCCAAGTGAAAATCATTTGGGTTCCTCGCAAAAAGTTGTGGATTCTAATTCAACAGATGGTGATGGTGATTTTGATGATGATTCCTGGGAATTTAAAGATGCGTTTTCTAGGACTATAGGTGAAAATCAGACCTCCGCTGCTGTTGATGGAGAGTCACATAAAAAATATTCTACCAAAGTGGAGCTTAAAGACTTTGCAGATTTCTATTCCAGACTAAAAGATGAGTTGTATATTGTTGCACATTCCCATCTTGACAGTCTAAAGGTTGGTTGATTTGGTAAGATCTCTTCTTCTTGCCCTCAATTTGTTAAACTTAAGGTGTTGAACTTTTTTAAATATGCTTTGTGCTAGAAAGCTCGAAGTGCAGCTGCCCTTTGCGGTGAAGATGATAAAGCGAAAGCCCTTGACAATGAAATTCAGGTTGGTAGCTTTATTTGGTCTCCATCTTTGGTCAAGAAATTGCTTTTTATGATAGCCTTAACATGTTACGAACATTCTATTAAGATCTTTTCAAGGAAATATGAAACTTAATTTATTCTTCAAACTCTCTGGTTCTCTGGTAATTTTCCTAGTAGGTCAGTGTGAAACATCCCCATGCAAGGATGTGGCTGTTGCTAGGTCCTATTACTTTTATAACTTTTTATTTTCAAATTATAGAAGCATCTAGAATCTTTTGCAATTCTTGTCCTCTTTTTATGTGTTCTGCTTGGCAGCTGCTCATTTTAATGATAATCTAAGACAGCAACATGCCTTCTATTATTATTGGTTAGACATTTACAGCTGAGCAATCTTGTCTTGTGCTTGATATTGTAGGATTTATATAATGAGTTATATGGGGATCGTATCATCTCCAAAGAACCCCATTCAGAGAGTCACCCAACAAGCAATATTTGCTTCGATGAACTTGTTGAAGTTCTGCAGGGACCAAAGTTCCATGTGCTTGAGTCAGAATATCATTTATCAAAGAGATTGTCATTAGTGAGTGTCTTCTGCTTTGATTTTGACGAACTGCCTTGGATTTTCTTGTTAAATAGAAGCTACATCTATATTTGAAAATAAATTCTAAAAGGTCTGTGATTAAATGCAATATTGCTAACTTCTTGTGCATTAAATAGGCTGAGAAGAATTGGAAGTCAGCGATTGAACTCCTAAAACATGTTGTATCGATATCAAAGATTATAACATTGGGATCAAAGGAGGAACAATCTAATTATGTTTCCACATGGTTTAAAGTGGTGTCCATCTGTGCTCAGGTTCTGAGACACGGTTCCTCGATTTGGAAGCAGTCATTAGAAAAGAATGTCCACTGTCAAATGTTATCTGACCCTCGAGGTACTGCATTATGAGTTGTATAATAATCTCAATAACATTCTATTGTTCATATCCTGAACTCTGTATATATTGTCAAATACAGGCAAGCAATATATCCTTGCCCTTGGAGAAATTTACAGAGCAGTTGAAGTTCTCGGATCCTCGGCCAAATTTTACAAGCCTTGGCTGTTATTAAGTTATGCAGATACCGCAGGCGTATTCACTCTTCTCAGTGAGTGTTCTAACCTGTGGTCAAGTTCAGGACTAGAAGAAGCATTCCAGAGTATATCTGATCCAATAGGTTTGGAATATAATGTAACTCCCAAGGAATTACTAGAATCTGTGAAGTACATTCATGATCTTGATGCATTCGCACTTCATAACCAAGTTTTCTCTGGGCAAGAACCTACTTGTCATCTATCACTCTTAACTGCAGGAACAGTGCCAGGTATAACATATAACTAAGCCAAAAGCAAGTTGTAATGTCACGTTGTGCTTAGAATTGGCGACCATATCTTACAAGTTCCTTGTCTTGTGTTTTTGTTGATCTGCATGCACCAGGTATGAAAATGGTGATCTGGAATGGAGAGCGTTATTTTCTTACACTAGCAAACCTGTGGGCAAACCTGATAAGTATCGACCCTCCAAATTTGCCACACATGCATGTTGGCTGATGAGAATGCAAAGGGAAGTTGTGTTCTTTTAGAATCTTCATGGCCGAAATTGCAGATGGATGTCAGTTGGAGAGGGACGCTTCTTGGACATTAACCGCAATGGCTTTGCCCTAGGGACTGTGCTGGGAAAAGAAAAAAATCACAGAAGTTGTTTGATCAGGCAAAGTTTCAGGTTCCATATTTCATTTTATTTTTTTCACTTGGTTGATTGCCATTCTTTTTGCGGAAATTGCAGCACAGATATAATGAATGTAGAAAAAGAAAAGCTGTATTATTTAGTTGTGTGAATGGGTGAATCAAATAATCACACACACACACCCATATATACAAAGAAATGTAATCCATCTTCCTTTCTGATACTGTATTGCTAAGTTATACTTTCATGTGGCTCATGAAGAGTGAATAATGGAATTTTGGTTTCTTAATGTTGTCAAATGATCCATTTCAAAATATGTAAATTCGAGTTATCTCTATTTTCAAAGAGCTGTGACTTGTTCAGGAAGGTAGTCAAGGAATTTTTTCTTCCACTCCAAGAAAATTGAAAATAACTGTAATTTTTTTTTTCCTTTTTAGTTGATTCTAGGTCAGGAAACAAGTTTCATTAGGGGTGACAAAATGAATCAACGAATCGAATTCGTGACGAATTTTAAATGAATCGAATTGAAATGCACTAAATTCGAATTCAATTCGTTTATTAAACGAATCCTGATATTAGGATTCGGATTCGATTTGTTTAATAAACGAATATCCGTATTCGATTCGTTTACATAAATCAAATAAATCGAATCGAATTTATTATTCGTTTACTATTCGCTTTCGATTCGTTTGTTATTCACATCCGATTCGTTTATTATTCGCATCTGATTCGTTTAATAATCGAATATTCGTATTCAATTCGTTTAATCAAAATAAAATACAAAATCTAAGCATCCATTCCATACCATATTCAATAACATATTCGTTGTTATAGTCTTAAAATCCTTACAACAAGCTCCAAATTTCAAATTACAAATCAATTGCATAATAACACTTAAAATCTTCAAAACACATTTTAACCAAAATCTCGAATACAAGTTGCTACGGTAAAGACAAACTTCTTTATCATTATCATCCAGGATGAAAATCCTGCAAATAAAATCAAACCCAGATAGAATAATCAATGAACATAAAAAAAAAAAAAAACAAACAAATATTGTCATGTCGCAAATAGAAATTGGAAACACATACAATTTTCAATTTTTACAGTTTAGATACTGCTTAATACATACTCATCAAAACTGATACAGCCAAGCCAGTAAGCAGTAAGTATGAAATCTAAGCCTTATTAAGATTTAAGACATGGAACAAAAGAATCAGAATTAACATAAAGCACAGTGCTTCCGCCAAATGGGACAAACCAAAGATCATGTCCTTATCAAAATTTGTGACTGCTTCTTTGCCAATGCATTTCAGAACTGCCCTGTCATAAGCCCTGATTTACAGAAAAGTAACATATACACCATTAAACGAAGGCAAAATTAGACACATCAAGTATCAAGGGAGATGTTAATAGTAATCAATTGCACCTCGCAGCTTCCTCCTCGCTATTGTATAGCCCCAAGTAAACATATTTGCAAACAAACCAAACTAAACCTATCTAAACCAACTCAATTACTCAAGTTAACCCTTTTCGCAACTTCGAAATAAGTAAATGACATCAAGTGTAAAATTGTTCAAAAGGGATTTCTCACTTCCTTCCGAGATATTGCCCCATACGAGCCTCCCACCGCCCACATTTGTACAGTGTGACTCCCTTGTACTTTGAAGTTCCTCTGCTACAAGCCGCAGTGTTCTGGTGGCGGAGAGTATACACAAATTCATCCTTTGTAAAATTACTCATCTGCAAAAAACAATCACCAAAAGAAAGGAAATGAAAATGTAATCAAATCTAAATCTCCTACTTTAGTTGAATAATCAATTGCAAATCATGGACTCAAACCCACATTATTGCTCTTCAGTATTTTCGTTTTATTGATGCAATTCAGATTGAAAAGATATATAAAAGAGCTTGAATCAAGTATGAATGAAAATAAGAACAATGCCTGGAAAAACATTGAAGAGAACAATGCCTTTCCATGAGTTTCGAACCCAGTTGAGATTTGAGGTTTGATTGAGTTGAGAATTTAGGTTTGATTGGGAGAGATTGGGAGAGGCGGCAGACATTTGGGATTTAGGTTTACATTTTAGGTTTTAGTTTTTACGTTATATACTTAGGTTAAACATACGAAATGACAAAAATATCCTTCGTGTTAGATAATTATAATCAACAAAAGGGTAAATTTGTAATATAATTAAACGGATACTAAACGAATTGGATTCGAATTCGATTCGTTTATGATTCGTTTAATAAACGAATTCTAAACGAATAAACGAATTGATGAGCTCAAATTCGGATTCGATTCGTTTATTAAACGAATCGAATCGAATTGACCCATTTATTAAACGAATCCATTTTTCCAAACCCATATTGGCTTTAAAGCGAATCGAATCGAACGAATAAACGAATCTTGACCCAAATTGCCACCCCTAAGTTACAGTGTTAGTTGACCAAGTAAACATGGTATTTACCAATGCTTCACTTTTTCTTTTCTTTTTTGAATGTTTGAAATTTCACTGTCAAATCATTCGATTTGTGTTTAAGTGGGACAGTTAAAATCCCCTGGTTGTCACGGGCTTTTATAATAAACACACTTCTTGAATTCGAATTTATAACCTGTAGACTAGATCATAAGTCATATATCATCAAATCACATCCATTGGAAACAATTCACCTATTCTTTTACCAACCAAATACTTCACTATTGTTCTTTAAAAATTAAGGGGGTGTATTCAATTGAGATTTTAAAAGACTATTTATGAATAAATAAGTCATGTAGATTTTAAAAGATATTTAAAGAATGTAATGACTTACAATATTTTATGAAATTTCTCTTAATCAAGATTTTTTACATATTATATTTTAAAAGACTTATTTCATGAGAATTTGTGAGATTTGAAAAGACCATTATAGTTTTTTTTAAACTTTTTTAGAACCGATATTATATAGAATGGAACCATGAATTAAAAAAAGTTAATGAAAGTCAATTGGTTCAACATGTGGACATTTGCAACAACAATAACATAAAATTGGATCATATGAAATGTAACCATAAATAAAAACAAACATTCAAAATCATAAATCAATCAAAAAGATAACAAATAAATGATAATTTTAATAAAGAAAAGCAAAAGCTAATATTATTCAATATTAATATATTACAAATAGCATAATATACTAAACTAGTAAACTATTAATATACTTAAAAGATTATTAACTAAACTCACCTTCAAGTAATCTTTCCATATTTGCATCACTAGCAATGAATGTCTTTATTGATTGGTAGAATGTCACTAGTAGCTGTGGCATTGAAGTAAGTAAGGGTTGAACCACCTCCCAATATCAAGAACTTTAGCAACAATCCTCTCTTGGTGAATGGAGCAGCAAATGTCTCAAAGAACTTTCTCTGCTAATTTTATGTATGCATACTATAAGTTAACTAATTAATATTATAAAATGTCTTATAAACTACAAAACAAAAAATAGTGTACAACTTGTCGGAATTTTTCTTTATAAATCTAGTTTTTTTCTTAATAATTGATAAATATTTTTTTTCCTTAAATTTGGGTTTTTTTTTAAAAAAAATACAAGTAACGTTAGTGAGAAAACGAGAAAAAAAAAATCATTGTTGTGCTAAATTCTCTTTGTACATTATCATTTATTCGAATAAAGAAGTTATACTGGCCTCAAATAAAATCTAGGAAATTATCTTTAAATATGATAGAATTTTCCTCATCGAAAATGAAATTAATAGAAAAATTATTGGATGAATGACATTACCAGTTATATTTAAAAGAAAGTCATATAGTTTTGTTTGAAAGAAAAAGAAAAAAATTACTAATAAACAAGTAATTTGTTCATGAAGAGCTAACATGTATGTTTATCTTCTGTTTTCTAAAACTCAAAAAAAATCTTATGTAAAAAGTCTCATAGGTTATGGTATGATTTTTATAGAGTTTAATGGTTATAATTTTTACTAAAAAGTCATACAAAATCACACATATAAAAAAATAATTTAAAATAATTATGTTTTTCAATACCATAAGAATTTTTATTACTTGTTTAAAGTCCTGGTTGAATATCACTAGATTTGGATACACTCTTTAAAAAATCATAATAATCTTAATTAAATAACACAAGACTTTTTAGATTATTTAAAAATCTTAATTGAATACCAAAAAACTTATTTAACCCAAAAAAATCTTTTAAAATCCCAATTGAATACACCCCCTTAAATAGAAATGCAAACCTTCAAACATATCCTTAGCTAATAAAATAATTCATCTTGTAACAAACATTATTAATATAACTTTTAAAAAAACTTTACATTCATATAACAATAAAAATAATATACTATACATATTTAATTATTAAGGATATCCCGTCGTCAAATCACCTGATTCGAACTTAAGAGAAGCAGATAAAATCCATAACTATCTCAAGTTCTTAAAAAGAAGTGCACTCCTAGACTATCACTCGAAATCAAAATCTAATAACCAATTCCTAAATATTTTGACACTAAATCACACCCTCAATACATAAGACAACTCATTCTAATATATTTTTTTTAAATATCAGAAAAATTTCACGCCATCCGTACTTAGGTCATTGCCTTGTAAGTTTGCCCACGCATCTCATCCCAATACGTTACCACCAAACAGACCCATTTAACAATAAGTGCATATCCGAGACAAGTGTAACTCCGTGTCCAAACAGACTTTTAATGTTTACTCTCACTGCGGATATCAAAAGCTAAGTAGGGTTTTGGTATTTTAGCTCGCAAAGTACGAATAAATCTCAGATTCTCTCTTTCTTTCATTTCATTCGCATCGAATCGTTAGAGAGAGAGAGTGAGAGAATAATGTTGGACATTAACCTGATATTAGGATTCGGATTCGATTTGTTTAATAAACGAATATCTGTATTCGATTCATTTACATAAATCAAATAAATCGAATAGAATTTATTATTCGTTTACTATTCGCTTTCGATTCGTTTATTATTCGCATCTGATTCGTTTAATAATCGAATATTCGTATTCAATTCGTTTAATCAAAATAAAATACAAAATCTAAGCATCCATTCCATACCATATTCAATAACATATTTGTTGTTATAGTCTTAAAATCATTCCAACAAGCTCCAAATTTCAAATTACAAATCAATTGCATAATAACACTTAAAATCTTCAAAACACATTTTAACCAAAATCTCGAATACAAGTTGCTACGGTAAAGACAAAATTCTTTATCATTATCATCCAGGATGAAAATCCTGCAAATAAAATCAAACCCAATAATCAAACCCAGATAGAATAATCAATGAACACAAAAAAAAAAAAACAAACAAATATTGTCATGTTGCAAATAGAAATTGGAAACACATACAATTTTCAATTTTTACAGTTTAGATACTGCTTAATACATACGCATCAAAACTGATACAACCAAGCCAGTAAGCAGTAAGTATGAAATCTAAGCCTTATTAAGATTTAAGACATGGAACAAAAGAATCAGAATTAACATAAAGCACAGTGCTTCCGCCAAATGGGACAAACCAAAGATCATGTCCTTATCAAAATTTGTGACTGCTTCTTTGCCAATGCATTTCAGAACTGCCCTGTCATAAGCCCTGATTTACAGAAAAGTAACATATACACCATTAAACGAAGGCAAAATTAGACACATCAAGTATCAAGGGAGATGTTAATAGTAATCAATTGCACCTCGCAGCTTCCTCCTCGCTATTGTATAGCCCCAAGTAAACATATTTGCAAACAAACCAACTAAACCTATCTAAACCAACTCAATTACTCAAGTTAACCCTTTTCGCAACTTAGAAATAAGTAAATGACATCAAGTGTAAAATTGTTCAAAAGGGATTTCTCACTTCCTTCCGAGATATTGCCCCATACGAGCCTCCCACCGCCCACATTTGTACAGTGTGACTCCCTGTACTTTGAAATTCCTCTGCTACAAGCCGCAGTGTTCTGGTGGCGAAGAGTATACACAAATTCATCCTTTGTAAAATTACTCATCTGCAAAAAACAATCACCAAAAAAAGGAAATGAAAATGTAATCAAATCTAAATCTCCTACTTTAGTTGAATAATCAATTGCAAATCATGGACTCAAACCCACATTATTGCTCTTCAGTATTTTCATTTTATTGATGCAATTCAGATTGAAAAGATATATAAAAGAGCTTGAATCAAGTATGAATGAAAATAAGAACAATGCCTGGAAAAACATTGAAGAGAACAATGTCTTTCCATGAGTTTCGAACCCAGTTGAGATTTGAGTTTTGATTGAGTTGAGAATTTAGGTTTGATTGGGAGAGATTGGGAGAGGCCGCAGGCATTTGGGATTTAGGTTTACATTTTAGGTTTTAGTTTTTACTTTATATACTTAGGTTAAACATACGAAATGACAAAAATATCCTTCGTGTTAGATAATTATAATCAACAAAAGGGTAAATTTGTAATATAATTAAACGGATACTAAACGAATTAGATTCGAATTCGATTAGTTTATGATTCGTTTAATAAACGAATTCTAAACGAATAAACGAATTGATGAGCTCAAATTCGGATTCGATTCGTTTATTAAACGAATCGAATCGAATTGACCCATTTATTAAACGAATCCATTTTTCCAAACCCATATTGGCTTTAAAGCGAATCGAATCGAACGAATAAACGAATCTTGACCCAAATTGCCACCCCTAAGTTACAGTGTTAGTTGACCAAGTAAACATGGTATTTACCAATGCTTCACTTTTTCTTTTCTTTTTTGAATGTGTTTGGGCCAATTTGGTCCAGGGGCAATTCCGTCCTTCTTCTCCAAGCCCAAAGCTTCTACCTCAAAAGGAAGCCTCAATGTTTAAAGCATATAGAGGCCTAGAGATTCATAAGCCCAAGCCCAATGAGACGTCACGTGCTCAAAGTATAATCGGGGCTCACCCTACTTCAGTCCACATAACACCCATGCTCATAAATGCAATTCACAACACATCCGTTCCAAACTTCAACGCAGCAATAGCTCATCATAAAGTTGACTGTTACCATGATCCAACAGACGATTAATCAAAAGGCAATAAAGGCACACGTTACTGTAGCATGAATATATAAGAAACAAAGCTCCAAGAGGAAGGGGGATTCAACTTCTAGCTCTCCTACTCACAGCTTTGAGACATCATCAAGCTCACCATACCTCCGACTGATCGCCCTCACGGCACCCTACTAAGTTCAAGGTAGTATCCATCCTTTGACTTCCCACCTTCTAATTCTTTAGTACCTTCACTGAATTGAGCGTCGGAGTGCCCCCGGCACCCACCACACCGTGGGCAGTACAGTACTCCCGCTCATACTACATCTTTGTCTTGCAGGATCGCCATTGCCCCAACCTCACGAAATCTCAATTGTAGACTTGGAGCGAAAATCCGCGTCTACAGTTTGGCGCCCACCGTGGGGCCTTGGCGATTCATAGCATGCAAAGATCCCTCCTTCTACGATCCTTTCAGATACCCATACTCTTATGGCGTCACGCAACAAGCAAACACCATATCTCATGATCACGTTAAGAGGATTTCCATCTCCTCAAGAAGACATTAATGAATTGTCAACAATTTTAGACTCTATTAGACTAGAGTCTCCTGGACCTAAGTCAGGAACAAGGCGTGTCCCTTCAATGAAACCATCTTTTTTACCATTCACCTCGTATGATGAAGCTAAGTACTTGGCATAAGGGGATTGTCCCAGTCGATAGTACCTGAATGAAGATTCAGTGAGGACAGCTTTCTATAAAAGAAATAGGTCGAATCTCCCGTTCGACATTACCAGGTAAGGCTTTCACTTTTTAATACTCTTCCAGTCGACATTAGTAAGACATTAGACTCATAATTAGTGTTATAGTGTGAAACTAGTTATGGTTATCTCAGTCGACATCAATACGTGGCTTGGGACTTGTAATAGATGTCCTAGTAGGTATTACAATTTATAGTACGAGACTTGTGATGGGTGTCCCAGTCGACAATACAATTTAAAACTAGGTAGGTAATTGTAGATGGTACAGTCGACATTTGCAATGTCTTGTTAGGGATCTTCCACTCGACATCAATATGTTTTGAGGATGTCCCAATTGATATTACTATATATATAGCTTGTCTCCTACTTCAGGATGCGTACAATATTGGTGGTATTGGAACTGTCCCAGTGGGTCGTGTTGGGATCGGTTTCGTCAAGGCTGTTATGGTTATAATATTGTTCTTTGCAGAAATGCCATTCAACACTACACAAATTTCTTACCTGACGCCAGTCCATTCGACACTACACTCACCATAAGATAAATTTCCCATTCGACACTACATATGTGATGGTTGTACTTGTTAAAGATCCCAGTCGACACTACCATGTGAAGTTTGGCACTCATTAAAGTTCTCATTCATACTACATATAGGGTCCTTGTAGAATGGGGAATAAAAACCCTCATTGACCTATATCTCATTCATACTACATATAACATATAGGGTCCTTGTAGAATGGGGAATAAAAACCCTCATTGACCTATATCTCATTCATACTACATACAGGGTTGATTACGCCCAAATATGACTCGCGGTTATCGCAGTACAGTTGGGGTGTCGATTCCACAGAGAGATGGTTACAAAAACTGGTTTACTTAAACAAAAACAATTAGCAATAACTGATCTTAAAGAAAGGATTAAATTATGATGGAAAACTAAAGAATTCAAAGGCTTAAAAGATTTTAATAATAATGAGAAAAATAGCAAAGCATCAGGGTCCCCTCTTGTACCTATTACTTATATTCCGTTATTGATTCATGTTATTACTCAATTAAGGATTTCACGTCCCAAATCCAAAATTGGAAGATATTCAATTCTACACCAGTTTAAGTTCTAAGGTAATTGTTATTCAATCTTCTCTACGTTCACAACTCACAAGGTTATCGTTACAACCTATCTAACGACGACAATATACCCTCGGGCAATACTGCAGCAGAAGATCAACTCGCAAAACAACCTTAATCTATCAAACCAATTTTACTAACAACACATAGAAAAAGCATGACTGAATCTATATGTAAACTAATAAAATATGATTCTCAATTAATCAAAAGAATAAAGAGATGAATAGAATAACAATTGTATTAATCAATTAAAATCATTCATGAATCAAATAACAAAAATACAAGAATTGGGTACAAGAGTTCGCCCTTAGCTTTGCTTGGGAGATTAGTTCCGCATGCTAGATGAAGAAACAACAGAGATAGATGGAGAAATCATTGGTTCTGATCCCGGGAATTTGCACGGCTCTGTTTTCTCTTTGGAATTTGTGTATCTAGCCTCCTTTTGTGTTTTGGACGAAGTCTCATATTTATAGAAGTGTCAGGGTGTCATTGGGATTTCAGAAAAACCCTAAAAACGAAACCTGGAACGCGTAGGAATTTCCTTGCGCAGCGCCGCGGCGCTTGATCCGCTGGAATTTGTATGCAAGTTGACATTCTGGGGGGCGCCGAGGCCCCTGGCATCTTCATTGGCGCCTCGGCGCCCATATTGCTTGATCAAACTTTCCATCACAAGGGCCCACATTATTTTCCTTTCCTTTTTAAAACCAAAGGTCAATTATTTTCTTGGTCAAACTTGACTTCCCTCTCCAATTACTTCACGCCACTTCTTCCTATTTATGCTTGGTTGGGCCCACGTGCAAAGTATCAAATTCTTCTATTTGTTGCTTTCCCTTCAAGCCTCACGCACATTTTGCTTTATTTTCAAAAGCAATTGATTTCTTTGCTCTTTGTTCATTTATTTTCCTGCGCACCACCGCTTCTTCTTTTTTCTTTCAAATGGCGCCGTGGCGCCTCACTCCCTGGATTTTGTATGGGATTGTGGCGCCGCGGCGATAGTTTAATCTTTGTTCTTCGTGTTCTCGGTTCCCGTGTGCGTCCTATACATCCCTAAATACTTGCAATTTTCCCAGGATCCATATGTTAATATTCCTACAAATAAAAATCACTAAATTAGTGTAAATAATAAATATTTCTAAATTAATATAACAATCAAAACTATATGATAAAATATAAAATATATAACTAAATACTTAACAATAAGCTAGATAAGTGATGTTTCAAAGTACATTTTCATGCACTTATCAAGGGTCCTTGTAGAACGGGGAATAAAAACCCTCATTGACCTATATCTCATTCATACTACATACATGGTCCTTGTAGAATGGGGAATAAAGACTCTCATTGACCTATGTCTCATTCACACTACATATATGACCTTGTAGAATGAGGAATAAAGACCCTCATTGACCTATATCTCATTCATACTACATACATGGTCCTTGTAGAATGGGGAATAAAGACTCTCATTGACCTATGTCTCATTCACACTACATATATGACCTTGTAGAATACGAAGGAAAGACCCACATGGAACTTCATAATGTCTAGAAACAATTTTTCCAGTAGAGAAAAGAATCTCTAGTACATTCGTCAGGCCTAGTAGAGTGTAGAGTGATAACCTTGATAGACATTCATCAAGTCCACACGACTTGCCCATCCAACAGTAGACTTATGACCTTCATCAAGTCTTGTAGTATGAAGATTCTCATAAATATTCATCAAGTTCATTCCACCGCGCTCTCATGGACCTTTTTCAGCTCTAGTAGTATGATAAAGAAAGACTCTTGGACATTTATCAGGTCTATATAGAGTAAAGATTCTCATAGACCTTCATCTGGTCTAGTAGAATAAAGACTATCCTGAACCTTCATCTAGTTCAGTCGACCGGGGACATCCCCACGGGCTCATGTCGAGTCAAAGTTGTAGACATGGATTACGCATGTCGTATGAATTATACATTCCTGGACTCATCAAGTCCAGTCGACGGGGACATCCCCCACGGACTCATGTCGAGTCAAGTTGTAGACATGGATTACACATGTCGTATGCATTATACATTTCCTGGTCTCATCAAGTCCAGTCGACCGGGGACATCCCCCCACAGACTCATGTCGAGTCAAAATTGTAGACATGAATTACACATGTCGTATGAATTATACATCTCCTAGTCTCATCAAGTCCAGTCGACCGGGGACATCCCCCACGGACTCATGTCGAGTCAAAGTTGTAGACATGGATTACGCATGTCGTATGAATTATACATTCCTGGACTCATCAAGTCCAGTCGACCGGGGACATCCCACACGGACTCATGTCGAGTCAAAGTTGTAGACATGGATTACACATGTCGTATGAATTATACATTCCTGGACTCATCAAGTCCAATCGACCGGGGACATCCCCCATGGACTCATGTCGAGTCAAGTTGTAGACATGGATTACACATGTCGTATGACTATTATCTTCCTTGCCTCATCAAGTCCAGTCGACTGGGGACATCCCCCATAGACTCATTTCGAGTCAACTTGTAGACATGGAAGACACATGTCGTATAAGTAATATACTGACTTTCATCTGGTCCAATCGATTGGGTACTTCCCTAATGGCCCTTGTAGACTCAAGTTGATAACTTGACATTCGTTTGGTTCAATTAGTAGGCAGCATCAACGCTCGAGTACTCCAACATAATATGGCACCGTCCCAGGCGACTCATGCGTCAAGTACTCTCCAAGCCAAGGACTCCTTGACTTAGAGAGTAGGGGACAAACTGTTTGGGCCAAATTTGGTCCAGGGGCAATTCCGTCCTTCTTCTCCAAGCCCAAAGCTTCTACCTCAAAAGGAAGCCCC
This sequence comes from Zanthoxylum bungeanum, assembly GCA_019454045.1. Lineage (NCBI taxonomy): Eukaryota > Viridiplantae > Streptophyta > Magnoliopsida > Sapindales > Rutaceae > Zanthoxylum > Zanthoxylum bungeanum. Next base: position 387,103 of record SKCR01028362.1, read on the forward strand.
AATGTTTAAAGCATATAGAGGCCTAGAGATTCATAAGCCCAAGCCCAATGAGACGTCACGTGCTCAAAGTATAATCGGGGCTCACCCTACTTCAGTCCACATAACGCCCATGCTCATAAATGCCATTCACAACACATCCGTTCCAAACTTCAACGCAGCAATAGCTCATCATAAAGTTGACTGTTACCATGATCCAACAGACGATTAATCAAAAGGCAATAAAGGCACACGTTACTGTAGCATGAATATAAAGAAACAAAGCTCCAAGAGGAAGGGGGATTCAACTTCTAGCTCTCCTACTCACAGCTTTGAGACATCCTCAAGCTCACCACACCTCCGACTGATCGCCCTCACGGCACCCTACTGAGTTCAAGGTAGTATCCATCCTTTGACTTCCCACCTTCTAATTCCTTAGTACCTTCACTGACTTGAGCGTCGGAGTGCCCCCGGCACCCACCACACCGGTGGGCAGTACTCCTGCTCATACTACATCTTTGTCTTGCAGGATCGCCATTGCCCTAACCTCACGAAATCTCAATTGTAGACTTGGAGCGAAAATCCGCGTCTACAGAATGTTTGAAATTCACTGTCAAATCATTCGATTTGTGTTTAAGTGGGACAGTTAAAATTAGAGGTGGCAAAACGAATCAACGAATCGAATTTGTATCGAATCCTAAACGAATCGAATCAAAATGTTATGGATTCGTATTCGATTCGTTTATTAAACGAATCCTAATATCAGGATTCGTATTCGATTCGTTTATTAAACGAATCGAATATGAATATTCGTTTATTCGTTTAGTCAATTATATTATTTAATAAATTAATTTTCCACACTTGATTTAAATTAATTCTTCATAAATATATATATATATATATATATGAAATATGTAATTAATATATTTACTAAAAATACATCACCAAGTATCGAAAATATTACGTTTTCTATGATAATTAGTTATAATTTCTTGAATTTTAATTGAAAATTAACAAGAACTAGTAAATAAAAATAATAAAACGAATCCTAAACGAATAAACGAATCCATGAGCTTAAATTCGTATTCGATTCGTTTAATAAACGAATCGAATCGAATTGACCCATTTATTAAACGAATCCATTTTTTCAAACCCGTATTCGCTTTAAAGCGAATCGAATCGAACGAATAAACGAATCCTGACCCAAATTGCCACCCCTAGTTAAAATCCCCTGGTTGTCACGGGCTTTTATAATAAACACACTTCTTGAATTCGAATTTATAACCTGTAGACTAGATCATAAGTCATATATCATCAAATCACATCCATTGGAAACAATTCACCTATTCTTTTACCAACCAAATACTTCACTATTGTTCTTTAAAAATTAAGGGGGTGTATTCAATTGAGATTTTAAAAGACTATTTATGAATAAATAAGTCATGTAGATTTTAAAAGATATTTAAAGAATGTAATGACTTACAATATTTTATGAAATTTCTCTTAATCAAGATTTTTTACATATTAGATTTTAAAAGACTTATTTCATGAGAATTTGTAAGATTTAAAAAGACCATTATAGTTTTTTTTTTAACTTTTTTAGAACCGATATTATATAGAATGGAACCATGAATTAAAAAAAGTTAATGAAAGTCAATTGGTTCAACATGTGGACATTTGCAACAACAATAACATAAAATTGGATCATATGAAATGTAACCATAAATAAAAACAAACATTCAAAATCATAAATCAATAAAAAAGATAACAAATAAATGATAATTTTAATAAAGAAAAGCAAAAGCTAATATTATTCAATATTAATATATTACAAATAGCATAATATACTAAACTAGTAAACTATTAATATACTTAAAAGATTATTAACTAAACTCACCTTCAAGTAATCTTTCCATATTTGCATCACTAGCAATGAATGTCTTTATTGATTGGTAGAATGTCACTAGTAGCTGTGGCATTGAAGTAAGTAAGGGTTGAACCACCTCCCAATATCAAGAACTTTAGCAACAATCCTCTCTTGGTGAATGGAGCAGCAAATGTCTCAAAGAACTTTCTCTGCTAATTTTATGTATGCATACTATAAGTTAACTAATGAATATTATAAAATGTCTTATAAACTACAAAACAAAAAATAGTGTACAACTTGTCGGAATTTTTCTTTATAAATCTAGTTTTTTTCTTAATAATTGATAAATATTTTTTTTCCTTAAATTTGGGTTTTTTTTAAAAAAAATACAAGTAACGTTAGTGAGAAAACGAGAAAAAAAAAATCATTGTTGTGCTAAATTCTCTTTGTACATTATCATTTATTCGAATGAATAAGTTATATTGGCCTCAAATAAAATCTAGGAAATTATCTTTAAATATGATAGAATTTTCCTCCTCGAAAATGAAATTAATAGAAAAATTATTGGATGAATGACATTACCAGTTGTATTTAAAAGAAAGTCATATAATTTTGTTTGAAAGAAAAAAGAACAAATTACTAATAAACAAGTAATTTGTTCATGAAGAGCTAACATGTATGTTTATCTTCTATTTTCTAAAACTCAAAAAAAATCTTATGTAAAAAGTCTCATAGGTTATGGTAGGATTTTATAGAGTTTAATGGTTATAATTTTTACTAAAAAGTCATACAAAATCACACATATAAGAAAATCATTTAATATAATTATGTTTTTCAATACCATAAGAATTTTTATTACTTGTTTAAAGTCCTGGTTGAATATCACTATATTTGGATACACTCTTTAAAAAATCATAATAATCTTAATGAAATACCACAAGACTTTTTAGATTATTTAAAAATCTTAATTGAATACCAAAAAACTTATTTAACCCAAAAAAATCTTTTAAAATCCCAATTGAGAAATGCAAAACTTCAAACATATCCTTAGCTAATAAAATAATTCACCTTGTAACAAACATTATTAATATAACTTTTAAAAAAACTTTACATTCATATAACAATAAAAATAATATACTATACATATTTAATTATTAAGGATATCCCGTCGTCAAATCACCTGATTCGAACTTAAGAGAAGCAGATAAAATCCCTAACTATCTCAAGTTCTTAAAAAGAAGTGCACTCCTAGACTATCACTCGAAATCAAAATCTAATAACCAATTCCTAAATATTTTGACACTAAATCACACCCTCAATACATAAGACAACTCATTCTAATATTTTTTTTTTAATATCAGAAAAATTTCACGCCATCCGTACTTAGGTCATTGCCTTGTAAGTTTGCCCACGCATCTCATCCCAATACGTTACCACCAAACAGACCCATTTAACAATAAGTGCATATCCGAGACAAGTGTAACTCCGTGTCCAAACAGATTTTTAACGTTTTCTCTCACTGCGGATATTAGGGGTGTTCATAGGGTCGGGTCAACCCGCGACCCGACCCGACCCGGTCGGGTTTAGCCTTTAAAAAATGAAAATTCGGGTCGTCTGTGACCCGACCCGAATTTAGGGTCGGGTCGCGGGTTTAGTGACTTTTTTTCGGGTCAACCCGACCCAACCCGATTAACATATATATAAAAAAAAAAAAAAAATTTAGGGCACAAAACTCATTCACTTCACGCCGACAGTACAGACTACAGAATCAAAAATCTTCATCACCCACATCTTCATCTTCTCTACTCAATCTCGGCTTCTAGCCTTCTACCACTACCTACAAATCTCACCCACATCCTCATCTTCTCTTCTTGTTCTCGGATTCTGCCACTACAAATCTCACCCACATCCTCATCGTTTCTTCTCGACATTCTCCTTCTCGGCTTCTGCCAAACTGCCAACAAAAGCTAAGTAGGGTTTTGGTATTTTAGCTCGCAAAGTACGAATAAATCTCAGATTCTCTCTTTCTTTCATTTCATTCGCAATCGAATCGTTAGAGAGAGAGAGAGAATAATGTTGGACATTAACCTGTTCAGGGAAGAAAAAGGCGGAATCCCGGAGAAAATTCGCGAGTCGCAACGCCGCCGTTTCGCCAACGTCGATCTCGTCGATGAAATCATCAGCCTCGACAAGAAGTGGCGCGCACGTAATTAACGCGATCTTTATTCATATTGGTTTTCGATAAATTTTCCTTGCGTTTTTTATTTAAAAATTGTCAGTTTTGTTTATGTAGTTTTTTTCGTTTGTAGTTCAATTTGATGTTGAAAATTACCGCAAAGAGTTCAACAAAATCAACAAGCAAATCGCTCAGCTCAGACTTGTGAGTGCTTTAGAAATTTTATTTGTATCTGTACTTTTTGTTTTGTTTTAAACAAATAATTTGAGGTTCATTTTATCTGTATGTTCAGTATATATATATATATATATATATATATATTTTGTTATCTTTGGCTGTGAAATTTATTTGTGTACTTGGGCGGGAGTAGTCAGGTAAGGATTTCTCGGAGATGACGACAAAGACTGATGAGATCAAGCAACAATCAGCGGATAAAGAAGGTGAAGTCCGTGAGGCTTACGCTGCTTTGAAATCAAAGTTGGAAGTGGTTGGAAATCTCGTGCATGATTCAGTGCCAGTAAACAACGATGAGGTATGTGATTTGGCACAGTTACTTTAATTCTATGTTTTCTGTTGCCAAAAGATTAATTTTGAAGTGATGTTGATTTATATAGGCAAATAACGCTGTTGTCAGAACATGGGGGGAGAAAAGGATGGAGCCAAAATTGAAGAATCATGTTGAGCTTGTTGAACTTCTTGGGATTGCGGATCTGAAGAAAGGTGTTACAATGTTTTAATTAGAGTTGACCAGTTCTTAAGGCAATTGCTCATGCATAAACTTAATCGTTGGCCTTAATGTGCTTTGAAATAGGTGCTGATATAGCAGGAGGTAGAGGTTTCTACCTGAAAGGAGATGGTGTAAGGCTTAATCAAGCTTTGATTAATTTTGGGCTTGATTTTTTGGAGAAAAAGAGTTATACATTGTTGCATACTCCCTTCTTCATGAGAAAAGAAGTGATGGCCAAGTGTGCTCAATTAGCTCAATTTGACGAAGAACTTTACAAGGTAATATTTTTAATTTCTAAATTAAATCATTTTATCACCTTCTCTTAAAGTTTGTTTACTTTTGCAGATAATTTCTTACTATCTTGTCTTTTAGATTTAGTTTTTAAAGCTGGTCAATTTGAGCTTTATCTTAAATCCTTCTTATAAAGCTGGTTTCCATGAGATATACTAGCATGTAGAAGTTTATTTATGATTGCTTAACAAGAATGCATTTACCTTCAATTTGAGTATGACTAATTGGTTGTTTCATAGGTCACTGGTGAAGGTGACGACAAATATCTTATTGCTACTGCTGAACAGCCACTTTGTGCTTACCATATAGATGATTGGATCCATCCTACCGAGCTACCCATTAGGTAATTATCTTGTTGAAGTACTGCCCGTGGGCTGTACAATGCATGGAGTGTGAGTGTTTGCTCATGGCTATTGCTGTTTTTTTTAACCAGATATGCTGGGTATTCGTCATGCTTCCGAAAAGAAGCTGGTTCACATGGTCGAGATACTCTCGGAATATTCCGTGTCCATCAGTTTGAGAAAGTGGAGCAATTTTGCATCACTAGCCCAAATGGCAATGACTCATGGGATATGCACGAGGAAATGATAAAAAACTCTGAAGAATTTTACCAGTTGGTATGCTTGTTCTTTTTCTCCTTTTTTCCCCATTTATCAAATATATAATAATTGAGGACCATGTTTAAATTTTTGCTCCAACTGATATGTTTCAACTGCAGCTAAAAATCCCCTATCAAGTTGTGGCTATTGTCTCTGGTGCTTTAAATGATGCAGCTGCTAAGAAGTTAGATTTGGAAGCATGGTTTCCTGCATCGCAAACCTACAGAGAGCTGGTGTCGTGTTCAAACTGTACAGATTATCAGTCAAGAAGCTTAGAAATTCGATACGGGCAGAAAAAGGTAGGTTCTCTTTACCTCTTCTTCGTAGTACAAGCAAAGCCATATGCCATGATTTTTGATGCCCCATCAGTATGAAGTAAACAATAACTCTGCTGGTATGAAATAGATTGTTTGTTGTTTTGTTGTTCCCTTTAGTGCTAAACTGCTTAGAAAATGGGCAAATACTAAAAAAGCTGAAAAGCTGATAATCAATAGGAAGTTTCTGGAGATGTTGCAATTGGAAAAAGTATTACATTCTCTTTCCATATTATATTATTTTGGATGTTATTTTTTTCCAAATTCACCATTTGTCTTCTGCATTTTGCACCGCTGCAGAGCAATGAGCAGACAAAACAATACGTTCACTTGTTGAACTCGACCCTTACAGCAACAGAGAGGACCATTTGCTGTATCCTCGAGAACTACCAGAAGGAAGACGGTGTCGAAGTACCAGAAGTTCTTCAACCATTCATGGGCGGTAAGACATTCCTGCCATTCAAGGCCAAGCCAGCTCCTGAAGCCAAAGGGAAGAAATCCAAGGCTTAGTTCGTCTATTAAATCCCTAGAAGGGATCTAGCTTTGATTTGCAAAATCTAATTCTTATTAATGGAAACATATATGAATCTAAATGTGATGCATTTGAGAGAAATCGGATTGCTTGATACATGTCTGGGATTTTTAAGTTATGGCTTGTCAAGATTTGTTGCTACACTGTAGAACTATGAAATTTTGCTCCTACTAATCTTGAATTGTCGTATTTATTTACTTGAAGCTTTCTTGAACTAATTTTTTTTATGTCTTGTAATAGCCATTTGCCTCTTTATATCAAAATCAAATTGTGGTTCATCTATAATCGAAATACAGATTTGCTACATACGGCTCCGACTGTAGAAAAACTCGTACGGATCTGAATACTGTGTATATTCAGTTCAGATCTTTGGATCCGATTTTTTTTTTGCCTTTTATATTTTTATTTTTTGATTTCTGAGTTGTATGATTTTTTTTTAAATATCTGTCTTGGGTAGGCATGACAGAAATTTGCAAGGTGACGGGAATCAAGTGAAATCGTCATTCCTTTCTCGTTACTCACTTAAGTTTTTATTTATTTATTTATTTATTTTTAAATTTTTCAATAAATATATTTAAATTATTATTTATAATTTTATATAAATATAAATAAAAAGTATTTTATTATTTATAAAAATATATAAATTATACATAGCACAATAACTTAAATGAAACAATTATATATACTGTCAAACCAAAAAAACGCAAAAACACGAATTTTAATTTCCAATATACACACACAAAAAAATACACGTGTGTGATTTGTGTGACATTTATGTAATAGTTTATATCAATTTTTTGTATATATGTTTTATTTCTGAATAATATAATAGTTCAACTAATATATTTTTAAATGATTTAAATTTATTTTTTTAAAAACTGTATATTATTCGGGATTTAAGTACCCTTAAGATCTATTTTTATTATTTTGGGATCTTCATCCCCTCATCTAAAACAATTACAAATGGACGGGGAGGGGATAAAGATATTTGAAGATTGTATAGAACAGGTACATGATGTCGGTCTTCTCTCATCCCATCCTCATTACCATCTCTATTATTGAGATATCTGAAATCAAAATTCACTTGGATAAGGATTCGGATCCATGCGGGTCTAAAAATTTCACATCCAAATCTAAATATTATAATTATACGGATATAAATTTTTAATATTTGAAATTTTTGAATCGGATTCAAGTATTTTTGACATCCCTAACAGTGACATCGATCAAAATATAAACTCTACACATAAATTGATATGATGCGTTATATTATTCACTTTTTTTTTTCCTTTGAGAATATTAGACGTGGTGATCGTATAATATGACATCTCAGATTGACTATTACAACAATTAAAAAAAATAAAATATGAAATAAAATTTTATTATGATAACAGGAAAAAAAAATTCCAAACCTGAACTCTCTCCCAATCATGTCATCATGTGGCACAATAACTTAGGTGCTCCAAAATCCAAAATCAAACCCTTATATATAACAACTATAATTAATGCTACCTTTAAAAAAAAAATTAAAAAAATCACTACTCACCCTCTTCATTTAATCAACAATATGAAATTGCCTAGGATCTTTTGGCTTAATCTTCCAATGGCCATTAGCCAAACTTGCATTCTCAGCAATTCTTCTCCACTTCTTAATCCTCTTATCCATGTGCTTTGTTAATGCACAATACTGCTGCAATTTCTTAGGCATTGCATCATAAACTTGCCACCATTTCTTATGAGCTGAATCACTTGCAAATTTAATTCTACTAGCCATGTCCCAATTGCAATCATAATCCTTATAACACATCCATGGCTTCAACCCTAGGTAATGGATTGCATAAACATCATTACCCACTTCATGTTGATCCCCACCTTCACTTGGAAAAACTTTCAAATGGTTTATTCTCCTAGGCAACCTATGCCACCATGTGAATACTTCATTAAGAAACCCTTGGTCACCCCCATTGTATGATAAAATCTTGAAGCTTTTCAACATTAAATCTTCAAACTTACACAATGATGGCTCAATCACCATCACCCCAGAATTAAACATCATTTTATCATTACCCGCTGCTGATAATTCAGGATAGAAGAAGAACATATCGATGTTTTTGAGTACTAAAATATCAGAATCTATGAATATTAACTTGTCATATTCAATGAGTTGCCATACTCTAAACTTGCTATAATTCCATTCATTATATGCATCTTTCTTGGCGAAGGGGTTACGTATACGGGAAATCCATTTGGTTTTCCATCCGGCAGCTCTCAGGCCTCGGAGAGATTTGGCACTTATTGATTTATCATGAAGGAGAAGAAGATCTTTGCTTGAGTTTTTTTGGATTATGCTTTGTGCTAAGGCTATTGCTCCACAAACATAAGCTTCTGAGGAATGTAGGACTGTTACATAAGCTTCTCTTTGATGGTATGTTGTTGTGTAGTTCAGTTTTGCTTGTGACATGGAATATCTCCATGTTTCTTTGCCTGCAAGTCAAATAAGAAACCCTAAATTAATGTTAACAATATTATTTTGGGTTAAAATCTCAAAATTAAGGGAAAAAATTTAAATTTTTTAAGAAAGTCTTTGGTGACGCTAATATTAATTATCCGTCATCATATCACCATTGAATTGATTTAGACTATTAAGGGGTTAAGAATGATTCTTGAACTATGTATATATCTCTAATGCCAGATATGTCTTAGAATGGCAATTGAATATTTTATATATATTATATTACCAAAATTTTGATTCCTTACCAAATTTTAAAACAATCTGATTCATGATTGCTGCCTATTATATATAGATTGCAACTGCAGCTAATTACAACTCTTTAGGATATCAAAATTGAAGAGTAGGTCAAATTTAAAATCATTACAACTAAGCACAAGTTGTGCATATATATTATTAATGCTCAATTAAGAACTTATTAAAACTTAAACTAACCAAAATGCAGTAAATCCATGAACCACCAAGACCAGATATCACCACCAACTATAATTCTTTTTTTCTTTTTTAAAAAATAAACTCGAAAAATTTTAAAAATAAAAAATAAATAAACTCCCATACCAAATATGTACACACAAAAAATAATAATTTATAGTTCTCTCTAAGATTCGCTTAAAACCCGCATGTAAATAATTCAAAGTCACATGACAAACATGGAGATTACTTGAGGTACTAAACAAAAAAGAACAACAACTACAATTTCATTGGTTAAGGGATCAATAAAAGGTATTATGAAAGTTAAGTCATATAGCTAGCTAGCTTCCTTCAAATTATAAGATAACTTTTCAAAATATCGAATACTTTACGTGTATCCGGACGATATAACGTCCACACTAATTTGACCTGGTCAACTTTATTTAAAAACACAAACAATATGTTTTCCCAAAAAATAAATAAATAAATAAATAAAACTAACCTGTTTGAGCAATTTGGCATGAGCCAACAGGCATCATCAACACATTTTGTTTCAATCTTGTCAAATCAGGCTTATAAATCCAATAATCCCCTACATGTTCCACAAGATCATCACACCTAAACATCTCCACCATGGCCCCACATGACCCCACAAACACAACATACACCGTCCGATCACCACCGCCACTCTCCACCGCTAGATTTGCCACCAAAAGATTCACTTGCAACCTAAACACATCCCTTTTCCCCTTCCTATCATCATTATGATCACTACCTCCACACGGAACCCTAGCCACCACCACGTCCAGTTCCCGGTACTCCTCCGGCCCCGGCCTCGGCATCGGCATCTCCGGACACTTCGGCGGGCCCCACTCGTGATCTTCATCAATCCACTCCGGGAAAAAATCTTCCCATTTCTTATCCCTACCCACGTGGTCAAAACGTACGTGAACTGCTTCAACATGCATGTCACTGTAACGTAGGTTAAAACCGTAATTTCCATGATCATCGTCTATGTTAACCAAACCCACTTTAATTTTATTACCCTTGATGTGTTTTTGGATAATATCGAGCCATTGGTGTCTGTGTTTGATCAGCAGTAAGTGTTGATCATTATTAGGCTCGTTATTTTGGTTAGGTTTGAATGACAAGACGAGAAGGAAAAGCGAGAAGGAGAGCAGAAGAAGAGAGATTATGAAGACTTTGTAATTGAAATTTGTGGGTTTTGATGATGATGATGATGAAGCTGCCATTTGACTGAATCTGATTTCGCGTTTTTGAAATTTGAGAGCTTTCATTTTATATATATATCCAACAAATAGAAATGAAAGAGGGGCTTTTATTGCATGGTAGCACCTTCAGTGTTGTCTATAATCACATCTCTATAGTTTTAGAAATATCAATTTTAGTTTTTTATTATAATTTTAATCTTTATAGTTTTGGAAAATATAAATTTTAATTTATGTTGTTGTTTTTTTTTTTGGTTAAGTGAGTCATTTTCATCTAATTTTAATAAGTTCTTGTAATTTTTAAATACTTTTTAGGATATTTGAGTAATTTAACATTAATAGGATGAAATGTGAATAAAAAATAATAGAAAATATTTAACGGAATGGAATAAAGCTTGTATTTTCCAAATTATAAAAATTAAAAGTATTATTATGTTAATATATTTTGTCTATAAGTTACTTAGTATTGGAAAATAGGTAGAGCTTTGAAAAATCCAACCATAATTTCAGTGTTTTTTTTAGTCCGATCCTTAAAAAACACAATACGAACATCCATTCAAAATTTATGAAATTATATATTTCCAATATTTTAAAAACATTAAGAAATAACACTTGAATTTAGAATCGATAAATCTTTCATAATCCAGCCGATTTGCCAACACTAATACTTTATTATCACGTAGGTTTGTGTTGGATATGCGTAACTATTAGTAAGTTGGATATACCTATTGAAAAGTACATTTTGCATACTCATAAAGACAAAAAATTCATTTCTTAAATCAATGAAATAATGTAATAGATTTAAGTAAATGAAGAAATTTTGATATTTAAATTCAAGTTAAAATTTTAATCTGAAATATTTACACCAAAAAAAAAAAAAATATTGGTGTGGGTACTCTCTTTATAAAACTTGGACATCCATTAAAAGAAAAAAATAATAAAGACTCTAATACACTAAAAAAAATATTAAAAAAAAACATGATTTTTAATGTGATTTTTTTTTTTAACTGACGTTTGTATTTTATAAAATATGATAAAATCTTTTTTTTTATGTATTAGAACATTAGAATGCGTGCCTTTTTTCTCTTTTAAAAAAAAATCATTATTTTATAAAATGAGGCCGTTGATTCTATGTATCATGTATAGGCGAAACCAGAAGATTATATGAGATAAATGATTTTTCAATTTTTAAGGATTTTATTCATAAATTTGGTATGATATCTTTATTATTCATTTAATACTAATTGTTGGAAAAAAAAATTGAGTGGTCGCTCAAAATAACAATAATAGAGATTAAATGATTTAATTAAATTAAAATTTTAATTTAAAACAATAATAACATTGTGGTTCGTTCTATACATGCCAGGCGAATAGCCAGATCAGATTAGGGCAAAATATCTCTATTTGTCTTTGCTCATACTTTTTGTCTTTTTGACAACCAAATCGATAATATGAAGCCACGTCACGATTTTTAATCAAAATATAAATGTTTATAAGTCTATGAAAAGATTATGTCACCTAATTTAATAATATCAATTATTTTAATATAATATTTAATTAATATATTGCCATTATTGGGTAAAACCACCACAATAATTAAATTACCAAGTCTTCACTGATTATTTTGCACCGTTGATGGATTGATCGACGGTCAATATTTGATGAAATGGTTGGTAATGATATCTCACTAAAGTTGACTTCTAAAATCACATTATCAATTAAACAAACAAGAATTTATTTTATTCAAGATAATATGATGGTTACTTTATTTTGCATTTTTTTTTCTCTTTCTCATTACCATTTAATTTTGATGTTGTATGTTTCTTTTTGAAAGCTACAAATTTCTTTTATTTAACTCTATGACTTATATAAATAATTTTTTTTTTCAATTCATTTAATTAATTATATCCTTTAAAATATTATATCTCATATTATTTGAGATCAAGTTTATACATGTGCTTATAAGTAATGAATTCTCACAATTAGTTAGATGAGTTTGTGCACATGTCAAAAATAAAACCGTTAAGAGTGAGTTAGGTTGCTGGGTCGATCCTTTAGATATCAAAGCAAACAATTATCTTATTTATTAGGCCAGATCTTACATAAATGATATGAAATTTTTGCATTTTATTGAGATATCTAAATACATGATAAGAATACAAGATCAATACTCAACAATATGCGTGTGTGTATATATATATATATATATATATATATATATATATAAATTTAATATAAATTAATATAACATGTTATATCATTTTCCATCCACTTATTTTACTTTCATTTAATTATTTTTATTTCCAATCTTGCATTATTTGTATGTATGTATGTATGTATGTATTATATATAAAATAAAATCCACCAAGTTCAACTCTTCTACATGAGCTTATGATTTTTCATATATAATCGTTAATGAACTCCGTTATAAATGATCATGATTATCCTCATATCTCGCATCGAGTAGGTATAATAATAAAATTTATTTATATGTGGGTTGGACAATTTTTTATTGGAATAGTCTTTTTGATAGTTAATTTTTTTTTTTTTTTTGTTAATAAAAATGGTGATAAATCTAGAAGCTATTTATGGCAAAAGGATAGTCAAGTTGGTTTTGAGCACTACACTCGTGTGGATTTTGAAAATATTTTATATTAATCAAAACAGCTCTGATGGTATTATATTTGAGGGGTTACCACCAAAAAGTTTTAGTTTTAATGATAATTTTATTTCCATTTTTTGTTGGTTTAGTCTCCTTGATATTTATTTTTATATTTATTAGAATATATTTTTTATAAAATTATTAAAAAGGCATTTTCATCATGATTATATTTTTTAATATGGATAAGCTCTTAATGAGTTGTATAACAAATCCTAAATTTATAAGATTCTTCCCAAGTATAATTTTAAATTAATTTTGACCATTTTTACATCTATATGTTACCATCTCCATTCCCCCATTTATTTTTTTGATATGTTAGAGGCGGATAAGGGAGATAATTATTTTTCTATACCCGTTGGTTGGAAGAGAACGAATATGAGTATTGACATCTTAGTTCAAATAGAGTTAAAATCTTCGTATATATGAACGAGGATCCGCACGAGTCATGTGGGGTCCCGATATATTAGAGGTAGATAAGATGATAATTTTCATATCATTTGATTAAATGAGACGGATATAGATATTGATATCGTTGTATTATACCGAATCTATTATCATCGTTAATTATTATTGTTTTGCTACGCCCCATTACACACCATCAAAAGAAACAGTTGCATTGTATGAAATTATAGAACCAATTTGTTTAGACGAAATTGACAATTCAAAATCAACGCCATATTTCAACATCTGATTTAATTATATGGTTGAGAAAGAAAGTGTAAGTTTTTTCTTATTTTGAATTTTTCCAACTAGAAAAGTCTTTATGGGTTATCTTTTGTGTGAAGCAACGATACACAGGATTAGATCATCATTAGATTTATTTAAAATTTCGGCGACCCATTAGGATAAAACTCTATTATAATATTTGTAACTATTATTAATCGATAAAAGTGATCGAGTATTGTATATATGACTAAACATTATGAATGAGTTATATGTATAAGTGTGACTGTTACTGAATCCGTGTTTATTAGAGCGAAAGTGATTGTTGAAACATAATGAATTTGACACTGATTTTGATCTTGTAAAAATTCAAGAAAGATTCATTCATTAAGTTGTAGGTGTGAATGTTATATATTTATGATTTGAAGTTCGAATGAAAAAAAGATATGAATATTTACCAATGGATTATTTGCAACTTATAAATATATTAGTCATTTTTTATCTGTCTTTTTTTCACTGTCGAACATATCAACTATGAAACTTATTTTAAAAAGTTATGCAAATGAATACTATGTATTTTGTTTTTTGCTTGAAACACCTTATAATTTTAGAGATTTAGTTTTTAAGTTAATAATTAGAAAGACAAAATTTGAATTAAATGAAAAGAATCATTTATGTTTTAATTAAATTGGAAAAACTCTAATAATTGTAGACTAATTAAAAAATCCTCTTTTTTATTTTATTATTGTAAAGAAAATATAAATATATATATATATATATATATATATATTATATATATATATATATATATATATATATATATATATTACCATACAATACAGGATCTCAAACAATATAATTTGATCAGATGAACAATAATTATCCGATTTTAATAAAATTGGCTCGAGGGTTTGCAAACACAATACCAGATCTGGATCCCAGAAATGGTGCTCTGAATGAGGAGGGAGAAGAGAAATACAACTGAGGGGAGAGATCCGGTCTCTATACCTCAGAGGATCAGTAACAGTTTTAATGGCAGAATTGATATGAATATCAATCTGCAAGCATGCTTTTCGAAATAAATTACAGGAAAAATAAACAGCTTTGCATTTTTTTGTAAAATAAATGCTTACATTTTCTTTAGAGAGAACAAGATTTAAAACTAAACTAAGAGAAAGGTTTTGTGAAGAGAGAAATTGAAAATGGATCTAAAGAAAAACGAATGCCTTCAACTGAAGGTGAATGGGAACTATATACCCAACATCCAACAACTATTACAACCGTGAACTATTACAATTTTCAATTATTAAAAACAGTAAGATGCTTTGAAAATTTTGCTCTCTTCATGTGGCGTTACAGTAAGATGCCTTTGCTTTATGACTTTGGCAGCTATTGTTGAAAAACTTCACATGGCTTTGTCTGAGTCTTGGGACTAGTAAGATGCTCGTGGATCTTTTACTTTATAACTTTTCCAACCACACCTTATCTTCACATGGGTCTGTCAAAGTTGTTGGGAAAAGCAAGATGCTTGTGATCCCACCGGCCTTTCTTTTAAGCTTTGGATGCTTAAATATTCTTTGAAAATTTTCTTTATCCCACAGCTTTTTTCTCGTGATGAGAATAGTGAGTGAAGGGGAAAAGAAAATAATTTTCTTTTACTCAAATACTTTTTTTTTATTTAATGCTTTAATGAAGAGAGAATACAGAAACAGTCGTCTTCGTTATCATCCCCAAGGGAAATAAAAGGTTGTGACTCCCCACCACTTGATGAGCTGGCAGCAGATGATGCTGGCCTTGAAGTCAGGAGTTGATGCATGATTTGGAAATATTCATCTTCAGTTTTGGCACCTGCCAAGAGAGACTGGGCCGAAGATTTTTGAGAAAGGAAAGTGCTTTGGGCTTTTACGTCTTCAATATTGGATTTGAGATGACCTTTTGCACAGAGCCATTGCTGGACCATGTGTTGGGACAGCTTTGACTCTTCATCAAATTTGGACCACCATTTTACTTTAAAGGTTCTTTGGATGATCAATTGGGTTTCATGAGTGTGAAATTGGAGACTCCACATCCAGACCCATGGTAAGAAAAAGTTTGTACAGAAACAGAGGAATGGGGGGAATCTTTTTTCTGAAACAGAGGGGGTATAATGGGCTTTGAAAAGGTTTAAAACAGGCTTGTGCATTATTAGTAAGGATATCTGGGCTTGGCCCATAATAGTTCCACCAATGTTGGAACCAGTTTGGAAGGCTTTCTAAGGTTATTTTCGAATTGAAGAAAAATAACCATGAGTGGCTTTTCTTTGGATTTTGAATAAGAAATGTATTAAACCATGCTTGTTGGTAATCCCAGTAAGAGAAGGATAAGCAGTGGTTTAGGCGATTTTGAAAATTGGCGGGAAAGGATTTTGGGCTATGAAGGGGTTCTCCCCAATGCTTTGGAGAAAGGACTTTAAGGATAGTGGCTGTTGAATAGGCGGGCTCAGAATGAGCATCAGAAAGATAAAAATGCTTGAATTTCACTGATTCAGTGAATTCAAGAATGTTTTGATAAAATGATTGGGGTTTTGATAAATCCCATGGTTTGAAAAACCAACCCTTTGGGAAAAACTTTGAAAGGGTTACAAATGGATCAGGATTATAAAATCCATCTTCAACACTTAAAATATTTTGTTGATAAGTTTTATTATACCAATCCGACTTTTGAGAAGGTTTTTGAGAAATAAATTGGGAAGAGGAGCTTCCACTTAAAACAATTTCTTTTTGAGGTTTTGAAAAAAGAGTTTCTTTAGAGGAAGTCTTTTAAATTTCTTGGTTTTTTGAAAAGCTTTGTAGAGCAAGAATAAGTTCAGGGGATTTCTTTAACGGTATCTTTTATTAATCTAATAGCTTTAGTGTGTTCATCAGTCCAAGGGACATGAATTTTCTTTAACCTATCATGTAAGGGTTTTGCAATCCTATTGATATTAGGACAAAAGTCTAGAACATAATTTAAACTTCCTAGAAATCTTTGGAGTTGGGTTTTATCAAGGATTTTTTCAGGGAATTTATCAGTAAAAGCTAGAGATCTTTCAATGGGTGTAATAGTTCATTTGGAAATATAGTGTCCTAGGAATCTTACTTTAGTTTGAAACAAAGAAATCTTTGTACTAGAAACAGCTAGGCCAGCTTTCCTAGTGGCATAATAAAAAGTTTTTAAATGTTTGAAATGTTGATCAATATCTTTTGAGAAGATCAACACATCATCAATATAAACAATGCAAAATTCTGAGTAAGGGTTATAAATGTCATTCATAATTCTTTGAAACTCAGAATGTGCATTCTTTAAACCAAATGGCATAACTGTCCATTCAAATTGTCCAAATGGAACAGTAAAAGCAGTTTTATAACGGTCTTTAGGATGAATTTGAATTTGCCAAAAACCAGACTTCATGTCAAATTTTGAAAATATGAAAGCAGAGTGAAGTTTTTGAAGCAAGTCTTTTTTGTTAGGTATGGGATACCTAATCCATTTTAGAGCTTTGTTTAAAGGCTTGTAATTGATCACAAGTCTTGGTGTACCTCTTTCTATTTCAGAATTTTTATTCACATAGAAAGCAGCGCAAGACCAAGGAGACCTAGACTTAACAATTAGACCTTTAGACTCTAAATCTTTGATCTCATTTCTACAATGTTTTTCTAAGTCCATATTCATTTGAATATGTCTAGCTTTTGTAGGAATTTGTTTTTCATCAAAAGAGGACTCGTAAGGGAGATCTATCAAATGTTGTTTTCTATTCCAAAAAGCAGAAGGTAGATCAGCACAGATTTCTTTCTCAATTAAAACTTTGAAATCATTTATCTTTTGTTTTACAAAATCAGTTTGTAATTGTTTTTCAATTCTTTCAATATTTAAATCTTTTTTTAAATAAAGTAAGTCATTTTGTTTTTTCTTTAACAAAACACTAACATGGTTTTGATAAACAGAACAAGCTTTTACAATGTTCAAGTTCCTTGTTTTAGGTTTTTCAATAAAGGAAAACTTCAATTTTTTATCTTTTGCTTTAAAGGTTATACCATCATAATTAACGGTATAAGGAGTAATGAGGTTTATGAAAGGAGTTCCAAGGATAACATCATGATGTATATCGTTTGTTAAAAGAAATGAAGTCCTGAATTCAAAACCATCATTTGGAATTGAAGCATCAACTTTGGAAGAAATTTTTAATTTTGAATTATTTGCGGCAGAAAGTCTTTCATGTGTTTTTTTATGAAATCTATTTGGAATATAATTTCTTTTATACAATTTAAATCAGCACCTGTGTCAAACAAGGCTACTGTGTCAATTTGGAAATCAGATGAAAGGATTAGAGTAATCCAAATTAAGTATTTTCTTGTTGTTATTTGCTTAATACAAAAAGAAAATCATTTGGAAGAGACTCAATATTCTCAAGATTTTGATTTTCAGACTCATCATTATCAGAATCTGGAATTTTTTCAGAATTATCAACTAATTGACTTTTAAGAAGAAATTGAATTATTTCAGAATCGTTTTTCTGTTTTTCTTTCAAATCTTTTATTTCAAACTTTATTTCCTGAATTTCCTTTTGAAGATCTTGAAAAGTGGGTATGTCTTTTTTATTTTTCTTTTTTTCCAGAATTTGTGTAAGGTCATAAGTGTTCTGTTTTAAAACAGGAGTTTTGAAAGATTCACCTTTGTTAAAAGTTTTAGAAGTTTATCTAGATATTCTCTTTGTAAATCAGGATTTGAAATATGTTTTACAATATCAAGAAAATTTCTTGTTCTTTTGTCAAAACATTAAGTTTCTTATTCTTTAAGTAAGAATCTGTGTCAGAATCACTATTGCTTTGACTAGAAGTATCTGAGTCAACTAACTCATCCACTTGTAAAGGTTCAGAATTTCCTGTTACGGAAGATTCAGACTCAGAAGACTCAATAAGCAAGTTTGTTATTTTGGAAAGGATTTCTTCATTGAGGTCTAGCTCATGAAGTTTTTTGTTCATTCTACAATATTTTGCAGTATGTCATTTCTTTCCACATTTATAACAAGTAGCTTCCTTATAATTGAAATGGGCTTTAGGTTTAGAAGTGTGAGGTTTCCTATTGGACTTCTTATAAGACCTGAAGGTTTTTTATAATAGAAATTTTCTTTAGAACTGGAAAAAGATCTTTTAAACCTTTTAGAACTGTAATTCTTTTTGTAAGGTTTTGAAGAACATTTTCCTTCGCAATCTTTGGAGGTACTAGCTTTGAAAGGATCATAGTTGAACTGTTTACAAAAACTACCTAGTTCTTGCTTAGATTTCCTAAGCTCCCATTTTAGGCGTTTCTGTAATTTCAAGTCTTGGCAAATCTTTAAGCCTTCCTTATTGATAAAACTAACTAATTCACCATAGGTAAGTCTATCATAAGGGATACGGTTGTCATGGAGGGCTTTAATAGAATTTCTAACCTTTTCACCTAGAAGGGTAGGTAAACCTGCAAGGAATTTTTCTTTCCAAGTAATATTATTAGCATCGTCCCTTAGGAAGAGACGGGTAAAGAAAGTGGTTTTATAGCTTTGGAAATCACTAAGTTTTCTACACCTAAGATTATGTAGTAACTCGGCATTTTTATCTCGTAAGTGAGATGGGTCACCTATGAAATGGAGGGAAATGGTCAAAATTAAAGTTGCAACAGCATCTTGAATATGACTGTTGTATTCATCCAAAATAGGAACATTGTCTTCATCTGTTTGAATAGCATCCAAGATGTCTAATTGTTGACTTTTGGTGAGAAGATGATCCCACCGACCTTTAAGTTGACCAGTAAAACCAGCAACGAGAATTTCTGTAATTGCCTTATCAGAGGTTCCTGTTTGGGTTTTGTAGGCATTTTCTGCCATGGTCATTTGTTGTAATAGGCTAAGAATGTATATTCAGACATTCCATCTATATTCCATTCATAGACAGAAGATGCATTAAACCGGATTGGCTTATTGCACTAGGCCTATTATCAACAGCTATATCAGTAGGAGAATAAGAAGTAGCAGGAAGTGCTAATTCCCAATGAAATTATTAATTTTAGAGACAGGTTTGGATTTTCTTGGAAGGCTTCTATGTCAGAATAAGCTATGGAAGAGTTATCTAAGTCTAGAACTCCGATTCTACTACTAGATTAGGGAGTATCTAGGGCAATATCAATTTTCTTTTTTGAAGAGGAAGAAGATGTTTCTATCCTATCCAATTGTTCTTTAATAGCTCTAAAAAAAATCAGATTTTGACTCATGGACAATCTTCTGGCTATCTTTAGAAATCTGGAATGGTTCAAAAATAGGCTTTTTAAGTTTCTTGTCATCATTAGGCTTTACGACAGTCTTTAAAGGGGAAACAGTAATTATAGACTGTTGGATTTGACTTTCTAGTCTGGTCAACTGTTTTCCTATTATATTTAGATTAGTATTACAGAAATTATTCTGTTGGATAATACTATCTAAATCTTTATCAGTGTCATTGGCTCTATGTATCTTTAAAGGTGAAGCTTTAATCTGAACTGAAGGTTCACCATGGTCTATGGTTATATTTCTCAAGGGAGGGTGTTCAGATTCAATAGTTCTGTCACTATCAGAAAGATTCCATTGAGGAGTTTCTTCCTAACAGTAATGAGATTTGATTCTTTAAAAGGGTAAGAAATGTCATTTTCAGAAGCATACATTTCAAACCAATCAAAAAATGTGATGTGTGCTCTATGCAAGTCTATAAATTCATAATAAGACTTTTGAATTTGTTTTCTTTGGTTTAAAAAATATTTAAAAAACCAGAGTCTTTTTTCTTTATTCAAATCAGAATAAAAATCGTTGTGCAAAGAGGCTTTATCTAATTTGAAATCTTTTTGCAGGACATTTATGATATTTTATGTGACAGCAGAAAATGTTGGAGAAGTTGGGGGAGAAGGGTTCTTCTCCTCTTTACTTTGTTCATGTGGAGTACTAGGGTGAGGGATACTAGTAGTATAATCAACAGAACGTATTGAAGAACTAGGGATATCCGAGGTGGAAAACCTAGGCTGATCTTTGTATGACAGGTTCGGGATTTTAGAGAATTTTCTTTCTAAGGAGGGAATACTAGAAACAGATTTTAAATCACAGAACCTAGATGAAGTATTTCTTCTGAAAGATAATCTGACTTTTCCATCAGAATACTGAGTCACATTTTGTAACTCAGTATTTGGTTCAAGTTGTTTTGGAATCACTGGTTCAGTGGCTCCTTCAAATCCATTCATCAGGAAGATTGATATCTTTCCATTGGATGGGTTTAGGAATGACAGTGTTTGATTTTGAAAGATCAGTCTGCAAGAGAAGAGTTTCATCTCTCTTTGACTGGAGTTTATGTTGCGTATTAAACGCAGAGTGTATAGCTTTGTAGGAGATCTTGTAGATCAAAGCAACGAGAATGGATCCTTCAAACATGTGGTAATTATGGGTTTTGATTTGAAGAATCATGCTTTTGAGGATATTTTTATCTTGTAAGGAGACTGTAATGTTTGGGTAACAGTCAAAAGAAATAGGACCTTTACAGAGACTTGATTCAATACTACTGAGTAAAGAATCGTCAAAAGAGATGAATCTACCATCTCTTAGAACAGTTAAGATGGAGGTATCTAAGCCTTCTTTAGTGAGGGGCTTTATTCCAACTTGGATTAAACCAACATGCACATAATTAAATTTTTTATCTCTTAAATGTTTTAAAGCATGTTCAGAAAATAGTTTAATTGTCTCAAAAGGTTTTGTAAGAGTAATATCATGTTCTTCAGTCTTTATGATATAATCTGTTTTTAGAAAATCAAGCTTTTTGGTTTTATAAATCATATCTTTAGAAATCTTTGGCAATTTCCAACAGTCAATGGCTTTATCAAAATCTTCAATTATAAATTCTTCTGAGTTTACTATATTCTTTGAAATACTAGTCTTTTCAGTAGAAGAGCTAGACAAATAGGAGGTTCTACAGAGTAGAGACTCCATGAGTAACTAAGCTTTTAAACTAAGACCTATGAGTTTGTCTACAGGTATGAGTTTACTGCCCTAAGCGGAATCATATCCTAAACGGGACTTACAACCAGTAAAATATTCAACAAACACACAGAAGATAATTTAAAAGAAAGAAAACATGAAATCTTTAAACCAATATAACATCCAACCACACCTAGTCTGATACCATACACGACAGGATCTCAAACAATATAATTTGATCAGATGAACAAATAATTATCCGATTTTAATAATATTGGCTCGGGGTTTGCAAACACAGTACCAGATCTGGATCCCAGAAATGGTGCTCTGAATGAGGAGGGAGAAGAGAAATACAACTGAGGGGAGAGATCCGGTCTCTATGCCTCAGAGGATCAGTAACAGTTTTAATGGCAGAATTGATATGAATATCAATCTGCAAGCATGCTTTTCGAAATAAATTACAGGAAAAATAAACAGCTTTGCATTTTTTTGTAAAATAAATGCTTACATTTTCTTTAGAGAGAACAAGATTTAAAACTAAACTAAGAGAAATGTTTTGTGAAGAGAGAAATTGAAAATGGATCTAAAGTAAAACGGATGCCTTCAACTGAAGGTGAATGTGAACTATATACCCAACATCCAACAACTATTACAACCGTGAACTATTACAATTTTCAATTATTACAAACAGTAAGATGCTTAGTCTTTTTCTTTATTCAAATCAGAATAAAAATCGTTGTGCAAAAAGGCTTTATCTAATTTGAAATCTTTTTGCAGGACATTTATGATATTTTCTGTGACAGCAGAAAATGTTGGAGAAGTTGGGGGAGAAGGGTCCTTCTCCTCTTTACTTTGTTCATGTGGAGTACTAGTGTAGATAGGGTGAGGGATACTAGTAGTATAATCAACAGAACGTATTGAAGAACTAGGGATATCCGAGGTGAAAAACCTAGGCTGATCTTTGTATGACAGGTTCGGGATTTTAGAGAATTTTCTTTCTAATGAGGGAATACTAGAAACGGATTCTAAATCACAGAACCTAGATGAAGTATTTCTTCTGAAAGATAATCTGACTTTTCCATCAGAATACTGAGTCACATTTTGTAACTCTGTATTTGGTTCAAGTTGTTTTGGAATCACTAGTTCAGTGGCTCCTTCTAGAATCCATTCATCAGGAAGATTTATATCTTTCCTATATATATATATATATGAGATCCGCATCGGATTTTATACATGTAAAACCTATTTTTGTATGCATGATTAAATATAATGAATCAGAATACAATGCCCTTATTTTTATACTAATTATTATAATCGAACTTCTATAAATTATCTATTTCTCGTGCTGCAGCAAATATATATATATATATTCTTATAATCGTTGTGCCCATCAAGAATATAGTTCGTAATTTTCTAAGGTTACTTCCACGACTAAGACGGTCCAAAAATATTTACATAAGACTTTAATGTTGACATTAACATAGATTTTAAATTTATTAAGCTTAATGAAACAAAAATTTCAAATAGAATCTATATATTTTGCATAGTTCTGCTGCTATGGTTCTCGATGGCAAGCTAGTTGAATCAGAAACTTATTCATCACCAGGATTTATTTGATTCTCCAGGTAAAAAAAATTTCATCAACTCCTGGCGTTTTATCGATCCTTGCATCAGTTCTAGAGACATCAATCCAGAAAAATGAATCTTCATCAACAAATAAAGGATACTGTCACAATCTTCTTGCTTTGTTGTTGCATACATATATCTTGATCGGTTTCTTCAACGTTCATCAACGCTTACCTTACGAGCTTCAACGTTCATCGCCTTCTGATCACGAGCTTTCTGGTGGCTGCAAAATTTGTAGATGATGAGTAAGAGCTTGAATCTTATTACCTCAGTTTGCTGCTTCAAAAATCTAAATTTTTCAATAAACCTTTCTTGACCTGCATAGATCCAGACCCTAGGCAAAAATTAAACCAAATTTATAAAGCATTTTGAGCACGAGCTCTTCTAATAATAGAGAAGTCATATCAAACGAAGAAATGAGCTCAACAACGTGTTTCATTGTACGTGTGTAAGTTCTACTACTTCAACGATAACCAAAAAGTCGAAGAGTAAAACTAACAACATGACATTTCAAATAAAATTTGCAAATTCTCTACAAATGAGCTATCTGAGGAAACCCAATAAAAAAGAAAGCTAGGCATTATCAGTTGTATCTACAGAGGATGTGACCAGTTGAGAGATGAGTGTTCTTCTTTTATCCTTCAAGACGAGGAACAATTCTTCCTTGACAAGTAGACGCGATAAGCTGCCAGTCCAACAATGGCAATGGCTGCTCCGGCTGCAATGGTGAAACACTAAAAATTAAATAGTATACAATTGAAAATGGATGGAGGAAAATTTTCTACATCTTTTGATACATCCCAAGTTTTGAATGGCTCAAACACAAGTAACAAGTTTATATATGAGATGATAACAAACCTGAAACAAACATAAGAGAACGATTTATTAGTCGATGGTATTGCTTGCGGGTTCTCCCGGCTTCAGTTTCTGGGATGCTCAAATGAGGATGCTCTGCTGCTTGTACAATCCTTCGGAATATAATGTTAAAATCACCCAACTTCGAGCTAAAAGGTATCGGAGCCTCTATTCCCATATCCTGACTAGCCTACAAAATATAAATTTTTAACCAAAAGACAAAATTTTACTTTAGATTCAGCTAGCTCAGACAGGAAATAGACTAACAGAAAGAAGTGTCAGGGCACCAGCTATATAGACAATCATAGAGTAGCTGACATCAAACCAAACTTTTTACAGAGACAATAAGAGAAATGAAGACATCAGAATGCAACGAAATCCCATAGAGGATAGTGGGAGAGTGTTTTCAGAAATGTAGATTTCAAAACAAATTGGCAACTGTTCAGTTTACCTTGTCCAAGTAAAAAAAAAAAAAATCATATATAAACATCAACTAACTATTGTTCAGACATCTTAGTTAAACCAAACAAAACATGAAAATCGTACAACAAGCTAACCACGTGTTATTAATAAAGCAAAAATCTTTTCAGAAAAAGCACGATGATCCTTACTCAAGATAAGAAACCGATAGCTAGTTATTACTCAAATGCTAGTGCAAAAAAAAAAAATAATAAAAAAATAAAAAAAAAAAAAAAAAAAAAAAAAACAGATAGAATCACTAAATAAAGTAAATACCCTGGTAGAATCCTGAATTGCCATTGGAAAAGAATCCAGATCATCTTTAGCTGCTACAGTGAGGCAAGGCACCTCAAAGCCAGTATCTTCACCATGACCGGCAACTTCCACAAGCAATTCAGTTGCTCTTTTCCAAGAGGACTCATCGGAACTGGAAAGGCCAATGTCATCATCACAAAAGAACTGAATATATATTTGATATAGAATGAGCGAAACCTAGGGTAATGGGCAACAATGCAAACAAGAAACTAGACAGGTGTCCGCAGGCGCATTCATCATTCTTTTTAGATTCTCATCCATAGACTTCAAATAACCTTTCAGAAATCTGTATCTAAATCCGAGATTTGAAAATGTTGAACCACATAAACTTGTAAAATTTGATGATATCACTGTAGATGATTAATAGTCTGTATCTAAATCCGAGATTTGGAAACTTGAAAATTTTAATGATATCACTGTAGATGATTAATGCCAGAAGACACAATATGGCCTTCAGTCTGTTTACCTATCATGGACAAATACTGCTATGTCACAGGCAGCCAAAGAATCTTTACTAGACAGCAGTTTTGCAACTCCTCCTTCAGGAATTTCTCGTAACACAACAGTTTTCTTAGTTCCCTGTTGATTAAAAAAATTAAAAAACACTAGTAAAAGAAGTGAACAGGCAACCAATTTATATCAACAATAATTGAGATAAATTATGAAGAAAAAACTTAAAAGTTCTGTTAAAATAGAGGAAAAAAGGGTCTAGGTAAATGTGTTTTGTATTGTGAGAGAATCATATCCTATCCACTTACCCCGGGTTGATCGACAACATTTACTGCATACCGCTCATTGGTGGTTGGAGTATAATTATTGGAGAAGGGTCTGGATAGAAAATCATCATATCCAGATTAAAATTTTTAACAATAAATAAATTAGCAAGCAGAATAAGATATAACTGATCTTATAGTTGAGAAATCAGGTGATACCTTCCAAGAAAAGAATTCAATAGTGCAGATTTTCCAGCTTTTTTAGGCCCAAAAACAAAAGCACTGGAAAATGTTTCGTTCAGACTGTTGCTTTTTGCGATCTATACGTCTTTTCCTCGTCACACGGATGGAAGAAGATGGCTCACCTGGATATCCAATGTATATCAAGTTTTCCACGCTACGAGCCGGATCTAAGAGCGTCATAAGTGCCCACTGCAACATGATAATTGTCATAAATCAAGAAGCACAAGCACTGGAGTATGGAAAATTATAGCCGTTTGTTTATATTAATGGAAGTTAGCAGAGAAATAACCACACAAACGAAGGGAATCTCTACTATGAGAGAGAGACTAGAGAACAAAAATACCTCTGACAAAAACCCATCAAGTGACAGTCCTCCCAATGCAGTTTTTTTTGCAGCATCCTCATATGGAGTTTCATCCCAAGGACTAAAGTTAATAAGAAATGAGTCAATATTGGACAGATTTCACAGTAGCAGCTCTGCATTGTAGAAATTCACTATAGCAAGATATTAAGTACTCAGAATAAATCATCACACTTCCATCCCCATTGCTATGATAGCTAGATTCACTCACAATCAATAGAACTGTTTGTCAGCATTTGTTCCTAAAAATTCATAAAACTAATTTAACTTACTCGACATTATATGGGTTTTTACTTGCATGGTCAAACAAACAACAAAAGAAGAAGACTAGCAGGTCCAGCAGATGAGCCAAACATGGTGTCTTGCAGTAGAGAAAACATAAGCTGCGTAGCAAAGGATATAATAACAATAATATTATTTACAAAGAAAAATATATACCATTCTGGCGCAGTAGAAAACAGATCCTCAACTTCAATGGGTCGCAGAGAATTATCCTGGAAGGAAATACGTAAGGTTAGGATATTTGAGAACCCAATAACAACTTGGGTACCAGGATGAATACTATTTCCTGATAAATGTTTTAATTATCCAAAGGGAAATGTAAACTCTATTAACATGTTACAAATGAAGTATTCATCAAAGCACACACGAGAACATACATTATCATCGTCAAACAATTCAAAAATTCCCTTTAAAAAGTCGATAGCTTCATTAGTCAGCTCCACGCTCTACACAATAAAGCCATGCAAAAAAGTAAGCAATCTAAAGCATTACTCAAGGAGGATGAGAAGATGAAATAAATAATGATATTACAGAAATAGATCAAAAAGAAGTGCATTACTCCATTCAATCGTAGCATAAGGTGGAACGTTATCAGAAATTAACCATAGATCAAATTACTGGGAGGCGGGAGCTTATTATAAAAGTTAAAACAATTAAACTACAATTTACCTGGTCAGGTGATCGTTTGAATGCTGAATATGGAATCAATTCATCCGCAAGTTTGATATCATTGTTATACCCAAATTTCCTTAGGACAGTCCATGTCGTCTCGAGGCGCCCTTTCTCTATAAATAGTGCATGGAGGAAGAGGAAACCTGCCAATGTAAGCCCACGTTCATTGACTCCTTCTTCAAATTTCTCTTGCACAGCCCTCTTGACTTCTACTATTTCAGAAGGTTGTAATGGAGAATTGAAGCATTTGACCTGATTATAACTATTATTAGCATCTTCACAAAAGTATACACAAGAAATTCCAACTTCATGCAACAAAAGAACATGCCTTTAAAAGTTATATTAGCAAATCTCAAATACTTGAATCAACAAACATCATATTAATGTAGTAAAAACATAGCCGACGCAAACAAAGGAGAACGGGAAATTTAAAAAGGAAAGTGAAAGAACCTGAAAATCATTCAGCTCCGCATCACTAAGGGCACCATCCCTATCATGATCGCAAAGAATAAAGATACGCTTCAAGGCTCTCACACACCGAGGCTTCAAAGCTTGCGATTCTTGATCAAATAAAGGGCCTGTTGGATGAAGCACTGCCTTTTGCGCATAGTAGAATACCTCGGGGATCTACAAAGAGGGAAAACTCAAATTTCAAGTTCTTACTTTTTCTCTTCTTTTTGGAGAAGAAACATAATTTACTAAAGATGAAAAATAAAGATTACATTGTCAAGATCTCCATAAATATAATCAGAAATAGAAAAAAAAAAGGAGAAGGGAAATAATCAATACAACGCCCATCCAATTGCCCCCACAAAACCATCTTACCTAAACAAAATTAAACCCAATTAACCCAAAAACCTCTCCCAATTTAAATATATGAAGAAAAAGACTTATCTTTAAAGTCATTTGTCATTGAAGCCCAAAGAGATTGCAAAAGCCGAACTCTATCCCACAATCCATCTAAGTTTTAATTTTTATTCCTTTTTCTTTTGGAAAATAATATTGATTCTTTTTTGCCATAGCACCCAAAGGAAAGCTGAAATTATCAATATCAGGGAAGGACTTATGACAAGCCTAACTCTGTCCCAAACTCATCTATGTTTTCTTAAGAAATTCTAAGTATTTAAATGTCAAATTCAGTAACTCTGGCAATCCTCCAGAGTACACATAACCACAAATTATTCTTGGAGTTACTTTTAGATTCAAACTAAATCCAGGATGCAATAACATGATCAAATGCATAGATTACAATGATAATCTGCATAGGAGGAAAACTCAAAAAGCCAAAAAAAATATTAAATTATATAAATAAGAAAGTACATTCAACTATAGGTACAAAATGTAACTATGGTGCATCGTGCATATAACATCCAAGTACTTTTTTTTTGTAAACGTTGGAACCCCACCGCCAAACCAGCGGAACAGGTAAAACCTCGGCTGTCCCAGGCTCTTACAAGAAACACCCCCTGAATTCAAACCCAGGACCTGGAAGCCAGATCCTAAGCCCTACACCACCAAGTAACGCCCCTTGGGGACCATCCATCACTAAAGCAAACAGATTCCAAAAGCTTTGCATTCCATCAGACTATCAGAGTATATATTCAGCCACATATAGTCCTAAATTAAATCCCACATCAAAACATCAGAAATAACAAAAAGGAAAGGGACTTGTAATATACCTGAATTTGTTTCAATGCTGAACATTCTATGCAAGTTTCAATCTCTCGAAACTGATGCATTATTGGCATCATCACATGTTCCAGGCTCACCTGCTGGTTCTCATCTCTTAAATCAAGCTTACAACCCACCACTATAACTGGCACTTTCACCTACTCACAAGATTCAAATATAACCATTACAAATGAGGGAACAAGATAGTCCCATAAATCAAATCTACTATTTCAATTTCAAAAGTAATGACCTGCGACAAGTTTTGGGGAAAAAATCCATTATTCATGTTGTTGGAAGTACAAGGTTGGTACAATCAGATATATACAGTGCATCTTCTCATGAATACAATGTCCCTAGACATTTCTTCCTACAACACAACAGTACTGGGAGCAAAACTACGAGAATTTAAATAAATGAAAGATATAAACCTCTAATCGACGAAGTTCTAGAAGCCAGAAAGTGCTCAATTTCTCAAGAGTCTCAGGTTGATCACACGCATAAGTTAGCACAACGGCATCTGCCCGCCTCAGTTCTTCACCTAGTTTACCTCTATCCTCCACGCTGATAGGCAAACACACACAGAGAAAGAAACATTGAAAATTATGCAGAAAATAACACTACCAATTGGCACAAACAACTCCATATCAACCTTAAAAACTTGTCGCAACTCCACATCATCTCTATAACTAACTACATCTATTATAGATTTTCAACTATCCACTACATCAATTTGTAAGAAAATGGTTCATAGAATTTTAGTATTATTGAAAATATAAATATTTTACATATAGAGACCTTGAAGAAGTGTCAATGACGGTAATGGGAACATGATCGGGGTAGAAGTCTTCAGGCAGCCTAGTGGGCGGCAACAACGGCGGAACATTGACGGGAAAAGTATCTGCAGCGGCGGTCACAATCAAGCTCGATTTTCCGGTACCCTTTTCTCCGCATACAACAATTCTTAGTCCTGTTTTACCGCCCGGGCCTGAATTCGCCGCTGAAGCTTTTGCCATCTAACAAGAAACTGTCAAAGGATATGAATCAATAAGAATGAAAACAAATTGAAGGAAAAAAAATTGAAATTTAACCAAAAAAAACAGAATTTTTGAGCTAAGACTTAGATTTTATGAAGAAACTGAAGCTCGATAATATGAAAATAATAAAACTAATAATCGATTAAAAATTGAAATTTTTTACAAGTTATCAATTAATTTAAAAGTAGCGGCTGCTAGCGCAGGGGAAAAAGCGTAAAATACCAGAGTTTGAGGGGGCGGAACGAAAGAGATGGAAGTGAGGAAATGGTGAAAACCCCTAGATAGGGTTTAGTGAAAGATTGCGATGGCATAGAAGTAAATAACCTGAAGTTGAGAAATGAAAACGTGAGACCTCCAGAAAGTACTGTATCTCAGGAGGAGACGGCGGCGGCGGCGAAGATTAGAGAGAGCGGAAAAGAAGTTTCGGCGTGAAAATTTTGTGAAATTATCATGTGGTTTCGAAATTTTGCAGGCTTCTTTTTTGAATTTTCACTTTGTTTATAGTGAGTCATCGGACGGTTGAGATTAAAGGAGAACGTATTCCTTAGAATATGTACCATCATATGAAATTATTACCTTTTTTTTTTTGAACATATCATTATTACATATTTACAACAATTAATTTATGTTTATTTTCCGTTTTCTTTTTTGGGAAATGTTGAAATTCTGCGATAAAATTATCCGATCCGAACTTAAATAAAATAGATAAAATTTATGACTGTCTCAGTAATAAATTATATTTTCAAAGTAATACTAATTTCAAAATTGAAGTACAATAACCTATTTATACGATTTTCAAAGACTAAATTGTAAACTTTTGAAATTTATAGAAAATACAATACTAAACGAAACGAGAAATATATCACCTGAATTCGAACTCAATATTTAAAAAATAAATCTTTAAATTTTATACCAAAAAGGCAAATTACAAAGTGTTCCATGCAAAAAAAATAAATAAAATAATAAATAAGAGTCAATAATTGATTGATAAAGTGCAAGTGGGTGGGTGTGGCATGTTTCACAAATTTCATGACAAGTGTTGAAATGTTGATGGCCCACTAAAGCGCGATGCCTCTAAGCCCAACAAACAAATTCCAATTTGAAGATATGGGCCGCCAAATCTCCTGGTCAAAGTTTGACCAATTCTTGAAGACCACTTAATTGTCGTTGGTCAAATATTGCTAATCTTTTGCATGTATTAAATATAAACTATATATTTCATAAAATTGATATATATAACATGATAAAAATTTAATATTACTATATCCTCTTAAATTTAAAAAATACAGTAATTAATTTTATAATTTTTTGCTTGGACAAACTTTACACAATAGATCGGAATAAATTTTTGTTTGTTTTTTTTGTTTAAAAATTAATATATGTTTAACATATACTCATGATTTCATTGTTAATTAACAACTAATTACGCCCGAAGAAAAGTCAAAGATCGTATACAATATAAAAGAAGTTTGGACTAATAACATCTATATCCCCAAATTATATAGCTTCTCAAGTTAGATATAATTAAATCATTTACTCTTCTTATCCCCTTGAAGCGAGAAATATACAATTTAATATATATTTGATGTTTTAAAATATATATATATATATTTATTGATATTATTACAATTCTAAATCTATTGAAATGAGTCCGTGAAGACTTGAACTCTCTCTCAATTTTTTTTAATTGAGACATGACTTCGAACTGAAACCGATGCGTTTGTTATTTGTGCTTATGAAAAGCCGTCTTTGCTCTTATATTATAATGATAAAAATTGAGTCACATCATATTCTTACAAAACATTAAGTTGGTTGTTTTGTCTTAGTTATTTGATATACTAGTTTACATGGAAAATACTTATAATCTTATTTTTTTCATAATTACTTCTTAAGTTCAATTTTTTCATAATTACCCATCAAGCCTATATCCTTAAATAGTAAAAGATGTGATGTGTACTATACTATATGTAATGTTAATATTAAAATAATATAGACATAATGAATAATTATGAAAAACAACTAAAAATCAAGAGGATAATTATTGTGGATGCTGGAATTCGGCCGAGGTCCACAATCAGAATTTGGAAATAGGGGCACTAACGATCCTGCAAAACAAAGAGAATGAATGGGAGTAGACTGCCTACCGGTGTGGTAGGTACCCGGGGACACTCTGACGCCCAAGTCAGTTGTGAATGAAATGAACAGTAAATATGTTAACTATGAAAGTAAGGTTTGCTATTACCTTGACCTTCTTTAGGTGGCCGTGAGGGCGGACGAGAGTGTTTAGAAAATATGAAACTCTGAGAGCTTATGTTAGAGAAGAGAAGCTTGTCAGAAAGAACTGCCCTCTTTCTCGTATTTTGTTGCAATTTATAGTTGAAGGTGAGTGACTTTTGCAGCTGGCATAAGTCCCACAATGTGCTAAGATATCTTTATTTAGTGAACAAAGTGGAGTAGTTCGATTATGATTAGGGTAAGTGGGAAATGTTTGGTATAGATTTGGCTTTATGTATGAATCATTTTTCTGCAAGTGGAATAATGGTTTTATTGGGTTTTACCTTGGGTTTCGACGATTTTACCTTTGGCCCAAGTTTGGTCCATACAGTTTGTCCCTTACTCTCTAAGTCAAAAAGTTTTTGTCTTAGAGAGTATATACATTTGCGTCGTATGACATTAATCATAAAAGCATGTGATAATAATCTTTATAAGTATATGTGTAAAACGTGGTTTTGGAATATATCGCTTGCATCATCTGATCTGAGGAGGTTTTAGTTTTAGACTTTGATTCGACTTGACTCGTGGGAAATGTCCATTTGTCGACTGAACCAAATGTAGGTTCAGGAGTTCCATTTGACTCAACAAGAGTCATGGGGATGTCCCTTTGTCGACTGAACCAAATGTAGGTTCAGGAGTCCAACTTGACTCGACAAGAGTCATGGGGAATGTCCATTTGTCGACTGAACCAAATGTAGGTTCAGGAGTCCAACTTGACTCGACAAGAGTCATGGGGAATGTCCCTTTGTCGACTGAACCAAATGTAGGTTCATGAGTTCCATTTGACTCGACAAGAGTCATGGGGAATGTCCCTTTGTCGACTGAACCAAATGAAGGTTCAGAAGTCCAACTTGACTCGACAAGAGTCATGGGGAATGTCCCTTT
Source organism: Zanthoxylum bungeanum (assembly GCA_019454045.1). NCBI lineage: Eukaryota > Viridiplantae > Streptophyta > Magnoliopsida > Sapindales > Rutaceae > Zanthoxylum > Zanthoxylum bungeanum. The sequence continues at coordinate 420,433 of SKCR01028362.1, forward strand.
GTCGACTGAACCAAATGTAGGTTCAGAAGTCTAACTTGACTCGACAAGAGTCATGGGGAATGTCCCTTTGTCGACTGAACCAAATGTAGGTTCAGGAGTTCCATTTGACTCAACAATAGTCATGGGGAATGTCCATTTGTCGACTGAACCAAATGAAGGTTCAGGAGTCCAACTTGACTCGACAAGAGTCATGGGGAATGTCCCTTTGTCGACTGAACCAAATGAAGGTTCAGGAGTTCCATTTGACTCAACAAGAGTCATGGGATGTCCATTTGTCGACTGAACCAAATGTAGGTTCAGGAGTTCCATTTGACTCGACAAGAGTCATGGGGAATGTCCCTTTGTCGACTGAACCAAATGAAGGTTCAGGAGTCCAACTTGACTCGACAAGAGTCATTGGGAATGTCCCTTTGTCGACTGAACCAAATGTAGGTTCATGAGTCCAACTTGACTCGACAAGAGTCATAAGGAATGTCCATTTGTCGACTGAACCAAATGTAGGTTCAGGAGTTCCATTTGACTCGACAAGAGTCATGGGGAATGTCCCTTTGTCGACTGAACCAAATGTAGGTTCATGAGTTCTATTTGACTCGACAAGAGTCATGGGGAATGTCCCTTTGTCGACTGAACCAAATGAAGGTTCAGGAGTCCAACTTGACTCGACAAGCGTCATGGGGAATGTCCCTTTGTCGACTGAACCAAATGTAGGTTCATGAGTCCAACTTGACTCGACAAGAGTCATAGGGAATGTCCCTTTGTCGACTGAACCAAATGTAGGTTCAGGAGTCTAACTTGACTCGACAAGAGTCATGGGGAATGTCCCTTTGTTGACTGAACCAAATAGGTTCAGGAGTCCAACTTGACTCGACAAGAGTCATGGGGAATGTCTCTTTTATCGACTGAACCAAATGTAGGTTCAGAAGTCCAACTTGACTCGACAAGAGTCATAGGGAATGTCCCTTTGTCGACTGAACCAAATGTAGGTTCATGAGTCCAACTTGACTCGACAAGAGTCATAAGGAATGTCCATTTGTCGACTGAACCAAATGTAGGTTCAGGAGTCTAACAACTTGACTCGACAAGAGTCATGGGGAATGTCCCTTTGTCGACTGAACCAAATGTAGGTTCAGGATTCCAACTTGACTCGACAAGAGTCATATGAAATGTCCATTTGTCGACTGAACCAAATGTAGGTTCAGGAGTTCCACTTGAAATGTGTCGAATCACAAACTATTCAATATTTTATCATGTGTCGAGTGATTATAAGGCATGCAGCGGGCGCGGGGCTTGCCCAATTAATTTTTCTTGAATGAAAGCGACATTCATATCTAATGATGTCGTGTCAAATGGTGAAGGCAGTCATGAAGAGAATTTTGTTGTTGAGAGCAAGTGGTGTCAAGTTGTGATAATCCAGATTTCATCATTCTTTTCGACGAAATATCTTATATTTCCTAGATCTTCCCACGTGTCGTTTAACGAAGTAAAACCTAACGCAAATAACGAGGAGTCTTTAGGCGGGAAATGAACCGCCAAAGAAGTAGTATAAGAGTGGCTTGATGGGTTCATTTGTTTTTTCATTCACAAGATCAACGATTTGGGAGAGAACTTCAAGCTCAATCAGGTACTCTTTCAAAAACTCTCTTCGCGTTCTTCATTTCCTTTGAATATTCATAGAGTAGTAGCTTCAAACTGTTCTTAGCTAAATTAGGTTGTTTGATCTTTTGAATCATACGTTATTTAGTGGATTTGTGTTTGAGAGATAGAGTAGGATTTGATATTTAAGAAACCCAAATCTTAGAAATTATTTGTTTGTAGACTCGTCGAATAGAATATGTCGAGTGAATATCTTTAGATAGTTTAGGCGAACAGTTGATAAATTCGTAGGAGTATCAGCGAGTGAATCATGAATCAACAGGAAAAATCATTAAGGACTGGTCGCGGGCGTCAAGAATTATCCGAGGAGGGACGCGTTACCATTTTGTCGCACGAAATTCCCGTGCATGCGATTCCTATTAGATCATTGGCAGCAGTTGAGGAGTTTAGTGGAGCGGTGAGCACAAGTGAGCCGACCAACTTGCTAACCAAGAATCCAGCTAGTCGGATGACGGCTAATTTGCTGATGGAAATTAGGAGTAAGTACAGATTTCCTAGATCAATTGAGTTGAGGGTGCCCTTGCCGACTGAAAGAATCGACTATAAAATTCCCGGGTGGATTGGATTTTATGTAGTACCGTTTTCTAATGGACTTAGATTCCCCATACCGAGGTTAGCTTGGGAAGTTTTGGATCACTATGGGATCACTCCTTCTCAACTAATGCCGAATGCTTTGAGGATATTATTGTCGATTGAATGTTTAGCATTCGAACACGGATTATTTTTTGAGGTGAAGGACGTTGTATACTCATACTATCTCAAGGAGCACTTAACTGAAAAAGGGAGATATACTTTGTATCTTCGTCGTAAGAGGGAACAAATAGTTATGGGGCTTCCAACGAACGATATGGGTAATTGGCAGTCGGATTATTTCTTTGTGAGGAATGAGGGTATCTTTGGGTCGACTGGAATGGGTCGTGTTTCAGAATATTGGAGTGTATTTAGTGAGTATCAGTTCCTTCAACTTATTGATAATTTATCAATGTTGTTGTCGTTTGATGCTAATGTGTGGATTGTTTGTTATACAGGTCCATTTCGAAACAGTTTGTTCGACAAAACACCCAACCTCAAATTTTGTCCAATACTAAAGCTCTTCTTGACCTTCCCGTCGACAAAGAGATTGGAGAATAATCTTGATAGAGCAGAGATTAAGGGCAACATCAGTGTGGAAAGAAATCTTCGAATCAGAAGGTACATCTACCCCTTTGGCACTTTCTAAACACGTATTGGAAGTCATCTACTGTACTCGGTCGATTCGAGCTTTATACGGAAAAGTGTGGTTTATAAAGACTTAACTCCAAAAGAAATTTTATGCGCAGAGGATATGATGTCGAGGCAAATAAATGTAGCTTCAATTGATGAATTGAAAAGCCGAAAGAAGGCTAGGAAGCTTAGGATAAAGGAGCCAGAAGTGGAGGTTCTAGAAACACAACAAGTTGTGTCGATTGGAACTCCAAAGACTAAAGGGAAGTCGACTGAAATCATTGTCAAAGGGGGGAAAAGGAAAGCGGATGAAATTGAAGACATTGACAATATAATTGTCAGGATTCCATCAGGGTCGACTGCAATTTCTGACCCATCAAGCCTTGACCCTTTTATCAAGAAACTTCTACTGGAAGAGGACGAACAAAGCTATCCAAGATTGGCCCCGTCGAGTCAATGAAAAAGGCTGCAGCTTTAAATTACCAAGTAAGAAAGTAAATAAAAATTTCTCATTATAATTTGTAGAATGGACTCTAATCAAGTGTTTTTTTGCAGGCAATGGAGTGTAGCTTGCACATGCAACGGTACGTCGAATCAAATCTCAGGAAGCAGAGAGAAATGGAAAAATCATTCGCAGCAATGAAAAAAGAAATGGTCCAAATGAAGTCGCTTGGAAAAAGGAATGCTGAATTGGAAAAGGAGTTGAAGGAGGTGAAAGCTACTCTTCAGTTGGAAAAGGAAACCTCTGAGGTTACAATATATGGGTTATAAGGAAGCGTTCGAAAATGTGAAGAAGGAGAATGATGAATTACTTGAGAATCTTGAAGGGATTGCTCTTGAATCAATGATGAAAGAACGAAGTAATCTGATGAAGGATTTCCTTGAAGGGAATACAGGAGCTTGGAACCAGAGAAATGGATTCAAGAGTATGACCGATTACTGGCAGGAATTTCTTCTTCAACGAGGGTGATGAGGAAGAGAAAGGTGAAGAGGTCGACTCTAAAGTGGCTGAGAAAGAAATAATTGACGGCAAGGAAGTGGCTGAAGTTCAAGAAATGGACAAGAAGAATGAAGAACTTAGTCGAATGGAAATTGAGCCGACTATTCAAGTTCAAGATATTCCTGCACCTGAAGTTGTTGCTGAACGCATTCCGGAAGAAGCTGCTCCAGAAATTTGAATCTCTTTGTAATTTTAATTTTAATTTATCGCCTTTGTAGAACAATTTTAATGACTTAATGATATTTTGGGATAATATTTCAAATGAAATTTGTTATTAAGTCGAATCGCAATACATAAAGTAAAAAATCACTCTGAACCCTCAAAATATAAATAAATGCACGCATAAATTACCGGTAAAATTGCTTAAGGTGAATTGCATTCCAACTATTGTGAATTTGTCTCCCCTCAGTTGTTCGTAATTTGTAGGCTCCATGTCCAACAACTCTTTTGATGATGTATGGCCCTTCCCAATTTGGCCCCAACTTTCCATCTCCAACTTCTTTTGTATTTTGAAAAACTCTTCGTAGTACCCAATCCCCTTCCTTGAATGTTCTGCTTCTGACATTTTTGTTGAAATATCTAGTAATTCTTTGTCGATGCGTCGCTAGTCGAATGAATGCACGATCCCTAAATCTTCAATTGTTTCCAGGTTAAAATTCATAAGTTGTTGATTCATATCATCGTTGAGCCATTGGTAACGGGGAGATGGGATGGTTTCTTCAGTTGGTATCACAGCTTCTGTCCCAAAAGCAGAGAGAACGGAGTTTCTCCTGTGGAGGAACGGATAGTCGTCCTATAGGACCATAAGACTCCTGGTAGTTCATCCGCCCAGGCTCCTTTTGCTTTTTCTAATCTTTTCTTTAAAGTATTTAAAATTGTCTTGTTGGAAGACTCGGCTTGACCATTCGCTTGTGGGAATCGATGGGTTGAAAAACTTAATTTGATCCTCCAATTTTTGCAGAAGTCTTGGAAGTGATTGCTGATAAATTGTGAACCATTATCAGTCACAATCTCTTTGGGAACGCCGAATCGACATATGATGTTCTTCCAGGCAAATGATTGAACTTCTCTATCTCGTATCTTGGCGAAAGAGTTTGCCTCAATCCACTTTGAAAAATAATATGTTAACGTCAGCATGTAGACTCGTTGACCAGGGGCGGTTGGTAGCTTTCCCACAATATCCATTCCTCATTTCATGAATGGCCACGGGGAGAGAGTGGGATTTAATTTCTCAGGAGGGAGATGTGAAATCGGAGCGAACCTTTGACATTTCTCGCATTTCTTCGTATAATTAGCTGAATCAATTCTCATAGTTGGCCAGTAATACCCAGTCGAATGGGCGCGTAGAGCGAGGCTACGTCCTCCAGAATGGTTTCCACATTCTCCTTCATGCAATTATGACAATACGTGATGTGATTGGTCGTGAGTAAGACATTTTAAATATGGTCCAGAGAATGACCTTTTCAACAACTGTCCGTTGAAGACGGTAAATCTTGCTGCCTGTCTCTGAATATTTCTCGCTTCAGTTTTGTCGTCTGGAAGTAGTCCTTCTTGTAAATATTTCATGAGTGGCGTCATCCACGAGTCGCTTGATGTGATGGTGGTGATCTCCTTGCTTTCTTTCCAAATTGCTGGCCAATTCAAATACACTACCGGAATGGATTGTGGTTTATCCCCCTGCATCGTCGACCCAAGGGTAGCCAATGCGTCTGCTTGAGTATTCTCGCTTCTCGGAACTTGGGTTATTGTAAATTCTTCAAACGTCGACTGGATTTCTTTCACTTTCATTAAATAGGATGACATTTGAGGATCTCGAGCTTGATATGATCCTTGGAGTTGGTTGACTATCAGTTGAGAATCTGATACCACTTTTATTCTGCTTGCTCCAAGTTCTGTAGCCAAACTGATTCCTGCTATCAACGCCTCATATTCCGCCTGATTGTTTGTAACCCTGAATCCACATTTGATTGATTGACGTAGTATATCTCCATCAGGAGTAGTGATCACCACCCCAAGACCGCATCCTTTCTTATTGCTGGAACCGTCGACTGCAAGCTTCCAAAGTGATGTGGTTTGGATTGAACTGACTTCTTCATCTATTAAAACCATCTGATTGAGACTGAAGTCAGCAACAAAATCAGCCAACGCTTGAGATTTGATTGCTGTCATGGGCTGGTAAGTGATGTCGTGTTCTCCCAATTCGACCGCCAATTTCGTTAATCTTCCAGACAACTCCGGCTTATGAAGAATGCTCATTAGGGGATACTCTGAATAAACTGTGATCGGGTGTCCCTGAAAGTATGGTTGTAGCTTTCTTGCTGACATTACCAAGGCCAATACTAGTTTTTTCCAAATGTGAGTAACGTGATTCCGCATCAAGCAAAGCCTTGCTTACGTAGTAGACTGGTAGTTGGGGTTGTTGTGTCTTCTCTGATTAAAACAGCGCTCACAGCTTGATCTGAGACTCCTAAGTATAGGAAAAGCCTCTCATTGTCGATTGGTTTTGACAACAATGGGGGCGACGTTAAGTATCGCTTGAGTTCTTTGAGTGCTTCTTCACAGGCTGGAGTCCACTCAAAGTTTTTTGCTTTCTTTATGGCTGAGAAGAACATAAAACTCTTATCCGTGGACTTGGAGATGAATCTGTTTAAAGCTGCAATTCTTCATGCTAGCCGCATAACATCTTTTGGGCAGGTAGGAGATGGAATTTCAAGAATGGATTTGATTTGATCAGGATTTGCTTCAATGCCTCGTCGCGTGACAACATATCCCAAGAACTTCCCAGAAGCTACTCCAAATGCACATTTTGTTGGATTTAACTTCATCCCATACTTATTCATTATGTTGAATGCTTCTCCCAAGTGCTTAGATGCTGATCAGATCTTGAAGATTTCACCAGCATGTCGTCTACATAAACCTCCATTGTTTTCCCAATCTATTGAGAGAACATCTTGTTGACCATTCTTTGATAAGTAGCTCTCCGCATTTTTGAGGCCGAAGGACATCACTTTGTAACAAAAAAATGCCTTTATTGGTCACAAAGGCTTTTTCTCTTGGTCGTCTGAATGCATAAGGATTTGATTGTACCCAGAATATGCATCCATGAAACTCAACAATTCATGCCCGGCTGTAGCATCAACCATTTGATCGATATGTGGCAGTGGGAAAGAATCCTTCGGGCATGCCTTGTTCAGGTCTGTGAAGTCAATACAAACTCTCCATTTTCCATTCTTCTTTCGTACTACCACCACGTTTGCTAACCAGTCTGGGAACTGTACTTCTTTGATGGCACCATTTTGTAACAATTTCTGGACTTCTTCATCAATGATCTGATTTCTTTCTGGGGCGAACTTTCTTCTTTTTTTGCCGGACAGGAGGGTAGTCTGGATCTACGTGGAGTTGATGGGTGATCAACCCAGGGTCAATCCATGTCATGTCTTCATGCGACCATGCGAATTGGTCGTGTTGTTTTTGCAAAAAATCACTCAAGTCTGCTCGAAGCTTGGGATCCAGATTTGCTCCTATTTGAGTTTTGTGATCTGCATGTTCTAGATGAATTTGGACCTCGTCCAGTTCTTCAATACTTGGGAGTGTAGGCTCCAAAGGATGAGGCCCGCTCTGTAATTGCTATGCTGAATGGATCTTAGCTTTCATTGTTGTCTGGTAGCATCCTCTCGAGGCAATCATATCACCCTTTATTTCCTGGACCCCCCACTTTGTTGGAAACTTTAGTGTTTGATGATAAGTGGAAGACGCAACCCTAATTTCATGAATCCATGGCCTACCGATGATAAGGTTATAGGCGGAAGGACAATCCAAGACTAGGAAAGTAGTCATTTGGTTAATTCCTCCTGCGTAGACTGGAAGACTTATTTCTCCCAAAGTAAATTTATGCTCACCACTGAATCCGATTAACACCGTTGTTCGTTTGTTAACTTTCCCCAATTCAGCTCCCATATCTGCTAAGTCAGTTGCAAATATGATGTTGGCTGAAGATCTCGTATCTACCAGAATCCGTTTGACCATAAATTCGCCACCTGTAGGGAGATCACTAAAGCATCATGATGAGGGTTCATACTTCCGGAGTTGTTGTCGTCTGGAAACTCCATCATCAGATTTGTAAATTTTTTCTCCATAGAGACTGTGGAATGATGAATGTTTGACATGATAGCCCTGACATGTCGTTTTGCCGCTGAATACGAAACTCCACTGATCTCCGATCCTCCTGAAATGAAATTCACCGTGTTGTCGATTGGTGGAGGTGGAATTGGTGCTTCTTCATGTCCATCCCTCTCACTTCTCTGAGCGAATGTAGCTTTCCCTTTCTCTGTAAGTAAATCTCTTAGAAATCCCTTGTTCAGCATCTCTATGACTTCTAATCTTAATGCCACACATTCAGCTGTCGTATGGCCGTAGTCTCGATGGAATTCACACCATTTACTTGTGTCTTTCTTTTTGAAGTTTTCTCTGCTGCGTGGAGGCCATCTTACTTCATTTCCCATTTTTTTTTAATACCAAAACTAATTCTCCTGGAGAAATAGAAAAATTATAATCTGGGAGTCTTGGCTTTTCTACTTGAACTATTTCTTGTGTTTTGTATGGCAGGGGTCTTCGATCAAAGTCCCTTCGAAGGGGCTGATGTTTTTTCCTTGGGTGACTCATTTTCTTTGAATGATGGTTAGGTGTCATTCTTGCGAATTCTTTATGTCGTTTGGATGTATGAGGCGTTCTCTCATTTTGCACATTGGAGGAATTATCTTTCCTTTTATTCATCTTGTCTTCTTCCCATCTGATTTCAACTTGAGCTCGTGCCATGGTCTGGTCCATTGTGTAGCATCGAAATTTAGTTAACTTTTTGTAGAGTCCGCTATCACAAAGTAACCAGTTTCTGAAAGCTTCCACAGCTGTCGGCTGATGTAGATATGGAATTGTTATCCTCTCCCTGTTGAAACGGGCCACGTAGCTTCGCAAGGATTCACCCCTCCGTTGCTGGATGGTACTAAGGTCGTCAGTAGTTTTTTCAAGTTTGCAAGAGCTGGTGAAATGCTCCACAAACTTATCTGCTAACTGTTGATAGGACTTGATGGATCTGTATGGTAGATTGATGAACCACGTAAGGGCAGGGCCTCCCAAAGTTTCTCCAAATCCTCTGCACATACCTGCTTCCCATTGAAGAGGAGCTAAGCCAGTCGACATCATTTTGTACTTGTAATGGATGACATGGTCGTCTGGGTCTGTGGATCCATCATATAGTTTCATGTCAGGTAGACTGAACTTCCGCGGTAACTCAACGGATGTAATGTTTTCCATGAAGGGGGTGTCAGAAATGGTTCCAGCTCTGCTCTTCTTTATTGGTAGTTTCACTCCTGGTAGGCTGGACATGATTGCTTCTTTAAATTCATTCATTTCCCTTCTCATAGCAATGGCAACTTGTTGAGCTTGGTTGAGGGGAGAATTTGGTAGGTCCCTCTGGTCCTCATCATTTGATGGAATGTTATCTGTTGTTTCGTTAAATGCTCCCAAAAGATTAACTGGTGTGATACGGTTATTGGGCTGATCTGAGATATCATAATGCCGAGATGGGGATGAAACTAACTCCAACTGTTTCTGAAGGTTCATGTTGGAATTACGAATGGTTAAATTTTCCTCTTCTAAAGCTTTTAATCTCTCCTGAAGAGTGGCCAGTTGTGATGCCATTAGATCAGTTGTCTGTTCATTGCTTGAAGCCATGAATTACTAAGCTGCGACTGTTGGTAGAATACAAAATCTTTGTTTGCAAATTATCGCTAGGGCCCCACGGTGGGCTCCAAATTGTGGATGCTGGAATTCGGCCGAGGTCCACAATCAGAATTTGGAAATAGGGGCACTAACGATCCTGCAAAACAAAGAAGAATGAATGAGAGTAGACTGCCTACCGGTGTGGTAGGTACCGGGGACACTCCGACGCCCAAGTCAGTTGTATGAAATGAATAGTAAATATGTTAACTATGAAAGCAAGGTTTGCTATTACCTTGACCTTCTTTAGGTGGCCGTGAGGGCGGAAGAGAGTGTTTAGGAAATATGAAACTCTGAGAGCTTATGTTAGAGAAGAGAAGCTTGTCAGAAAGAACTGCCCTCTTTCTCGTATTTTGTTGCAATTTATAGTTGAAGGTGAGTGACTTTTGCAGCTGGCATAAGTCCCACAATGTGCTAAGATATCTTTATTTAGTGAACAAAGTGGAGTAGTTCGATTATGATTAGGGTAAGTGGGAAATGTTTGGTATAGATTTGGCTTTATGTATGAATCATTTTTCTGCAAGTGGAATAAGGGTTTTATTGGGTTTTACCTTGGGTTTCGACGATTTTACCCTTGGCCCAAGTTTGGTCCATACAATTATGAATAAAAATAAAGTACCAAAAAGCATTCCCCTTATTCATAATCAAAATTCAACAATATAAAAGTAAAGGTGTTTCTTTTGTCATAATAAAACTTACTAACTTAGGGACCTATTTGTAGTAAAATTGAAACAATAGACTCCGAGCACTATTATATAAAATTAAAAACAACTAACATCATTTTTCACGTGCTAAGTAGCTGACAGTTGACATCGAACCTCGTGTTATCCGCCAAAAAAACCAACCCATTTTGGTCCGAGAAGCCAACAAATCCGAAACAACAACCGAAATATCGCTTTCAATTCTCGTAACAAAACGCCAATCATACCCATAATAAACATTACACTAAACGACCCTTTTAAATTCTCTCTTTCCCCATACTTTCACAATTGCTTTCTCAGCTGAAACAACAAACTTTCATCACTTCACGTATCTCCCAAGACTCAATTACATATATACAATTATGTGATTTGGGTTTATGAATTTTCAATTTTGGTTTGTTAAAATGGGAGTTGATATTGAATCTTTATCAGAGGCAACGTCAGGAGCGATAGGATCGCTGTTGAGCACCACGATCTTGTATCCTCTCGACACGTGTAAGAACTAAGTATCAGGCCGAGGTTAGAGCTCATGGCCAGCAAAGATACAGGTTCCCTATCTTTTTTTTTCTTTCCTGTTTTTGATATTGTTTCGTTGTTTCTTCATCTGGGTATGTGTTGTTTCTGTTTGATCGTGATCCAGTTATTTAATTTCAGAAGTTGGTAGGAAGTTTGTAGACTGGATTTTATTTTGAATCGAGTTTGTAAATGTCATTACCATGTTCTGTTAAGATTAATGGTATGTTTTTTCCTGATCCCTTGAATGCAGAATTTAATTATAGCTACTTAAGGCTCCTTGGTAATTTTGTACATTAGGGATGTTTCTTTGGAAGATTAAAATTGTGGATTTAGACCGTTGTTGTTAAAGGGGAAAGGTGCATGGAGGGGCCAACGTCCTCCTGCTCCTAGGCGCAAGGCGCACCGCTGATCGAAGTGAGGTGCTTGGTGCAACCTGTATTTTCTTAGCTTTTATATTAATTTCTCAGTTGGAATAATTCATATAAATTGTATTTAATAAATTTATCCTATAAATTTTAACTTAGTAAATAAAATAACAATCATATCACATGGGTTTTTATTATTTCAAGTTTTAGTTTTTTTTTTAATTAAAAAAATAGATTCAATGAGGTGCACCACTAAAACACCTCACCAAATAGGCGCAGTGAGGCGCGTCTTTAACAAATATGATTTAGACACAGGTTGCTTGAGCCTGTGCTTATAATTCTAATGGGTTTCGAAACTCTGTTTTGCCAATGGGGGGATCAGTGATGATATTGAAGTTGACATGTGCTTGCTACATCTTTCCAAATTGTTCCTTGTGACCTATTTATAAACCTGGGTATGTTTGAGATTGAGGTGTTGAGGTCCGCAAGTGGGTGGGTGGTTAGTAAACATGGACTGCCAAGTAAACAAAAGCTGTTAGTTGCTGTTTTATCAAAACTAAGCAGAAGCACAACAGTTACAAAGATACCCTCAATCGTTGTCACAAATTTTTCTACTCAAATGCTATTTTCAAAACTGTGGTTTGTCTCAACTCAATATAGTTAAGATCTAATCGTAATTTCCAGGAACTCATCTGTTCTACCTTTGTGTTTCCACCTATATATATATATATATATATATTATTTTCTTTTGTAAAACCATACCTTCTCTATTATGGCTCAAAAATTGGATGGGGACATGCGCCCATGAGTTTCCATTATGATTTATTTGTGCAAATTCTGTTAGATGGCTCTATATCTTGTTACTCTGGATTATTTAGCAGTTCTATTTCTTTCCAGATGTAATCTTTCACTGAAGGCACTGTAAGAACAAGTGTTTATCCCTGCAGGCAGGACATGGATTTGACTTACTATTAACTTGATTTCCTTTTTTTTTCCCTTGGCTCTTGTAGGCACCTCTCAGATGTTCTATGGGAAGCCATATCCAATGGTCAGGTTGTTTCGCTATACCAGGGCATAGGGACAAAAAACCTCCAGTCCTTTATTTCGCAGTTCGTTTACTTCTATGGGTACAGCTATTTCAAAAGGTTATATCTAAATAAGAGTGGTAACAAATCAATTGGAACAAAAGCGAACTTGATTATTGCTGCTACTGCTGGGGCTTGCACTGCCATCATCACTCAGGTGAGACATCATTTGGCAAGCTCCTCTTTTGGTTGAGAACCTTGGTTTCTGATATTGCAATACAGAATCTGGACTTCTTGTAGCCAATTTCTACCTGTTTTTGAATTACAATTTTCAGACTAATTCTTTTTTTTTAAAAAAAGGTATGGGGTGGGCAAGCCCAAATTCTATGTTACTTGGAGTTAGATGGAGTAAAAGTAAAAAAAAGAAAAGAAAAGTAGCTATGGGATATTAATTTATTTGTCTTGAAATTTCACCTCTCGTCTTGATTTCTGTATGATCCTGCAAAACTACAGTCTTCCTGTGGTCTACTTCTAAACTTTTATGTTTGACACATCTTACAACTGTGTAGCCCCTCGATACAGCCTCCTCAAGGATGCAGACAAGCGCTTTTGGAAAATCCAAAGGGCTTTGGAAGACCCTCACTGAGGGTACTTGGAGTGACGCGTTTGATGGTCTAGGCATCTCTCTTTTGCTAACCTCAAACCCTGCAATTCAGGTACACAACTCGAGTCATATTGTTTCTTCACTTGCAACATTTGAACAAGGCTGAGATTAGAGTTGTTATATTCTCTGCAGTATACTGTTTTTGATCAGCTGAAACGACGTATGCTGAATGGAGAACAAAATAAACCAGGGAGCTCATCTCCACAAGCCCTTTCTGCCTTCAGGGCTTTTGTGTTAGGTGCAGTTTCAAAGAGCATTGCCACTGTTTTGACATATCCTGCAATCAGGTACATAGCTGTTCTCTGAAAACATCTCAACTAAATGCTTGTTGATAGAACCAAGTAATGATGATTTCTCCTTACAGGTGTAAGGTAATGATCCAAGCTGCAGACACGAATGATAATGGGACTGGGAAAGCACTGCCAAGAACCCGCAAAACATTAACTGGAGTCATCTGCGCTATATTGAAAAGAGAAGGGGTTCTGGGCTTTTTTAAGGGATTGCACGCCCAGATCTTGAAGACTGTGCTGAGCTCAGCATTGCTTTTGATGATCAAGGAGAAAATTGCCGCAACCACTTGGGTTCTTATACTTGCAATCAGAAGGTATCTATTTCTAACTAGGGGTAGACTGAAAAGTGCTTGATACCGAGGACATTGATGGCAACACCCTTGAAGCTCATATAAATATTACCGCGGCTCCCTTTGTTGTAGACTAAGCAAATTCATTTGTAGCAACAGGTTTAAATTCTAAGACTGGGAGCTCAAACAATAGCAAATAAATTCTTTCTGCTGGAGAATAATCATGATTTAAGCTGTCGCTGGCGAACTGTAGCTTCAGCGCTGGGAATAATTTTATTCGAGGGAAATAATCTACTACAGAAATCTTCACTCAGAAGACTCTGTTTAATAGTTTCATTTGTATAATCTTATGACTATTGAATTGATGTTTCTGTAGCCAAGTATGCTATGATCATATGTTAATTTTTGTCAAATTTTTATAAACTGGATGGCATCTTTGAATCTTCATCACATGAGTTTGTTTCCTGTTGAAAATTGTATTTTAAGATGATAACAAGCTATATATGAATCCATTCTGTGATTTTTTTGTCATGTTAGCTGCCTCCATTCACTTTAACACTTTGTTAAAGAATAAGAATTACTTGCTATTTTTACAGACATTCTGTGAACTAAATTGAGCAAGGCCAATTGGATTTGTTCAATCAATAATATGTTAATAAGTCCATAGCAAGCTTTCTTTGGATGATTTAAATCCTTACAATGATAGTATACTCTCAAAATCCATTCATAATATTGATGTCAGTGAGATCCTCTTATCATTTGATTTTCAAATATATTTTAAAAAATTGTCATCCAGATTCGAGTTTTGAGAAGGGATAAGAGATTAAACATATATGGATTTATCCATTTTCTTATCTTCGAAAAAAAATGAGGAGGACAAATCCCATCTCCTTGAATAGAGGTGACCCCCGGTTTGTGGAACCGGAATCGAATAATTCCGATTCGTTTCCGGTTCCATTTCGTTTTTTTTTAAAATTTTAATAATGATTTTAAAAAAATAAAATAAAACAGTTCCACCGTAAAATCGCTGGAACCGAACGGTTCCAATAGTTCCTGCTCTGCTCGAACCGTTGGAACCGTCTGATTCCAGCAGTTCTTTTCGGTTCGATCAGGGAGGAACCCTAACCGAACCGAAAATTTTCAGTTCCGTTTCCGAACCGGAACCGTGGCCGCCTCTATCCTTAAATACGGTTTAATCTAACAAAATAAGATTTAATTGGAAAAAAAAATGTATTTATTGCCGTTTTAACTTGGAAAAAGTTTCTGCTTCAAAAAAAACTTCTAAAAAGTTTCAGAAATAATTTATTTTGAAGCTTTGAATTTTATGAGATATTATGTTGAGTGATATATTAAACATTTAATATTAAGATAAAAGTTTCTTATTTATTTTATTTAATTTTCACAACAATTTAATTGAAAACAAAAACGAAAACGGTACCGTATTTATGCTACAATCGAATTAAGAAATTAAGCCAAAAACAAGAAAACAAATAACGAAGCGACGCGGGACGGCATAGACAAGAGAGAGAAGAGAGAATCGACCTACTCGATATTCAAACAGAAACGACGCCGGAGAAGAAGGAAAAAAATGATGTCCGGAGGCAATTACACGAGCATTGATAATCAAAAGCTGTCGGAATCCGTTCCTGTAAGTACTCATTTCTCCTTCTCTCTAAAATCTAAACGCATATCCATTCAAATTCAATTTACGTACTAAGCAGATCTAATTTCGTAAATTTCTTTTACTTTCTCCAGGCGGTTCCAGATCCAGGCCACGTCACCGTCAAATTCTCAGGTTACTTATTCATTTATTTTATTTTTCAATGTTTTGTGTGAAAATTTGAATCTAGTGAATTGAGTTGTTGAATTTGCCTTACTGGATACTGTGATTTTTCTTCCGTTTTTAAGTGATTCCGCCTTTGTTTATGGAAATCAATGGTTTTGGTTGTGTTTGGTTGCTGAGAAAATGTTGGTTGGGATTTTTAACTGGAGGAGCTGGATTGGTGTGGCAGGCTTAGCTGAGGCCTGAGAGAGGATCTGAGATTATTTTCATTCGTGTTTTTTACAAGATCAGACATTTTCATGGAGAAAATATAGTCAAAAGTAAGAAATTAGGATGCTCGATACTGAAGAAATGAAACTTATAAATTGAATCAATTGTACTATATTGTTTGCTTGACTTAGCTGAGCGAGAGAATTTAAAACGGTTGTTTTCTTTACTCGGAAAATGGGATAACTAGGATTCTATTTCTACTACTGAAACTTGAGCTTAGCAAGTGGAATTGGATTGAGACTTATGGCTTATACTTGGAGTCATATTTATTTGGTATCTATATGGTAGTTGATCTCGATCTGGTGAATCTATTGTTGCAGACTCAAATCTACATACATTTCCACCTTCTGATGCACAGGGGAAGATCTCTGGTGCTTCCGGCCCACCTAGGGATGTCGATGGTACGTGTAACTTTAAAACTTACATGATTGAAATTATAGATGTACAAGTTATGAATAAATATATACAGATGATTATGTTTTATGTTGTTACTTATCATATTGTTTTAGACATTCCTAGTGCTATGTGATGGAATTGTATATTTGTTTGTGTATCAGATGAAAGGTTTATTTTTGGTTTTAAGTACTTGTTTCTGTTCTCATGATTTTAATGAAATTAGATTATTGGGTTTTTCTGTGGAGTATATTACATGCCCCTGCTAAGTGCTATGTTAATTGTTAGCCATTTGGAATTAGTCATATTGTCAATGAGTTTATATTTTCCTGTTTCACTGACTAATAACTAATTTCTATTGATGCAGACACATTTTCTAAACCTGCATCTGGTTCCTCTGATGAACCCCAGGCCAGTGGTTGGTTTAGGGCATTTACAATTGCTGCTTACAAGCCCTACTTTGATGTTGACACAACAGATGTTTTAGAGAGGATTAAGGACTCACTTTTTCCATTCAGAGATAACTTTACTGAAAAAACATCTGATAACCCTGACTTGTAAGTTGTCTTCCTGGCAGTTACTGGTTTAAGTTGACTAAAATATTGTGTCACGGTGTTGAATTTGCATACTGTACTGCTGACTGTGAGTGGAAATTTTTTAATCTTGACACTCTTAGATTCAGCCAGGAACATATCACACACAAATTGAAAACAAAAATGTACATATGATACGTTCTCTTTGATCACGGATCAAATTCTATTATTGCAAGTATTAGCTACAGCAAGCTGGATATTTGACTAGCTAGCCAATTTATCTTATGAATATCTTATTTAGGTCATTTTTTTGTCCAATGCTCTCTATTACAGGTAACAAAGTTATATAATCTCAAGTTGATATGCTGTGCAGGTATGGTCCATTCTGGATATGCTCTACCCTTATATTTGTGGCAGCTTCTATTGGCACTTTCGTGACGTACATATCACACAAGGTGAACAACAAAGAATGGAACTATGACATAAATCTGGTGCCTTGGTCTGCTGGCTTGTTCTATGGTTATGTCACAATTGTTCCTCTTTGTTTGTATGTCATCCTCAAATACTTTTCAGCACCATCCGGCCTCGTTCAGCTGTTTTGCCTATATGGCTATTCCCTATTTGTCTTTATTCCAGCACTGGTGAGTTATTTAATTTTCAAATAGCTGCTTTGATGAGTCATTCCTTTTATTTAATATTTTTATATAAAATCCCTTTTCTTGCTTAAAGATTTTCACTGAATATTGTTTTCCTTCATAATAAACTATAAAGCGTAGGCATTGAAAACTCTGAAAAGGATCTCATGCTTTGAGGCCCAAAATATACAAACTATTCATATAATCTAGCAATGTTTTTTTTTTTTTGAATCTGTCAGTGGTATTTACGGGTTTAATTGCCTGTCATTGTTTATAAAAAAGGAAAATGTTGAATCTGAATACCCAGAGCTGACCTCTATTGTACATCACAAGTTGAGTTCTGTGCAATTATTGATTTCATCTAACAAATGGATGAAGTGAATTACTAGGATCGATTGCTTGATTCTGGCCATTCAATAAGGAACAATCAGGGGATAAAAGGAATATGTGACGACTTGAGTGGATTTGCATAGAATTTTGACTGGGCTACCTTTTATGATCCATCGTTGCCCATATTTTGCTTATGATGATGAGATGGAAGTTGAGACCTTGCAGTGTCATGTTAATGTATTATAGTCACTGGCTTGATTGCTAGGGTACAAGTTTGTAAGAACTCTTGAAACATGATCCAGTTGGTATAGCTGAAATTCTCTGTGTTTGCAGTGTCTCTCTGTTGTGCCGTTGGAGATTTTCAGATGGGTGATCGCAGGCGTGGCTGGGTTCATGTCAGCAACCTTTGTGGCGCTCAACCTTCGAGCCCACATTAAATCTGCAGGAGAAAGGTGGTTCTTGATTGTAGCTGCGATCTTCCTGTTACAGCTGGCCCTGGCCGTCGCATTGAAGGTCTATTTGTTCACCGTCACAGTATAAGACTAAACTGTTATTTCACTCTGCACGCGTAAATACATCCCCGTAATTTGTTGTCACAGTAAAAGATTAAACTGTTATTCTGGTATGAAAGCATGAACACTGTCACAGTATCCAAGTAAACACCATTATTTCAATATGGAGAGGAAAAAAAGGATTGTAGATCATAGAGCACAAGTTTTGGTCTATTCACTCCATTGTTTTAGCAGGAACCTTATACACCTATTAAAACATCATGTATTGATTATTATTATTATTAATTTTTGGAAATAATACTTCAGATCGCCATCAGTTTCACCGGTTAAAAATTTCTGCATGCACCGAGATGTCCTATTTTTGCTAATTTTCTTAAGTTGAAATATCTTTTCATAGTTGGTCTTAGGTTTGGACAATTAAAGAGTAAGGTTGTGTTGCGGCAATAAAATTGTGATAATGGTTTTGCTATTAAAATTAATGTACTGTTTTGTATAGAATTTTGTGAGTTTATAAGTTAGTTTATATTCTCAGTATAATATTTATAAAAACTAGTTTATACTCTCTATCAAACGGTACGAATTAGGCGTTTGCTTGCTTGATTGTTTGCAAGTTTTTGCTTAAAATTTCCTCATTGACTCACAACATACCTTGGGAATTTGGTTCTTGTAAGATTTAACTAAGGGCGCAGAAAAGCCCGGGCCCGGTCCGGTCTGGCCCGAGGTAAAAAAAACTCGGGCCAAGCCCTATACTCAAAAGCCCGGCTCGGGCCTTGAGCCGAACTTTAGCATTTTTGGCCCGGGTCCGGCCCGACTCGGGCTTAAATAAAAAAAACATATATATATATATATATTTGTAGCATTTAAATTGTTAATTGTCGATGAAATTTTTTATTTATTTGTGAATTGTCTTTGCATTATTTTTTATATTTGTATGTTTTTAATTTATTTTTTTTTTAAAAACGGGCCAGATAAAGTGCACGTCCAAGCCCGAACCGGACCGGGTTTTTCCCGGACCCGAGCTTTTTTTTTTGCCGGGCTTATGAAAGTCCAGGCCCGACCCGGTCCATTGCGACCCTTAGATTTAACCTTTTTAGTGTGAACTTTGTTGGGTCCAAGCCTTGTTCGCCTTCACATCAATCTATGAGGTGGGGGATTCATGTAAATAAGTTCTAGTGGACATTAGAAATCGTGCTCCATGAAGTTTGTTTCATACGCCCCCCAAGTCAAACATGTGGGCTTTTGGGATTATTAATGTTCTAATAATGTGATTATAGGTTTCAAACTTAATTATCACATTGTATTGACTTCATTTTAAGGCAAAAAAGTTGCTAAACTTTTTCCATCAAGCACGCTACAAGTCGGTGAATAGAAAATGAAGCTTGATCTTTGAATTGGGGATTTTTGGCTTAAATTAGTGAAAGTTTTAAGAGAGAAATTTAGTACAAAAAATAGAACAACAATGGAAAAAGCATACAAGAGAGTAAAGAAAGACAAAAAGGGAAGACATTAGACACATAAACAATGTGAGTGAAGATAATGATCAAGACAGACAAACCAAACATGAATATAATAGAAAGAAAAAAAAGGACATGCAATGTGAGAGCAGCCATAAGCTAGTCCAAAAGAAGAAACAAAGGATACTAAAATATATATAACTTGAAACCTAAACCCTTAGTTTGTGAAACAAAAACACATTTAACAAATCAAAATACTTATAAACAATTGTTAAATAGCCCTAGAAAACTGCATTAGCATTTTAGACTTTTAGCTTTAGGAGAGGAAAGTCTATGAAGAAAGTGAAAACAACCCAATGAAGGGTCAAATGTAAGATCCTGAAATTGAGGTCCCTTTTGTTGACAAATTATATACATTTCAATTGGGTTTGGTTTCTATTATTTTAATATATATATAATAAGTTGAAATATTTGATATTTATTTCTGAAATCAGTCATGGGTATGAATGATGCATTGAAAATATGTACCCTCTTTAAAAATTATTGCATAACCTATAAGCACATTCATGTGTCTTCTTGCATCCCTCATTGTCTCTGCTAGCTAGCTAGGGAATTTGACCAAAATTTTTATCTTCTCTCTCTCTCTCTCTCTTTAAATTCACCAACTTGCACACAACAAGCTAGTCCAAGTCCAAGCTCTCTTTTCTCTACTCTCTTTTCTCTAGACAAAAAAAACTAAAAGTGATTCCTAGAAGCCATGTTTATCTCAAGAAAGAATCAGCTTATTTGTATTCTATTGATTGTCTTAAGCATGTCACCTTTATATTTTCATCATGGAGTCTTAGCAGCTAGGTATCTAAAAGATCATATGCAAGAAGCTACAGAGAATAGTAACAAGTCTCAGATTTGGAGCAGCAAAACTTCTGCTGATGATGATGATGATGGAGGGTTTGTTGCAACTATCAATAGAGAAGTTCCCTCTTGTCCTGATCCTTTACACAACAGGTAGCCCTTCAGCTTAATTTCCAGCAACTACTGAAGAGTTAGCTAGCTAACTAGCTGTACATAAATTGTTCATCACTACTGTATGGATTGAGATAGCAACAATTTGAATGTTACATTTTTTATTTTTCAATTTCAAGTTCATATAAAGAATTAGAAGAAGTGAATCTTGGTTTATATGTGAGTTACTGGAATCATATATTTGTAACATGTTTGTATTATTACATTTATCAATTGACTTTTTTTTTTTTTTTTTTTTTTTTGGGTTTTCTGGTAGGTTAAGTTTGATCTTTTGTTCATGTCCTTCCATTGATGTTTTTGAGATCAATTTAAGCTATATATCAATGGAGTTTTGGGTTTGTCTTTTAAATATTTTATCTTTCACAGTACTCTTCAACCTATCACTTAATCTTGAGTGTTCCATTTCTTTAACAAAAATTTAATAATGCAATGGATAAGATATGCTAACAATGTGTTGAATTGATGCTCCATTCAATCTAAATATATTTTTAACTCTTTATCTCCCTCAATACTCAAACTCGGACGAATTTTTTTATTAATATATACCTTCCCCTAAACAGATTTAATTTTTCATAAACCACTTTTTTTTGAAACGTTGAAAATCTCGTCGTCAAATCATCCGACCTGAGCTGAAGCGGAGCAAATAAAACCCTCGACTATCCTATGTTCTTAAAAAAAATACTACTTGAACTCAGAACCTGACAATCAAATTTTAAACCATTTGTTACCAAGTCAGGCGTTTCAGAAACCACTTCTCAATCAATAAATTTAGACATATTTTGATAAGTATTAGGCTGAACTTCAAATTCCAACGGTGTATTTATCAATCAATTTCTATAAATATTAAACAAATTTAAATTTTTTAAGTAAAAACCTTCTTCTTATATCCTTATATCCTTTAATATTTATTCATTAAATAGGAAATATTGTTCTATATTTTCCAATAAAAGAAACACACATTTAAGTACTAACCAGTAACTCCAATGTAATGTACCTCCATTTAACAAATTAACGTTGACCACTTTCATTTTTACAATACCAAACACTTGATAGATATTTAAAAATATGTGTTACATTTTATCTATTTTAATTGGGGTTTAAAAAGTTAGTTTTTTCAATTTAATTTTTTTACTCAAAATTTAGATATAAATTTTGAGTCATTAATCTTATATAATCAAATAATGGATATTAAAGGTTAAAATAACATTTAATGATTCCATTAGATTATATGAAAATAATATTTTAAAATTTATGTCAAAAATTTAAGTTGAAATGTACAGTAAAAAAATCAGTATTATTACCTATTTTTTTAATCTTATTTTAGTTTCCGCAATAATTTTTCATATAAAACAAATCAAAATCACGCTTCGACGCTTAAGTACGTCAATAGTATGCAACATTATTTGTTGAATAATATTTTGAGAACGACAATTTGTAATCATGAGTCAAATTTTTTTTTTTTTTAAATGTGGAATCACCAAATTCGAATTTAAATGGATCATGTAAAATTTCCGATTGTCTTAGGTTTTTATGAGAAACGCATCTCCCGTATTTGAATCCGAGACTTGGAAGATGGATCATAAGTTTTACACCATCAAGTCACGCCCCGTGGGGACTTATAATCATGAGTCATGTTTGCATCATCTTGACATAAGAATTATTTATCACTTTAAATACCATTTATTTTATTAATTATTCAAACAAATTTTGAATATGATTAGGATAACTGAAATTTCAACTTAATTTGTATAATTAACCTAAAAAGTATAAATGCTTTTATTTTATGATTATTAACAAATCAAACTATTCAGATTTAAATGCGAAGGTCCCACTTTGACACTCAAAATGAAACACATGGGACCCGTTGATTCATGTTCACAAACGCGGTTTGTCCCCTAATTTTTCCCTCTCACTCGAATTCCCAATAAATTACTAATTTTAGGGTATATTAATTAATTAATAATAAATATGTTTTTTTTTTTGGATAAATATAATATGGATGTAATGGTTTTTACAATTTATACTTTGATAATAGATGCTAAGGTAAATATAATTGGAAATTGCTTTCAAAATTAGGTTCGCAAATAACATAATTTCATAGACTTTGAATGAAAATTTAGATCAATGATGACCATATTTGAGACTAGAAATAGTAATTAAAGAGTTATAATGGAATGGATGTCGCGTATTACCAAGTTTTATCTCGTGATATCATAGGTGAGGTTAAGAATCTTATATGGACTTCGAGATCATTGGTTCAAGCCTCGTCAAATACCTATATAGTATATATCACTAAATAATTCTAACATCATGGTGAGATAGGGACAAAATTATGCCGGACCGCTCAAAGGAGGTACAGTGAAAGTCGATAACTACCATCAAGCTCCATATGAAGACAAAATCAAGCTGGACCGTTTGGAGAACAACCCCTGACGCTTCCGTGGATAATAAAAATAATAGTGACATTGAATAATTTCGTATGGCAAAACATCAGTAACGCGTTTTGTCTTATTACAAACAAAATAGAGATAAAAGTGGACATCATTTATAAGCAAGAACCAACTAGGAAAGCCCCAAGGGGGTGATTTGGTGGAATAGGATCCAGGATCTCACCTTAAGGTTTTGGGTTCGAATCCAGTGGTGCACTTCTTGTAAGAGTCTGAAACAGCCGGTGATTTTACTTGCGCTGCGGTCCAGAATGGATGGTTTGGTAGCGGGATTTCCAACGTTTCCAAAAAAAAAAAAAAAAACCTAACTAGGAAAGCTTACAAATATACATATATCTTATGAACATGCTATTACTAGTACTGAAAAATAGATGTGGTGCTCCACTTTGACACTTAAAAATGGAACACATGGACCCGCTGGTTCATGTTCACAAACGCGTGTTTGTTCAGTCAATCAAATAGATTTGCTTATTGGGCCCTTGATTTGAAGGCCCACTTTAGTGTCATGCGGGCCAAGACCCAAAAATAGAAAACAATTGAGTTTAAATTTTTTGAAATTAAATAAATAAATTTGTAGAAAAATCTATACACATGTAATATTACCATATTAATTTTTTAAGTAATTTAAATAACACTAGTTATTCAGTAATTTTGAATTTAATTGATTTTATTTTATTTTTATCCATGTTATAAACAACAAATTAGGTCTCTAACTACACAAGTGGAAAAAAAAACTTCATTATTTTTTGTTATCCGAGAGAGTTTTATATGCTACATTCTAATGAGATTATCCAATAAAATTATGATATACGTTGTGAACTTTTTTTTTCGTATAAAAAATTTATCCATTTGAAAGTTAATGTGTGTGTATATATAAACTTTATTAGATTGGCGTCCATATAATGTGTGTTTAGTCTATGTAAGACTTTCAATTCTAAATATAAAGTAAAATTGATTAGTCTATGTTGAGTTATCTAAACTGTGCCACAAAATAGCTATCTAGGTAATTAGGTAAGGTGATAGTTTAATCGTTGTAAATATCATTGAATTGTAATATATATTAAAAATAAATCATGAATCAATTTTTGTTGGTACATAAGAGGCCGTTAAAACAACTATCCCGAAATAACAACAATTTTTTTTTTAAAAAAAAAAACATCATTCACTTTGTTAAATATTTTAGGGAAAAAAACATCTTAATATAACAACAGTCTCCAAAAACATTAAAAATGCACCATAAAATATATTTTAAAACTTTTTTTTTTAAATCGTTGGAAACCCCACCACCAAATCACTCATTACAGGCTTAAGCGGAGCAGATAAAATCCTCGACTGTCCCAGACTCTTATAAAAAACACACTATCTGAATTCGAACTCAAAACCTTAAGGTGAGGTCTTAAATCCTATATCATGAAGTCACTGGAAAAAAAAACTTACTTTTCAAAAGCACTGAAAAAAAAAAATAGTCCCACCGTAACACCATGATTACATTAGAGTAATAACTTCTCCATCTTTGATTTTCCTGATTTCTTAACAAAGAGCATAATGTTTTACTTATATCAAATAAGTCCCTAACACCTTTTTCTTTTGTCAATATTGATTGAATTATAAATTATACTAAGATTACAACCAAAAGTATATCAAGATCTACTTTTATATATTCAATACAAAGGTTAACCCTAAAATTATACTCCAAAGATAGAGATTCTGCTTCCAAATTATGAGAAATCTAATCTCATTACTATATAAGAAAACTCAAATCATTGGCCTTAAAATTAAGGCGTTGAAGTGTTAACCACTGAGCTAAAAGATTGGACAAATGGTCAATTATTATTAGGGGTGTGTAAGTGGACCTGGAACCGCTTAGAACCTAAATAAAAATTAGGTTCAGGAATTGGTCCGATTATTTTTTGATATGTTCTAGTTGGGAAAATATGGAATCGAAAAAATAAATTATGGTTTTGGTTTTACATTTTAAGAAATCGAAACTTATCAATGAAATCGAAATTATAACCGATTTTGGAATTGAATTTTTCATTAAATTGATTCTTCTTGTCGATCAATACATACTTACTTTCTTAAACCTTGTGTCAAGATTCTCATAATCTGTAACAAGTTTTTTAGAGAGGTCATGCATACTAGTTAACACAAAATATGTTCATGAACATTGTCTTAGGTTACATATCTAACATTCACAATTCAAATACCAAAAATTGAAATACAAAAATATATTAAAAATATTTATAGCATTTTATGGATATTGACTCTAGTATGTTTCCAACAAACATTATCCTTCCATTTCGATCGCTTTAAATAAACGTTGTAAATATTTTTAATTAAAATTCTTATAACATTACCTAACTTAAATGCACAAATACTATCTTTAAAAGGTATTGCATTAATACTCGTTTCTAATGATAAAAATATATCATTAATATATTATTAACACTTCTAATAATAAACAAATATATTAAAATAACAAAACATGAAACTGCAAATAAAGCATTGAATTTTTTCGCGATATTAATGTATGAGAATTGAACCGAAAGCAATTGGTAGGTAACCATATTTAATAGGGTAGGTTATGGTTCTAAAAGTTTAGGTATCAATATTTTTATGATAGGTTATGTCGTTATGATTCCACCTAAATATGATAGAGTATCTTGTTTTGCTCATCCATGATTATTATGTACTATTCAAATAATCAAATTAAATATATGTGTAAATATACACACTCTCGGGTAGATGTATATAATTTCGAATAATAATATGTTTGTTTAGTTTTTCTATATTAGATTGCTGATAACAGAAAATAAAAGTTTCAATAAGACAAAAACAACAATATATATATATATATATATATATATATATATATAATTTTTTTTTTAAAAAAAAAAAACATTATAAACACTCATATTTAAGAACAAATATAAAAAAAATATATATTTTATTTTCTTTCATATTTATAAATTTTTTAGTATTAAATAAAAATATACATATTAAAATTAGCTTGTTGATGATGATTTTTCGCCCCGATAAAACTCAAATACCAATGAGGGGAAGAATAAGATTTTATTTGGCTAAAAAATAATGATGAAGGTTCAATGATCTAGAAAGACTGAAGTCGGACAGAATGGTCCGACCCCACTATGCAAGGGAGTTATCCCGAGGACAGAACCTGCTAAAGATGAAGCAAGTTGAGATACCGACCCGACCTATAAAAGAAGTTACGGTTCTGGCAGTATTGGAGTATTTGTAGAATCCGACCTGAGGTGGTTCACGCTTACCGACCCGACCTGGTTGAAGAAGTTATATAAAGCCTGACCCGACATCCTTCACCTCGGCATACCGACACGAGGAGCAAAGATGAGATCATAGGCCGACCAGTAGACCCGGCTAACGGTTCGGTTCGGTTACGAATCAAAACTGAAACGAACGGTTTCCGGTTCCACAAGTGTACAAGGAACCAAGAACCGGATCGGAACCGGACAATCTGGTTCGGTTACGGTTCCCCTTCCGTTTTTTTTTTTTTAAAAAATAATAATAAATTTTAAACAATAGAAAATTTTTTATATCAAAATGACCCTTTAATCGTAATGTTTTTAAGATTATCACATCATTTTTATAAATTTTTTTTAACATATAATAATTTTTATAGCCAACTATTGGCTAGTACTTTCTTCATATAAGCAATGTGGGATATTTGTTACTTGGCTATTATGTCCCACATTTCTTATATGAAGAAATCAATAACCAAGAGTTGGTTATAAAAATGATGTGGGCATTCATGTTTTAGTATTGAAATTTTAAATATCATTACTATTTCTCAAAAAAATCTGGAAAAAGGTTTTAGGGTTCCAAGCCATTAGGGGAACTCGTTGGAATCGCTGGAACCGTTCAGTTTCAGCGGTCCCAACCGGTTCTGTTAGGGTCAGAACCCTAACCGACTCGGTTAATTACGATTCTGGTTCCGAAATTGAAACCTTGACCGGGTCTACCGACCAGTATTGAAGGCATATGTGTATGCCCTACTTGGAAGTTTGGGCTTCTAGAAGATTGATGTGACGAAAGTTGTTCAACGACTCTCATTGGGAAGAGACCCTGACAGGCGAAACAATATCGGATTCAAAGCAGTTGAACCGTGGACTGTCACACCAACAAAGCTTACAGCAGCGGCCAAAATGATGAGTTTATGCTGACAAGAGTGGTTGAGCCAGGTAGACCCGGCCGGCGGTTCGGTTCCGGTTCGGAACCGAACCGAACCGGCCAGTTTCCGGTTCCACACTTAAGTGGAACCGGAACCTTGAACCGACCGGTTCGGTTCGATTCCAAACCTTTTTTTTTAATTTTGAAAATAAATTAAAATAAATTATATTAATTTTATAAATAAATAAAATTATTACATTGAAGAGCTTGAGCTTAAATTTTTAAAAATTTAAGTTACCTATGTATCCTCCAAGGGTGAGAGGAATAAAAAATCACGTAGTTCCATTACAATTTTAAGTCATATCCCCTTTGTAAATTTACAATTATAAATCATCATTATCAGTTGATCATTCGGCTGTCGTCATGAATTGTTGGAATAACGGATTTGGGAGCCTATATAAAGGAGTTGAAGATTCAGATTCAGATTCAATGATTGACTTTTGGTTAACATTTTTTGCGTCTCACTACTTGTAATAGAACTAAAAGCCACTAAACTAATGATAATGAGAGAAAGCAGGTCAGGTCCAGATCACTTGAGATATTTGTACCGGACTTGTTGTATGACCCGAGGTGTTGTACACTATTTATAAGCTCACCATTTGTAGCTTGGGCCGGTCTTGACCCCGAGCAGAAATTTAATACCCCTTACTCTCGTGGACGTAAGTTGGAGCCACTCGCCGTCGAACCACGTGAATCATTGTCTATATGACTATCTATCTACTTGCTAAGTTTGCTTTAATTCCCTATTAACCAAACAAATTCACCGCTGATAATGGTTTATTCGAGGGGTTGATTTCCCAATTTATCTTTAGAACGAAAAACAACCCTTATGACTGAAATGGTATAACATTCATTGTTCATACTTAAAATACACAAACCCCCACAGTAAAAAATTTCAATATCATTTCAACAGCCAAAAAAGTTACTATTATTACTAGTAGCGACTTAATCGAAACAAATAAAAAAGTATCATTATTCCATAATAAATAAAAGCATAGGGATCCAACTGTTATTACCTTAATATCATTAAAGTGTTTCCATTTATAAATAATTACTTTTATTAATACTTTTTCAAAAATAATCACTCCTCCACTTTTTTCCCTCCTCGTCTTTTGCCGACCAAATGAAAACCTTAACAAGTAATTAAACACACACTCACTGAATTCACTCTCCGTGCATTCACTCAATCACCAATGCAAGATCTCTTCGGCTCAGTACGCCGATCACTAGTATTCCGTACCACGGCAGAAGCCACCACTGACTCAGAAACGAGCAACTCAACGGCGCCTTTTTCGGGGGGAAATTTACTGGAGAGGTTCAATTCTTGCATTCGCAAATCTCGAGTTTTCAACAAACCCACTTCGCCGCCGGTAAAAATGTCGCCGCCGATCCGATGGAGGAAGGGCGAGTTGATCGGCTGCGGGGCTTTTGGGAGAGTGTATATGGGCATGAATCTTGATTCTGGAGAGCTTTTAGCGGTGAAGCAGGTCCCTATTTTTGGGTTTTCTTTTCATTTTTGTTTTCTTTTTGATTGTTATATTTGTTAAATTATTGGTTTTGCTTGATGGGTGTTTCTAGTTTATGAATAAAGTTTGATTTTTTTTTGGGTATAAAGTTTGGTTTTTGAAGTTGCTTCATGCCAATTCTTTTGTACTTGGGTTCTTATTGTCGATTAATAAAGTTTGATATTTTCGGAAAAAAATTGGTTTATTGAGTTGCTTGTTGTGAATTCTTTAATTGGTATTCTTGATTACGTGGTTGCAATTTATATTTATATATGTTAAGTCCTGTAATTATGGTTTATTTTTTCTTAGAGTTTGACGTTGAGATTGTTTTTCGTTCTTTTTCAGGTTTTAATTGCTGCGAATTTTGCTTCAAAGGAAAAAGCACAGGTTTCATAATGGACTTATCATTCTAGTTTGATTTTGATTTTTATAATTTAGACATGTTTGAGGTCTTAGAATTTTATTGAAAAAGTTTCATTCATGGCCGAGTTCAATTGGTTTGCTTAATGCTTCAAGTAGGATCACATCAAGGAGCTTGAGGAAGAAGTGAAGCTTCTTAAAGATCTCTCTCATCCAAACATCGTTGTGAGTGATAAGTATGATCTTCTGTTTGTTCATTGAATTTATTATGCATATCACATTTCCAACGGAGTGTCAATTTTCGTGTGTCAGAGATATTTGGGCACAGTTAGAGAGGAGGAATCATTAAATATTCTGCTGGAATTTGTTCCTGGTGGATCAATATCATCACTTTTGGGGAATTTTGGATCCTTCCCAGAGGCTGTAAGTGCCCACTAACCGACATTGCGAATTCTAGGTGCTTTGAAATGCTAATCTTATGTATCAATTTGTTAAGCAGGTTATAAGAACATACACAAAGCAGTTGTTGTTGGGTCTGGAGTATTTGCACAGTCATGGAATTATGCACAGGGACATTAAGGTGCTTTTTTTTTGGTCTCCAACTATCAATCGCGTGTTAGGAAAAGAGTTGTGGCTTCTGACTCGTCTTTTGCTCATAAACTAATGAAATGCCCTTCACATTCATCTTCTTGTAGGGGGCAAACATTCTTGTAGATAATAAAGGATGCATTAAACTTGCAGATTTTGGTGCATCCAAACAGGTTGCTGAGCTGGTAATTCACTTATCACTCCACTTTCTTTTTATCTGCATTTCTTTTGGTCATACTTTGAGAACTATTTATAAATAATTCTACGCATTATTCTATCTAACAAAATGCTTGTCACAGGCAACTATATCCGGTGCCAAGTCCATGAAGGGTACTCCATATTGGATGGCTCCAGAAGTTATTCTGCAGACTGGGCATAGCTAGTAAGTTGACTCTGTTATGAACTTCCTAGATGATGATCATAACTTTGGGTGATGTTATTCATTATAAAAAAAGATGGTCTGTCTTTTCCTGATACTTTATGGCTATGAGTGCCTAGCTCTGCTGACATATGGAGCGTTGGATGTACGGTTATTGAAATGGCTACTGGAAAGCCTCCTTGGAGCCAACAATACAGGGAGGTATTTATGCTTCCAGCTTTCGACATTTTGTTTGATATGGTGCTCTTTCTTATGTTGGACTAACATGTTTCTTCAGGTGGCTGCTCTCTTCTATATAGGGAGTACAAAGTCTCATCCACCAATTCCTGAGCACCTTTCCGTCGAGGCAAAAGATTTTTTGCTGAAATGTTTGGAAAAGTATATTAGTAAATCTGTAAATGCTACATTTTTTTCATCTCATGCCACTATTGTAGCAGCAAGCATTATGTATGGATGGTCCAAATTAACATGTTGCACTAATTTTGTTTCCTTGGAGCTAGTTTGAGGTTTATTTTTAGGCACAACCTATAACATGATTATTTCTAGTCTCTTGATATATGTGTCTTTTGTTCCATGGCAGGGAGCCAAATTTGAGGCCGACAGCATCTGAATTGCTTAAGGTGATTTATGTTTCATTGCCATTATTACTAGGAACATTGTAGTTCTTCAATTCTATTATAAATTTTTCAAATACCAATAATTGTGAGAAAAAAATCTCCAGAACTAGTAAATTTATAATGTTTCTAAAACGCTTATTTGTTAATTGCATGCAGCATCCGTTTGTCACTGGGGAACATGGAGATCCTGTTTTACGTGCTTCAGTAATTGTTAGTATTTTAAACTTCTTTCTTGTAATACTGTATTAGTCAATTATTATTACTCTTATTCCTATTTATTTATTCTATCAAATCAATTTTATGAAAAATATATATATTTTTAATTGATATGCTTTCTTATATCATCAGAAAAATTCAGAAATTCCTTTGCAATCACTTGCTACCAACTCGGAAAGTTTGTAAGTATTGCATATCTTCGAGATATACAAGATAATGCATTGTTATTTGTGTTATCTGGAGATTTCTGACTATAGTGTCAATTTGTTGCCAGTCAAATATTGGCCTCCCCTGGCTCAGCAGATATATGTAATCTGGATAGTCTGACCTGCTCAAGAGCATTTTCTGGGATATTGTCTGGAAGTAGGCATGGATGGGCAACAAGCAACAGTGATGACGATATGTGTCAGCTTGACAAAGAGGATTTCGTGGCTGGTGATTCAAAGCTTAGTTCTATTTTGGCGCCCAATGGCATTGATAAGGTGAGCAATTGCTTTAATAGTCTTCTTGCAGCTTACTTAGTGTTTTATTAATGTAAGAACTTTACTAGTTATATTCTATTTTGGACGTAATTAGAGTTGTAATCCAATGTGTGAGCCCTCTGATGATTGGAGTCCTGAACCAGAAGAAAAAGGACTGAAACCAAAAGGCGATGAATCACTTAATGTGCCTGCAAGTCGTGTTAATGCTTCTGGTGAGGGAGAAGATGTATTGTCATTTCATTGTGGTACGTCACTCTCTGAGGATGATGATGAACTTACTGAATCGAAAATCACAGCCTTTCTGGATGCAAAGGTACTCTGTTTTAGTTTGTACTACTATTGGCCTTTTTTAGTCATGTTTTAAATTGGATTTAACATTACATTGATGATGCACTAAATTATTTCCTCAGGCTTTAGAATTAAAAAAACTGCAGACGCCTTTATATGAAGAGTTCTATAACAGTTTGACTTCGGCTTCCTCTCCCACTTTTGTTGAGAGGGTGAGTAATGAAACGTCTCCAAATTACTTGAAATTACCTCCTAAAAGCAGGTCACCCAGTCGGGTACCTGTTGGCACTTCACCTGTGGCAGTTGATGCAATTAGCACTGGAAGCCCGGGGAGTCATAGCAAGCGTGTATCTAATGTTGGTGTTGCAAGCAACAAATCTACACAAGAAAATTCATCCCCTCAACACAATGATTGTAGTCCAAGGTTAGTCCATGGACGTTTCTTAAGCATGTCCTTGTATTGATTTCTTCTTAGCTGATGAGCAATCTGAAATGGAATGGGTTTACTATTTACAGTGTGAGTTCTTCCGATAGACATATAAAGTGGAAGGAAGAGCTTCTCCAAGAGATTGAGAGACAGCGAGGTAGATATTTCTTCCCGTCCTCTCCCGTCTCCTTTCAAAAAAACCTGCCACAAGAGAATTATTTTTAACACATGATTGTGTAAACATTGTTTGCAGAGATGATGCGCCAAACAGGCATCGGGGCGAAGTCATCGTCTCCTAAGGATCGAGTTATGAACCGGCAGAGAGATCGAACAAGGTTTGCATCTCCAGGAAAATGAGGTGTCAGAATGTTTCAATGCCAACCCTCACAGAGAAATT
Source organism: Zanthoxylum bungeanum (assembly GCA_019454045.1). Lineage (NCBI taxonomy): Eukaryota > Viridiplantae > Streptophyta > Magnoliopsida > Sapindales > Rutaceae > Zanthoxylum > Zanthoxylum bungeanum. The sequence continues at coordinate 452,760 of SKCR01028362.1, forward strand.
GAATTTGATCATCATGAGTTCTTAAAGCAGTAATAATGCTGCAGTTGGTTTGCCAGATGCTTCAGATCAACAAGCGGGAATATCTGAGGCCTTCTATTCAACTTCTCATAGTTCAGCCTAAAAAATGCATGCTTTTTGAATTTGGTTTTGTTGTGGAAGTGAATAATTTTACTTGAGTTTGTGTATCTAGTGCATATAAATTGTATTGTTGTGTAGAATAATATAATCATATGATCAAGATTGATATGGCATATGATCAGCTTTTTAAGCCCTATAAATATCATTTGTCTCATTTCTGTTCGAGAGAAAAAAAATTTACAAGCTTAGAAGAAAAAAAAGATGCATCAATGTCAATTGACTCATTCAAGTGTTATTGATGAAATCCATCACTCCAAAGTCCAAACAATGAATGAAAGAAACTCACATGAGAAGTAAAAAAGAATCAACTATAAGTATAAACACAGTTTCCAATTGAATCAAAGAACATGATAGATACCCACCCTTAGATTCTCCCTATTGAGAATCGCATAGATATTGGAGGAGGACGCTGTTTCAATCCACTCATTAGCCCATCACACTTCTGGACAGATTTTCTGCTCTTCAATGGAGACACCAATCTGTTGGCCAATCTTGAAGGTGAAAATGATCGACGCAGTTTTGAAGCTGTTGATAACTTTGGTGACTTCTTGCTCAAGTTTGTTGATCTTGTGGGAGAAAGAGAAGAAACCAGTGGTGGGCTTTTGATCTTCACTTGAAACTTGGAAGCCGATGGCGGGGACTTGATCAAGAACTTGTGTGGAGTAGTTTGCTTGTTTCTTGCAATAACTGGAGACCTTGTCTTGCTTAGTTTTTGCTGCTGTGAAGAGGGTGTTGAAAGAAACAAAGGATGCTGCTTATTTCTTGCAATAATTGGAGACCTTGTCTTGCAAAATTTTTGCTGCTGTGAAGGTGTTGAGTGAAACAAAGGATTTGGAAACAATACAGTTTTTTTAACCCATGGCTTGTTTCTGGGTGATACTCTATTTGCCAAATATCTGCTATTCTCTTTATCAAATTCTCTTACTTTTGGAGGTGAAACCTTGAAGTTGATACGTGATCGAGCTCTTTGAAGCTTCGGAGAATCTGATTCTGATCTGATTAATTGTAGCTTATTCTGTTTTTCCTTCTTTCTTCGAACTCTCAGCTCAGTGTTTTCAGGATTTGGCATTTGGTCTCTCTTTTGAGTAGTCACCGGTGTTTTTGGATCTTCAAGGCTAATTTTCTTGGTCTTGGTAGCAACTGCTGCCACTATTTCTCTTGCAAATTGAGTTGCTTGTAGAATTTCTCCTACTGTTTCACCAATTAGCATCGCGGGTAATGACATTCTGCGCCACTCTCCTGAGTAAGATAAGATTTAATTTGTTACGGAACCACATTGATGATCATTGGACAATCTGATTATTATTACTATAGCATTGGTAGATCATCAATTACTGTACACAACTAACCTCCTGCAGTTTCTGGAAATTTTCCCTTTGGAGATTTTCTAGGAGTTGCATTCTTGATCCTATAGATTATTAACAAGCAAAATGAAAATAAAAACAACAAAACTAATCATCACTTTTGGCCTCATATAAACAAATACAATCAAATTCAAACCCATAAAATTGATCATACCTCAAAGATTCTTGCTTGCACCTGAGACTAGTCTTCAAGTAACCTCTAGTACTTCTAGGACTGAGACTAACCCCAGAAATCACCTTAGTCCCTCCTGTTACTGTGTACTGCAACTCTTGCAATCTTGCCATACATTTTTCCACCTTCACAAACTCACACAACAAGTCAAAGAAAATTAAAGAACAAATTCAAATCCCCATTGTGAGAAATTTCTCTGCTTGGCTGCTGGGAAAACTAAGTTAATGAACCGAGTTAAAAACTCTGAATTGTTTCTTAGCCAAGGCTAGTACAGCAATCCCATAATTTTAATGAAAAAAAGAAAGCAATTAAAACCCTAATGAGAAATCTGCTTGAATTTGTTACTTACTAGAAGCCATTCTTCAACATCTCATCACAACATAAATAGAAAACCAAAGGAAATCGTAAACCCACAAAATATTTTTTTGTTTGGCTGATGAGAAAATGAAAAAAAAAAAAAACCAAAACAACTTTTAAAAAAACTTGAACTTGTTACTCAGCTAGGTCTAATGCAACCACAGCTTGAGCGCATCTCTCCTTACTACAACCTTCCTTAAAGAAGAAAATCAAAAATAAAAGACCCCATCAATTTATAATAATATCAATGTACCTTCTTTACAGTTTCTCTTAGAAGCACAGGATTAAGAGGAGCCAAAACTTTCCTCTGCTTTGGTGGGGTTCTTGCAACCATTATTATTTTTATTATTTTTGCCAAAGCTACTAGCCTCAGAGCAAAAAACTAAATGTGGGTCTCTCTCAAGCTCCGCTCCTCCTCTTCTCTTAAGGGTCCATAACTCCACTAACTCAAATGGGGTTTTATCCAATTACAGTTTCTCTTCTTCTTCTTCTTCGGCTTTGGCTTTGGCTTTCTGTTGAGTTGAGTTTAGCTACAAAGTAAAAAAGTCACTGAGTTGATATTGAACTTCAACTTTTGTAACGGATCTTTTTGTCCCAACGGTCTAATCTATCCTTTCAAAAAACGTATGCAAACGGCTACTTTATTTTTCAGTTTTTTTATTCTTTCTTTCCTTGTTGCATCATAAATCATTGTACTATATTTATTATACTTTTTTCTTAAATGGTGTAAATATCGCCGTTAAATCATTCCGAACCGAACTTAAACAGAACAGGTAAACCCCTCGAATATTACATGCTCTTACAAGGACATCCCCTGAATTCTTAGCCATACACAGCATGGGGACATTATTATACTTTTAAATTACATCTATTTCTCCTTTTTCTTTTTGAATGTGGCATGAGTTATTGCTTAGCCGTTGATCATAATGAATCAAACGGTCGAGGGACTTTTTGAATTTTGACTTTATGAATAGGTAATGATTGTAGAGTTGCAGCATTGTATGAGCTTTGTTTGGAGTTCCACGTGTCATTATAACAATCAAAGAGATTCTTGTGTAGAGAATACGAAAGTTCATTCAAAGGTATTGATTTAGTAAACAATGAAGCATACAACTACTTGTAAAAAGCATCATAGAACAAGAAGAAGAATAAATGTACTGTTATAATATGGTACTGACAACAAGTTTCATTTGATTGCTTGCATCTCAGTTGAGGGTTTGAGAAGGCAATAATGATCTCCTGTAATTTATCATTCCTCTCACCTTCAGAGGACTCCACACAAGTGTTTTCTTTTGCAGTGCGACGACAGTTGGGTGCTTGGGCTTCCATGAACCTGGTGCCTGTGTAGGAGGACTTCCCATGAACTTACTACTGCACCGCATGGCAGTTGGTGTACTTTCCGACGCTGTCTTGAACTCCGGCATTGGAGAAAATAGTTTCGAGTACCTTGCCTTTCGTGGATCCCTCATTAATGACTGCCTGCCAGTTGCATTTCGTGAGAGAGAGGTGTGGAGTGGTGTTGTTAGGTGTGAGTTTGTATCTGGGCGGTGGTAGGTAGCAATGGATACCCGTCTCTTTGGCTGAATAGCTTGTGTTGTTGCCGGAGCTCTGACGGCAATTGACATCCTCCTTGGAATCATAAGCTTTTTAGTATTTGTTGTGGGTGCCATTGTGGTTCGGTGAGTGTTTTCCTTGTACTCTGTTGCTGCCATTGTGGTTCTCATAGTGGGTTTTTTCTGAGGTGGGCGAGGAGAAGGTGGAGGCATGAAGTTGGTGATTCTTCGTAATGGCAGTCTTATTTTTGAAGGAGCCAATGGAGGCCTTTGGTCTGTCTTGGTCTTCACTGCAGCTTGTTTAATAGATGACTGAGTAGAAACAGCGGCAAAAGCTCTCGTTTCCTGCTTTATTCTTGTTTTCCTTTCCTCCGCTAATTGATTCTCAAGGTCCCGGACCTATTATAAAAAAATAACCACTAAAATGCTTAATCTACATCATATGCAAAGAACAGACTATAAGGAAGTTATAATCATTTCAGAAGAACTTATTGAACACACAAAAGTAACAATATATGAGAAGAATAATGAATTACCTTTTCTTGAAGACCTTTGCATATTTGTTCTCTGGCAGCAAGTCTTAATTGCACAGATTGCAAATTATCCTGTAACTTCTTTGTTTCCTTCTCGTCATGCTTTAACTTTTCTGCCTGTGATATTGTACGTAGCTTGAATCAGAGATTTGAGAGCTCTTCTAAATTTTGTAAAGACTAAATACGAATACATACCATTTGCTTGTACTTGAAAAGCTCAGAAACGTCTGCCTGTTTGCGAGCAGGACCACTTTCAATTCCCCGAACTCTGCTAGCAAAATTCAGTGAACAAAGGGTCTCCCCAAGGTCTGAAGAACTTGGGCTAATCTGGACAAACATCAGAGTCTTGCAATCCCCTCCTGCATTTTGTGTCCCAGTAAGTATTATTCCTTCAGAAGAAGACCAATGGATGCACTAAAAAAAAGGCCCAATGGAGATTTTAAGGGCCATAAACAATGTCTTGGAATCCTCCCCAACAATGGTACCAAGAAATTCTGGCAGAGTTTATATAACCTCAGAACTTGCTGGAACCAACAATTGTGAAGGATTCCACTCCAAACATAAGAACGCCAAGACAGAAAAGCTCACCTAGAGAGCTCTGTAACAAATGAGTAAGCTTCGAGTTCCTGATTTTCACAAAAGAATAGAATGTGTCTCAGATATTTTATGTAAATAGTAGTTATTGTTGGGGGGGGGGGGGGGGGGGGGTTTTTTTGTGGGGAGGAGGGGTTTGTAGGAGAGGAGAAACCTGTATGGAACGTGGCCTGATTTAGATGCCAGAGCAGATATAACATCACCAAGTGCGGAGAGAGATTTATTTATAAATTGAGATTCCTTCAACCTCTCACCGTCAACTTCAATCTTCCCCACACGTTCACTACCTGCCAAGTCTACTAGCCAGAGGTGACTCTTGGTCTTCTGCCCATTTATTATATTCTCCCCTTTCACAGTCACTCGCAACAAGCTACGTATAGGAAAACAATGTTTAAGGTACACGTGTTTTGAACTCATTATTTCATCACTTAGTCTCCCCTAAATCACTCTACAAGGATTAGAAATTACCAGTGAGACCGGCTACTGAGCTCATTAGCATTGGTGGATCCAACGGATCTAACTCTGGCTCCAGACTTGAGTAGCTCCCACACTTCCTCTGTACCATAGACTTGAGCTTCAATGAGTCCTGGGATTTCTTGGGTTCCTTCTGCTGCTTGCTTTATCTCCAACCTTCATCCATATAAAATTCATTTTTTATTATATCTTCCAACATCAATTAGTTACGCCTGAAGTTGCAAGATAGAGATAGCTAAAAAGATATCTCCACTTCCTAAAACCAGAACAAAATTGTTGATGACTTCAATTATATATTGTTAAAGCATTTAAAAGGTAGTCAGGGTAAATAATAATATAAGGAATTTTAAAGCGATAGGGTTAACCAGCTACAATAAGCACAAAAAACTAAAATCTTCCACACCACCAATCTTTCTGCCCAAGTGCTCATAAGCCTAGCAATCAACTTGGTGCCGTTCATGGAATGATAATAATCAATCAAAATATCAAAGCAGAAAATTCTGAGATATACAAATAACCAGAGGAAACTCACTTCTTAGGAGGCTGGTTGGAGTTTTCTACCAAGAGGTCCCTTATCTTCTCATTATATACTTCCAACATGCTAACAAATAGCTCATATCTCATGATACCATTTCTGTCTTTGGAAACACTAAACAACTCCTCCAACGTCCTGTAGTTTACACCCCTATTTTCAGGTGTTCCTTCCATTGTAAATGTCTTACCAGTTCCAGTTTGCCCATAAGCAAAGATGCAGACATTGTACCCATCCAGCACTGATGTGATGACTGGCTTAGTTTGCTCAAAAACAACCTCTGCATATTTTAGAGACACAACATTAATAATTAAAACAGCTGAATACTCATGGAAGTTAATTCCATACACTAATGTGATAAGCCCTGAGTTTATATATTACCTTGATTGTCCTCAGGCTTGAAAACATAATCAAATTTGAATTGCTTTTTGGAAGAATCAGAGGAAATTATTAGCTCATTTTCTTGAGACGATTCAAATTCAACTATGGAAGTGGACCCATTAGCATTTTCAGCTTTGTTTAGAGGCCTACATCTGCAGAAGACCCTAATATTGCCTTTCAACTCAACCACTTCATTGTAAAGCTGCTTCCTCTCGGAGGACTCATCTATGTACTTCTTCTTCAAAAGCTCATTTTCATTACCTAGTACCAAGGACAGCAATCGAAAACCAGTTAAAACTAAATAAAGAAAAACAATCGTCAAATCCAGTACTAAATACTTACTGAGAAGCTGGAGAGTATATAAAACGTCAGGACCAGGAAAAGAATCAGTACTTATGCTCTTCACATGATCTAAAAGACTTGTGTGATCTCTCTTCAAATTCTGGAACAGCCAGCATCAACATCAATGTGAAAAACAACGAAAGTAATATAAACAACAAGAAACCTCAAAATTCTAAACTAAAGTGAATTACAAACTTCTGAGGGTCAATAATGTTTTGGAACCAGATAGAAAGTGGCACTATAGTCCAATTTTTTACCTCAATCTTAGAGCTCAAACATATAATTTTCCGCAGAATTGGAAGGGTTGGCCCCTGTGCTGGAGAAATTTCTCGTATTCCATTTGATAAACTATCCTCATCCATAGAATTTGTAGTTTCTTCAACTATTTCTACAGCAACAATTAGAAAAACCCTCCCATGAGTACAAAAATTACAGCAACAAAAGAAATTAATAAAGCAGTATATAAATCTTCCTTTTGGTCAGTTAAAAGTAAAAAACTGGGATAGGAAAAATGAGAATAAAGTTTCTAAATCACAAAATTTTCGTATTTCTGAGACTGAATTGAACATTAACCTCCACCCAATTGCATTGAAAGTGCATAAGATTAAGAGGAATATAAATCAAATTTATCAGGAGCCTTACTGATGACATAAAAAAACCCTAAAATTCAAGAATTCAAAAACCTAACATCTAAATTGAACTCGAATCAAAGAGAAAATTAATTACACCTTCAGCATTTCTTATCCATGAATAAAAGTAACATTAACATACCATAAACAAAAAAAAGATCATGAAAATTACTAACCTGAGTCACAAGATTCACTCTTTAAGCTTTGATCTGAACAAAAAGAGAAATCGAAAACAGAAGCAAAGAAAATCAATACTTTCTTGAAATTAAAGAAACAGAATCATAAATCCTCGGGTTATATCTGAAAAAATGATCAGTAATACGAAATAAAAAACAAACCGTTGGTGTCGCATTTCTCGGAGTCCATTTTCGGCTGTTTGATTTTAAGAAAATGATTTCACAAATTGAAGATCCTAAAACAGAAATTTGATTATCTAGAGAGAGAGAGAGAGAGACAGAGAGAGAGACAGAGAAGAAGAGAGAGAGATTTTGAGCGTAAGCGTAATATGGATTTGATTTTGAATTGAAATGAACGTGAGTCGTTGGATTGAACTCTGAAATCGCTTTTGATTTTGTTTCTAACGGCTATTTCATCATAATGAAGATATTGGAGCGGACATAGGGTAATTCGGATTTGGTTATACGGAGCTTCGAATCGCTAAAAAGGTTCGGGTTATCGGGTGATTTTGAGTTTCGGGTTCCTTTAATTTTGATTATTTATTTATTTATTTGTTTTTTTTTTATATTAATTAAACGTGATCTTAAATTTAATATGGGATAATTATATTTATCTCCTAAAGTTTCAGAAATTTACATATTTTCTCAAACTTTAATTTATTTAATACAAAATATTAATTAATTGAGATAAAAGAAACTCAAATTCGATAAAATATTCTTACGAGCCTATACATTCAATAATGATGATAAATGAAATGTTAAGGGTAGACTGCTCATTCATCAAAGGATGAATATCTTCTCGTTTTATTTTTTAGATTGACGATTCAAGTCTTTTGATGTCAACTGTGAAATTTATCTTTTTGGTAAATTTTGAAGAAGATTTGCTCGTGATTAGCCTGGCCGCCGTTCTGGTCCGGTTCGGAACCGAACCGAACCGGCCGATTCCCGTTTCACAAGTGTGGAACCGGAACCGAACCGGTCGGTTCCGTTCGGTTCCCCTTCTTGGATTTTTTTTTTTATAATAAATTTTAAAAACAGAAAATTCTATAATCGATAATGTTTTTCATACTATCACATCATTTTATAGAATCTTTTTTTTATAAAATTCTTTTAACCTATAATCTTTTATAGCCAACTCTTGGCTGTTTTCTTTATATAAGCGATGTGAGATATTTGTTCTTGGCTATTGTGTCCCACATTGCTTATATAAAGAAGTCAATAACCAAGAGTTGGTTATAAAAAGGATTGGAACATTCATGTTTTAGTATTGCAATTTTAAACCTCATTAAGTCATAATTATTAATAAAAAAAATTGAGATTTACTTGAGAACCTTACGGTTCCAGAAAATAATTTTTTTTTTTGTTTTTTTTTACTTCGGTTCCAACCGGAACCGTACGGTTCCGGTTGGAACCGTTGGAACTGCTGGAACCGAACGTTTCCAACCGTTCGGTCAGGGTAAGAAACCTAACCGAACCGGTCATGTTCCGGTTCGGTTCCGGAACCGGAACTGGAACCGGTTGGAACCGGAACCGAACCGTCCGGTTCCAACCGGTTCGGTTCCGGTTCCGAACCGGAACCTTGACCGGGTCTACTCGTGATGAGTCTATCTTCAACAATGATTAACATGAGTTTAAGTTTGATATTCGGATTATGCCATTACATAGTCGATTTAGAAGTGGAGAAATGTAATTAACCAATAATTTAGTTAAATGTGAAATAATGCAATATAATTAAAAATAACTATTTATTTCATGCAATCTATCAAATTCAAAATTATTTAAAATATATTGATCGAAATTATTGGGTCAAAGTTCATACTAAATAATTTTAGAGTTACATACAATGTGTCCAAATAAGATTCTTTGAAGAAAATTAACGAATTATTAAAAACCCCATAATGCAAAAAAATAAAATAAAAATTAAAACAATAGATTTTTATAGAAATAATTACACAACTCAATACAAAATTATAAAAGCTATCCAATTCAACCAGACCCAGTTGTTGGTAGTTAACTTTTATGGCTTCTTCTTCAATACCATGTTGCTGTTTCTGCAGAAACACTCCATTAACACCAAGCAATTCAGATTCAACCTCAGCCACTCATTTTCGCATATCTTTTTCTCACACTATCTTTGATGGGTCCAATGGAATTTCACTAAAGAAAGCAACTTGGTCTAGCTCAAGAACTCATGCCAAGTTTGATCAATTCCAAGGGGAAAATCTTGAAGGGACAACAGAAACACCTTCATTTGAATCACAAGAACAAAAAATTCAAGAAGAAGATGACAGGTCTATTTTTTTTTTAAAGCTCTTTGAAAATAGTTGATATCTGGGTACCGCTGCCTTTTTTTTTTTTGGCATTTGGATTGTTGTTGCTTAATATTTATGTGGTTCGTTTGGTTGTATTGATATACTTAGGATTCATGGTTAGTTTGAACTTAAAACGTTTCATTGTTGATTGAATGATGAAAGAATAATTGATTGTTTGTTGATGGTATTGATTTGATGTTTCAGCTGCTTGCCTTCTGATTTGGAGGGTGCTGTCAGGCAATCGAGTCAAGCAAGTTCCTTATTTGTTTCTTCAGGAGGAATGAGAGCAATAGTAAGCAACATTTAAGTTTAATAATTGGACATTTTTTCTCCCTTAATTTCCCATTGAATATATATTAAAAAAATTCAGCTTTAACCTGTCTAGAATGAGCTTGTGTCAAATAGTAAGCAATTTTTTTTTTTTTTTTTTTTTTTTTTTTAAAAATTTCGTGGAATTTGTGAAAATAATAATGTAGAGAATTTATTTCCATGGGGATTATAAAGTAATGTTTAGCTCTTAACGATCCTCTTTAGTGCTTTTCATTGAGTGGTTTTTTACTTAAAGTTCTTTGATTGCAGGTTGAGCTCTTGATTCCCCAGCTGACGTTTCTAGATGATGAAGGTGCACAGTGTGAACTGTGGGAATTGTCAAGGATTTTCGTGGACACCCTTATTGAGGAAACAGGATGTCAGGTTGGTTGGAAGTGTTGCTTCAACTTAACCAACTTTAGTTTATGGTATCGATTCTTATGGGTGTAAAAAATGTGAGCAAGGATCACATTTTTTTTCTTGTGAAGTTTGAAATGCGAGTAACCAAAGCAGAGAAATAAACGAGGATTGTTCTTTTAGTCAATTCAACATATAAACCCAGGGCATGAAGTGCTTCTATATTTAATATTACTTCCATCACCACCCCCTTTCTAGTAATATTTTCTGGGTGAGAAACATATATATTATATCATGAGCTCTAGGCTTTCACTTTCTTTCTTAATATTGTAACTTAGTTTTACACATTCGATATGTAAGCCCAATTGCTGCTTTGTTTGAAATTTGATTCTCAGAGAGTAAAAGCAATATTTCCAGATGCTGGGGCTGCTGCACTTCTAAAATATCGGTGGAAGGATGCTGCTTTTGGATTCTCCAGGTACTCCCCCCCTTACCAATGAATAATTATCATATAACAGTTTGGTCCACATTAATATATTTAACAACATGGAGAAATTGATGTATGATTTATGTCACACTACAGTTTGAGCGACCGAAAACCTGTGGAGAATGAAGATGAGATTATTGTTATGGTTGTTCCTGACTATCAGATGTTGGGATATGTAGAGAAAATTGCATCAACTCTCTCGGATGATCCAGTATGAATCTGACCTTCTCTCTCTTTTTTTTTCCTAAGAAACAGTGCTTGTCAGTTGTCACATATTTCTGATATTAGTGATCAGTTTTCATTATCCTTATGACAAAATATAACAACTTTTAGAGATGTCAGCCTGTCGTTATAATTCTACTCATATTTAACTTTGCAGTGGCAATCATTCATCACTTAAATGTATATAGCCTTCAATAGATTCTCTCTCTCTCTCTCATGTACATCTGAAGCTAGAAATACATTTTCCTCATAGCTTTTCCTCATATATTTCTAGCCAAGGCCTCTTATCATGTGGAACCCACGTCTCATTAGCGAGGATGTTGGAGTTGGTATTAATGTTCGCAATTTAAGGCGGTACTTTCTGAGGTAGAATTATCTTTCACTTGAAATTTTAATTCGATGTTTTTATGCATTTTACTACTTCTTTATGTCAACTTAACTCAAATAAAGCCTTTTCCTTATTGGTGAGTTGGTTAGATAAATCTCTTAAGCCAATTTGCTTTTCTTGATTTGGCGTTCTTTTGGCCTCAGTCTTGTCCTTGTACCTTCAAATGGAAGTATTTGGGCTTGACTGAAGATTACCTAATGATCTAAGTCAACCTTTCGACAAATGACACTCAGTTGCCTTGTCAAACTTATTGCAAAAGCCAACTCTTGTCATGGTTTATGTGCAGCACTTTTACTACAGTTTACTCGATGAAACCTCTGCCATCCGGTGCTGTGTTCAGATGTTATCCAGGGTAAGGTTCATTTTACCTTTTTATCCGAATAATATCATGTAAACTTATACGCCACAGCAGGTGCAGAATCGATATCAGTTCAAAGATTGAGTTTGACCACATTTCAGACGGAGAAATGAAGGAATCATCATACTTGTTCACTTAGATTGCTGCACTAGCTGCTCAGGCTGGATTGACAGCTCTTAGGCCAGCCTGTTAAAAGATCTCCTGCCTTGTTTTACATTATTTGATCGACTCTATTTCTGATTATATAACAGACTATGGAAGGTGTTTTATGATGATAAACAAAGGGCGAATAGGTATCTGCTAGCAAAAGAATCTATTAGCCGTCCGAATGCTGAAGATCTTGAGGTTCTGCAACAAAACTTTTCTGAACTTCACTCACATGAAAACTTTATAGACTATAACCTTCAATATTTTCTTTTTCTTTTTTACAGATAATATTTGGAGATGTAGAAGGAAAGTCAGATGAGGGTCCATCTTTGTTTAGTCAAGCAGCAAGCATTTTCTCATCGCTAAATCGATTCATGAAAGCAATATCAAAATAACTCTTCTTTAATGTTTACATATTTGGGTTAGTTATTCCTCAAGCTATTGCCCTGATCAAGTCTGTTTGTAATATTTATTTATATATATAACATTCTGATTTGTAAAACAAAATTTTCAGAACACTGTCTCAGTAGTATCAAGGATCCCATGCATCTGATGTTGTGATCATAGGACTCTGAATCTCATTTGAACCCAAAAAGATGAATGAAAGCACCAAATCTGCTCCCATAATTTTCTGTTCAATTTTTACACTTGAATTACACCTTCCTATTATCATCAACAACACTTTCCGAGAGGATATGATGATGATTTTGTGGAATAAGAATGCAGTTTTATATTCATGCATCATTTTGTTTCCTTGGTCTTTGTTTCATGTGTTCAATGAAGTTCATACAGTAGCCTAACTTTCACATAGTGCCTGTCCATCACGGATTTGTTATTCCTATGTCTTACCTTGCGTCCTCACGGATTTGTTATTCCTATGGCTTACCTTGCGTCCTCGTGAGGGATAATCGGAAACATAACAGAATACACACGGCCAGTCAGGAGAGTCTATTGCTAGCGATGTGAGATATTACAAGTGAGCTCAAACATGTGAAGTGTGAAGACTTAGGGTTGTTCAAAATCAGTTTTGATTGTTAAGATGAGCTTGCATGAAGTGCTGATCTGGAAGCTAAAGGGAACAGCAAAACAGACTCTGAAGCAGGCGTTTGAAATTCATGCTGGAGAGGTTTGTTCTATGCAACAAAATCTACAATTTTTGAGCAAGCATTTTTGGATGAACCACTCAAAGTTTTAGAGCTTGCTGTAATCAATAGTTTTAAATTTAGTTTTGAAATCAATAATATTTCTCTCACTCATCTCACCACCAAGCACTTGCCTCCAATTTGAAATATGATGTCAACAAAGCATTAGTTACTGTTACTTAATGATCATATCCACTCACAGACAAATGTATCAACAAAGCTATCAAATTCAATTCATATCTTGTTCATTACCTCACCAATGCAATTCACCTTCAACCTCACCCACTCATTTTGCCTTTCATCTTTTTCTCACTCAAATCTTTGATGGGCCCAATAAAATTTCAGAAAAAAATTTTGCAAGGAGACCCACCCCAAATATTTCCCCTTCTGAAGCACAAGAACAAGCAAGTCAAGAAGAAGCAGAAGAAGAAGATGAAGAAGATGAATGCTTTATTAATTTTATTTGTTTCTTTTTCATCGCACACCAACTATTATATATATATATAGTTCTTATCTGGATATTGTTTCTTATTGGATTTAGATTTTTCATTTGTGTTGCTTGCTTAATCTGTTAACCAAATCTTTTTCTAATTGTTCATAAATGATATTTCAACCACAGTAGCTATCAACACGCTCTGTCCTCTTTGGTCATCAATCAATCATCATCTTAGTTAAAAAAAAAAAAAAGTCCAGCACCACCAGCCACTACCAGCCGTCCCTTAAAAGTAAACGCTAATGAAAGTTCTTATACTTCATCATGAAAATAATAATACCCACTAGCCCTTTTAATATACATATCTTGGCCATTATAATATCACCAATTCAACGTCACTCATTCACGCACTCTCTCTCTCTCTCTCTTTCTATATCCCTTTGTTGGTTGAGTCAATGAAAGGCTTACTGGAAAATGTACCTTGCACTTGCCTTCCTTTTTCATGTCTTCATCTGTTCTTAAGATGATGATAATGGTGGTGTTAAAGCATTCAAGATTGGCCTTATTTGTTGTTGCAGTTGGTATTGTCTTACCATTCATTCTGTCTCCAGCAAAACATGCTGCTGCCGCGGCAGCAGCATGTAACGTGAATGATAGTAACGCCCTGTTGTCTTTCTTTTCCAATATCTCATCGTCTTCATCTGTATCATTGAATTGGTCTGCATCTGTTGACTGCTGCTCATGGGAAGGAGTTGGTTGTGATGATACTGATGGTCGTGTCACTCATCTTCGTTTACCCTCTAAAGGCCTATTCACTACTCTGTCTCCATCTCTAACAAACCTCACGCGTCTTTCTCACCTTGATTTTTCACATAATCGTCTCTTTGGCCCCATCCCTTCTCAATTCTTCACCTCCCTCAACAACCTCCAGTTTCTTGATCTCAGTTACAACCGTCTCATAGGTGAATTACCAGTTTCCCATGTCAATACTGGTATTAATATCCAGTTCTTGAACTTGTCCAGCAATCATTTCCGAGGTGATATCCCATCTGCAGTTTGGAACCTGACAGGTTTTAACATAAGCAACAACAGCTTTACAGGCACAATCCCTTCTTTTATATGCTTCACTTCTTCCAGAGCCAAGCTGTTGGATTTCTCAAATAATGACTTCAGTAATCAGATTCCCTCTGGATTTGGCCAGTGTTCCCAATTGGAGGTTCTTCGAGCAGGTTTCAACAATCTCTCAGGTCCAGTTCCTGAAGACATTTACAGCATTGCCTCTTTGAAGGAACTTTCTTTAGCGGGTAATAATCTATCTGGACCCATCAGTGATTCCGTTGTCCATCTCACCAACCTTCAAGTCCTTGAGCTTTACTTCAATCAATTCAAAGGGTTCATCCCCATGGATATCGGTAAGCTCTCTAACTTGGAACAACTTCTCCTTCACATCAATAACCTCACTGGTTCTCTGCCTCCATCACTCATGAATTGCACAAAACTCGCAACATTAAACTTGCGTGTAAACAACTTGGAAGGGCCTCTTTCAGATTTTAATTTCTCAGCACTCACCAAGCTTAGCACTCTTGATCTTGGAAACAATAACTTCACAGGCATCTTGCCTACGACTCTTTATTCATGCAAGTCTCTGACTGCTGTTAGACTGGCAAGTAATCAACTTGATGGACAGATTTCACCTGATATACTTGCTCTGCAGTCCCTGTCTTTCCTTTCACTTTCTTATAACCGTCTAACAAATATAACTGGGGCATTAAGGATTATGATGGGCTGCAAGAATCTCACTGCTCTCATGCTGTCCAGGAGTTTTATGAATGAGCCAATGCCACAGGATGAAAGCACAATAGACTCTGATGGATTCCAAAATCTCCAGGTTTTGGCATTAGGTGGCTGCAATTTCACTGGTCAAGTGCCCAAATGGCTGGCTAAACTCAAGGGCCTTGAGGTCTTAGACCTATCTATTAATAGAATTACAGGTTCAATCCCCGGTTGGTTGGGTAACCTGACAAAGCTTTTCTACATAGACCTTTCGCAGAACCTACTGTCGGGAGAATTTCCCAAGGAGCTTACAGCATTGCCAGCACTAGCATCTCAAGCTGCAAATGATCAAGTGGACCGAAGTTATTTGGAGCTGCCAGTATATGTTATGCCCAACAATGCTACTAATCAGCAGTACAATCAGCTCTCTAACCTGCCACCAGCTATATACTTAGCAAACAACAGTCTCAGTGGCAATATCCCTTTTGAAATTGGCCTATTGCAGTCTCTTCATGTGTTGGACCTCAGTAATAATAATCTGTCAGGCAACATTCCAGTTGAATTATCAAATCTCACTAACTTGGAGAAATTGGATCTCTCTGGAAACGATCTATTCGGAGAGATCCCTACATCACTCAAAGGTCTCCATTTCTTGTCTTTTTTCAGTGTAGCAAACAATAATCTCCAAGGACTAGTTCCTTCTGGAGGTCAATTTGACACCTTCCCCTCCTCCAGCTTCGAAGGGAATCCTGAGTTGTGCGGTTCAATTCTGCAGCGCTCTTGTCCCAATTCATCAGGAGCCACTCATCCCACAGCACCTCATAAAAGGACAAACAAAAACACAAAAATTGTTGTTGCTCTTGTCCTTTGTATCTGCTTTGTTACTGGCTTAATTATCAGTGTGCTATCATTATGGATATTATCTAAGAGGAGGATCATTCCAGGAGGGGATCCTGATGAGATAGAGTTGGACACAATTTACAGCACCTCTAATTTTGGGTTTCCTCTTGAGGGGGACAAGGATACCAGCCTAGTCATATTGTTCACAAACAATTCTAATGAAATCAAGGATCTTACCAAATCTGAACTCTTGAAAGCTACTGATAATTTCAATCAAGCTAACATCATTGGCTGTGGGGGTTTTGGTTTGGTTTATAAAGCAACACTGGCAAATGGGACCAAGCTGGCAGTCAAGAAACTGTCTGGAGACTTGGGTCTCATGGAAAGGGAATTCAAAGCAGAGGTTGAGGCTCTGTCCACAGCTCAACACAAGAACCTGGTTTCCCTGCAAGGCTATTGTGTGCACGAGGGTTTTCGGCTACTAATATATTCCTTCATGGAGAATGGAAGTCTGGATTCCTGGTTGCATGAGAAAGCTGATGGTACATCTCCACTAGATTGGCCAACTAGACTGAAGATTGCAAGGGGAACCAGTTGTGGGCTTGCTTACATGCATCAGATATGTGATCCGCACATTGTTCATCGCGACATCAAGTCCAGCAACATCCTTCTTGATGACCAGTTTGAGGCACATCTAGCAGATTTTGGATTGGCACGATTGATTCTTCCCTATGAGACACATGTTACAACTGAGCTTGTCGGTACCTTGGGTTACATTCCTCCAGAGTACGGGCAAGCATGGGTAGCCACTCTGAGAGGAGACATGTACAGTTTTGGGGTGGTTATGCTCGAGCTGCTCACTGGGAAAAGGCCTGTGGATGTACTGAAGCCAAAGACGTCGAGAGAATTGGTTGGCTGGGTGCAGCAAATGAGGAGTGAGGGAAAACAGGACCAAATCTTTGATCCTGTCTTGAGAGGAAAGGGCTTTGACGACGAAATGCTGCAGGTGCTAGACGTAGCCTGCATGTGTGTCAGCCAAAACCCTTTCAAGAGACCAACCATCAAGGAAGTCGTTGAATGGCTAAAGAACGTGGGAGTAACCCACAGAAATGAAAACAAGAGCTTCTAAAAAAATTTCCCTTCCACACATCTTGTGTACACAACACATGGATTTTAAATGCAAATTTTCACTTCATTCCTCTTATCTTATGTAAATGAAACTTGTATCATAACATCAGTTTAATGTTATATAAAGCTTGGAATTGGAATTTTGGTTTGTAATTTTAGTTTTTACAAATCGAATATGCAAGTTTAATAGCTGCTTTGTTAAAATTTGATTTCTGGATGCTGGTGCTGCTGCACTTCTAAAATATCTGTGAAGCGATGTTCATCGCTAAATTAATTCAAGAGCAATTTCAGAATAATCCTTATCAAATGTATAATTTGTTCCTCAAGCTATGCTCTGATCAAGTCTGTAACATTTATTTATACTACATTCTGATGTGTAATACAAAATTTTCACAACAGAATCTCAGTTTTATCAGGATTCCCCTAGATCCACTAGTAATCTTAAGGCTGGGAATCCCTCCGACGAACCCAGAAAGATAAATGTGAACACCAACATCTTCCCCAATAATTTGCTTCCGCTTTTCTCTTCTATTCAATAGGGAAGCTGGGTAGATGTTAAGTTGTTTAAAAAATAAGCTCTAAACAGCACATGATCACAGCATATTCACATATCAGAACCAATCGACATGCTGAGAGGAAGTTTTAGGTTTCTTCTTTGGCTTCTGATACCGATTGTTCTCAAACTTAGCTTTAATAATAAGAGAGTAAAGCAAGTCTGCCTCTGCCGAAGTATCATAAGGCACGTTCCAGATGCTATAAAATCAAGATAATATAGACACTTAAGTTAACAATATTGTAAACCATTGTATGGTATTTAATGATGGTAGCAGCTATAATGTCAATTCTATTTGGTTCTTTCTAATCAATATATAAAGCAAGAATTCAAGTAAGGTTAAGAGATAATCACCTGTCAAGTAATTCCTCAAGAATAATTCTTTGGGAAGGTGTAACATAATGAATGCAGCTTCTTGGACACTGACCAACAGCAAGCTGAACTTGGTAATCTTCACCATGTCCTTTTCATATGTATACGAACCAGGAGTCAAGACTACATACTATTTCATTCACTGTCTATTGCATTTATAAGAATATTTAAACTTACATGACGACATCCTCTTGTCATAGTTGACACTTTCCTATTGGATAATCGCTTTTGCAAATTAGAGTGCAGTTATTCATGCCTCATTTTTCTTTCTGGATGCATAAATATTCAATGTTTAAAGTGTTCAATGGTACAATACATTAGGAAGCAACCAACCTTGAGAAGTTGCCCTTGCCGTTCCCATTGAAGAAGCATACGTAAAGGCATGAGGAGCTGTTTTGACACATGAATACGGACACCCTGCATGCATTTTGAATCATATAATTAAAGGTATCCAATGGGCAAGATTGCTCATGTTACAGTGAGCACCACTGCTTCACAGGATTTTGTTGAATGACTATTAGAAATAATGAAAATGTCAGTACCTTTGCCAACACATTGAACCTCATTAACAAAGATATCAAATGCTTCGCATTCTGGATCATCAAAAGGATCTACACATTCCCTACAAATACATATCATCAATTAGTAACGTAAAAAACTCGATAATATTTTATCGAAATAGGATTATTAGACAGCAAGTTCACCTTTCAATGATCTCTGATCTGCTATACTCAGTTAATATCTGCAAACATAATTAAAGCACACAAAAGACTCAATGGCTAGCTGTCTGGTTTCATTTTCAAAATGAATACTGAAAACCCCACAACTTTGTCCTTAAAACAACTATTTCACCCATTTTCGAAAACAATACCAAATAAGTTTCTTCCGTTTTCATTTTTTTAAAAAAATAAATAAATAAAACTACTTTTTTACAAGTACTATCAAAAGCATTTTTCAATCATGAATCTAAAAAAGTCAATTTGTTTCTAAAAGTAGTTTTTGAAAAACACTATTTTAAATACACTGAACCAATAAAAAAATCCTTCAAAAATACTACCTCATAAGCTTGAATTACACGTCGAATCATCGCATCAGAATCCCTTCCATCTCTATTCACATCTGGATGGTATTGTTTCACCTTCACGTATAGAAAATATGAAAATTGTAAAAATGAATTTATATTTAAGAAAAAATAAAATTATTACATGTTTGATTAAATTAATTCAAGTAAGAAGGAAAAAAGATCTTTATACTTTGGCTCGAAAGGCGGCTTTTAGCTCGGCGGCGGAGCAGCTTGGCTCGACGCCAAGAATCGCGTAAGCCGAGGAACTGGAGAGAGGAGTTGAAGCGTTCTCTCCGGTTCTCCCTGTACAATTTACGGTGGGTTTAGATGGGAAACGACGTCGTGTCGTTGGATTGGATGAAAATTTGTCGCAGTTGGGATTTATAACGGTTTTATGAAATGGAAGAATTGGAGGGAGGTAACTGTTGAGACACACACACCCCATTTTCCTATTTTGAGTTTTGGTGGTGATGGTTGTTTCCTTCCTTTAACCAACTACCGGTAGTTAATGAAGGTGAGCGAAACGATGCGTTTTGGTACATATCATAATTACTCTTAATATACTTCAA
This sequence comes from Zanthoxylum bungeanum, assembly GCA_019454045.1. Lineage (NCBI taxonomy): Eukaryota > Viridiplantae > Streptophyta > Magnoliopsida > Sapindales > Rutaceae > Zanthoxylum > Zanthoxylum bungeanum. The sequence goes on from SKCR01028362.1 coordinate 472,458, forward strand.
ATTTTTTTTTTGAAACGCTAGAATTAAATGGAGTCGGTAACTCTTATAAGACATATATTTATAAATTCGCACTTAGATTTGATATCAAATCTTAAATTTTTTGTCACAAAACCACACTCCAATTTTAATAGACTTCATATTGCAATACATTATACAATTTTTTTTTTTAAAAAAAAATTAATATTTTTTATCACCATAACCTCCCAATTTTAATTACTGTTAATATTTACCGTCCCATCCACTCATATTGAAATAAATTAATGCGTGCAATATATTCTTGTAATACTACAGTGGTTTACAAATGGAGTAAAAAATGCTGATCCTAAACCCTTACAAAACTTTTAATTCACATTTCTCATATAGGAGCAAGTAAATCTAGCTATTGGCTATTACTTCATCTTGATCCAAGCAATGAAGAATAAATCTCTTATCTGGTACATAACCTTCATCAATCATGAGTTTGAGCAACTCTGCCAAAACCCCATGAATTGTATCAGCTTGTGGATGCATTTTGTCATCAACAACAAAGCTGTGGACTTGCTTTTCAATCTCAATCCAACTAATACCAGTCTCTTTATCTACACCCATTTCCTTCATTCTCTTTATAGTCTTTGCTCTTTCTTTCCATCTACCTTTAGAAGAATATATATTGGCCATCAAAATGTATGGTGCTGGGCTACCAGGTTGTGCTAGAAACAACTTATCAGCAGCATATTTTCCCATGTCCGAGTCACCGTGAATGCTGCAAGCACCAAGCAAGGCTTGCCAAACCAGTAAATCGGGCTTCACAGGCATTTGCTCAATGAAAGTTTTAGCTTCATTGAGAAGTCCTGCCCTGCCTAACATGTCCACTACACAGGCATAGTGCTCCGCTCTGGGACTAATTCTGTGAACTTCAGTCATTGATTTCAAGAATTCCATGCCCTTGTTGATTAGACCTACATGACTGCATGCATGAAGCAAAGAGAGAAACGTAACATCCGTTGGCTCAACACCTTCCGATTTCATCTCTTCATACAACTGTAGTGCTTTAAATACATTCCCATGACGTGCAAAAGCTGCAATCATGGAGTTCCATGAGATTGCGTTTCTTCGAGGCATTCGACTGAAAACTTTGATTGAATCCTCCAAATCTCCACACTTAGAGTACATGTTGATGAGGCCATTGTTGACAAAGGGATTAGAGGCAAAGTCACTTTTAATAATCAACGAGTGAATTTGCTTTCCTAGTCCCAAAGAAGTATCAACACCAAATACCCCAAGAACTGCAGAAACCATATTGGGATCAATCTCAATTCCTGCCTTTACCATTTTATAAAAAAATTGCATTGCTTCTTCCTCAAACCCATTTTGTGCAAATCCCACGAGAATTACAGTCATCGAAACCCCATCAAGCTCTTCAGCAAACTCAAAAATCTGCCAGGCATCTTCCACACTTCCACATTTCGAGTACATGTCCATCAGTGCACTCTCAATGCACAAATCGGATTGAATCCCCAACTTCCATAAAATCCCATGAATTTGACGCCCTTCACATAGTGCCTGCGAACCAGAACAGGCCATTACTGAGATCAAATATGTCAAAGAATTCGGATTAACAAATCCATTACGCATTTTCACAAACAAATTCAAACCCTCCTCGTATAACTGATTTTGCACTAGCCCAGAAATAACAGCAGTCCATGTAATCACATTGCTTTCACTCATCTCATGAAACACTTTCCTTCCTGAACCAGGACTCCCACATTTAAAGTATGACGTAATCAAAGCATTACCCACTGTAATTTCCTGCTCATACCCACTTAAAAACACTAAACCATGTATCATTTGACTGACAAAACTAAGCTCAGGCCTATCACAAGCCGATAAAATTGTAGTAAAACTCGCTTGATCCAACCGATAAAAACCCAATTCAATCAATCTTTTAAAGAACATAAAACCTACATCAAACTCTCCATTCCTCAAAAACCCAGATACCATCGTATTCCACGACACTGTATCTCTCACAGGCATATCATCAAACAACTTAACTGCGTTACTCATTTGACCACATTTCAAGTAAAAAGACAAGAGAGAGTTCCAAATGACAGTGGCTTTAGCTATATTGTATACATTCTCGGTGTCAAATGATTCGAAGTTTTTGAGAAATGAGGCATGAAGTGAAGGACCCAGATGGAAGTGACCTTCTTTTGCACCAATAGATAAGAGATGGCTTATGTCTACATGGTTGTTGAGCACAAGCCTTGACGTGTTTGAAGTTGGGTCTTTTATGATTTTGGTTATGAATGGAGATAAGAGAGATGAGCAAAGAGGAAGATTGGAGTTTAGTTTTTGAAAGACCCATTTGGATTTCATCCATGAAAGTGAAAGAGAATGAACTGTTTCGTTTATGAGAAAGCAAAAAGTTTATATTTTAAGCACCATATCAGCAAATCTAAAAAAAGTTTATATTTTGTGTTCCAGTATTGACACGTTAATCATCCGTTCAATGCTAGATCGCTACATAATATAATTAATATTGTATCCGTAATTAAAAAACAAAAAGGAAATATTATATCAGAAAATAATATAATAATAAAAAGAGCTGAAAGAAAAAGATAAAGATTAAAGATCGTCTCCGTGTGAAATTTATTAACAAAATGTCTACTACATCTAGATGTATTACCTTGAAATAAACATCAACATAAAGGGGAAAGAAAGAAGAAGAATAAATAAATGGCTTGAATGCATCTCCAATTGCAGAGCCACGGCTACTTTATTTCCACAGTTGCCTGAGAACTTTCAGTAGAAACTGTTTCAGGGGCAAGACAGGGCAATTATTTATACAAGTGGAACCTCAATTCTGAACATTGTAATACTTGGACTGTAAAGTCTATTAGTAACAAATGAAGCTCTATATCTAACCACATTGTTGATGAATCCGCAAGATCACATGCTATATTGATAATGAAGAAGAATTATTACTGGCTCATAGTATGGTTTGACCCAGATGGTAGTTCCAGCCATGAAGAGTTACTCTTGGGGTAACACCATGAGGGACCTCGAAAGAGATCTTGATGGGCATCACCTCACCTGGCACAAGCGAAAAATAGTTGTCCGAGTAATGCACAGGAAGAATTCTTGTGTCTTCTCCTTCCTTGTGATCTGTGCTTGAACCATGAACCGAAAAATGAAGGAAGAAAGAAACTCCAGAATCAATACCATTCAATTCAGCTACCTTCAAACTATCAGTATCCTTGGTGAAATGTCTGCATATTCTCCTGAATAAACCAGCTTCTTGTTTTTCCTCAATTACGCTATTTATGGTTTCTGTTGAGGCCATATCAAAATCACCATCAACAGGTATAGTTGTGAAATTATTCTTATATGTGAAACTCTTAGATTCCTGCTTCTTAGATCTATTGTGCACTAGCATCTCAACTTCATAAGTAGACCCTTTGATAAAAATCTGTGATGTTATCTTGAGGGGGATCTTCTTCTTCTTGTATGACTCCAACAACTTGTAATCTCCACCAGGTAGATGCAACCAATAAAAATTCCTGGATATGATGCCATAATCTGACGTTTTGTAAAGTTTGAGAAGAAGAAAGTAGACTGGCTTTGGGCTTTTGGACTTTGGATACTTCATCTCAACAATGGGCACTACTTTCTTTGGCGGCACGGAGAGCATTTCAGTAACTCTGTAGTATGGGCATGCTCCTTCCAAATCCCAAACTGATGCTTCTATAGCTACATCGGAGAGTTCCTGTGACGTAGTGTTAACAACCTGCCAAAATAAGAAATCAGTATGCGTTTTCAATCCATCTTCTCATTATCTTTTAGTATGTAGAAAGAAAAAGATAGGCTTCTTTCTTAAATAAACATTCTGGATGCGAGCAACGGTTTTAAGCATATGAATAATCAAACATTAATCATTTGATGAACACTTTCCAGTTTGCATAAATTTATTAGACAATTCGAGTTGTTAACTGTTAATTCTGTAGTCTACTTACTTCTATATAATATGTAGCCAGGTTCAGCTGGATATGAATTGGTTCTGCAGCACATCGACAGCCATAGAATCCTGCTGTTTGGTCAAGGAGATGATCATAAAACTGACCTCTGAGACCCGTCCAAGGATTCTGATTCTTCCAAATTAGAACACCAGTGTATTTGCTCCACATGCGGGAAGTCCAACCCTCAAGTAGAGCTCTATACTGAATGTAGTTAACAAGTTGAGCCTGCAAAGGTTGTTCTAGATAAGTAAATAAGACAAAACATGGTAAAAGCAGCCTAATCAATTTAAAAGAAGATTTATAAATTACCTTCAAACAAAAATCATCAAGATCTTTAGGGGTCCCATAAGGTAGAATCTGATCATGAACCTTCCCTGGTTTTGAATAAGGAATATACTTGTGGTATTTCCAAAAGGGGTTTGGAACTTCTTCTATGTAATCATCAGAAACCTTTTTAAACACCGGAATTTGCCATCCTTCTGGAGGCATGGTTGCTCTGATGGTAGCTGCAACTGGCATTCCCACCGAACCAACCTCAGGATTGAATCCATACTGGTAAAAACTATCCTTAAAGAAGTCTTCAGGATATTGGATTTCGTATGGACCATCAGTGAAGTTCCCCTTTCCATCTGCAAAGCCATCCCACATGGATCCCTGTATATAAATGCGTGTGCCATCAAGATATAGACTAGGATCCTTAACCCCCAGAGAAAAAACTTCTGTAGACTTCCCAGTTTCACTGGAATTCTGAAAATAAGGATGGAGTTTCAGGTCATTCTTCAAAGCTTCGTTGATGTCCTCGGGTGGAACTTGTTCATTTCCACCAACCCAAAGTGCAAGACTCGGATGGTTCCTTAGAAGTTTGACAGTATCTCTTGCGCACAGCATAAATAGGTCATGGTCAAGGGGACCATCTGGGTTTGAGACTGGGACACCCCTTCCGTCAACATCTCCCGTTATCCAAAACTCTTGCCAGACCTACAAATATCTAGTCATATATACTGATCTAACGCTTAACATATCATTCTGAACACCCCCCCACAACCCCCTTTTTCCTTTCTTTTTTTTTTTCTATTAAAAAAAATAAATGAAGAAAGGGAAGCACACATTGCACAGACAGAGAAGAGAGAGGGAAGCAAGGGTTACCAGCAAACCATAAATATCACAATAATGATAAAACTCTGGCCGCTCAGCCAGGCCACCGCCCCAACAACGGATCATGTTCATATTCATATCTGCATGAAACTTGATGTCTGTTTGATAACGCTTTTTCGAAAGCCGTAGTAGCCCATCAGACAAAATCCAATTACCACCGCGAATGAAAATAGGATGGCCATTGACCTTGAACAACCTGTCAAGTAGAGATGTGTGTGTAGGTTGCAACCCAATTCTAGAAATAATAGTTAAACAAATAAATAAATTCAAAACTAGGATTGGTGTAAGCGCTGAACCTTCCACCAGTGGCATTATCAATGTGACTCTCAATTTTGCGGAATCCAAACAGATGGCTCCATAAATCAGACTCTCCATATCCCTTTACATCAACAGTAATATGGACGGTGTATAGAGATTGTTTTCCCATGCCATTTGGCCACCATAAATTGGGTTTGTAGAAAAAGAGCTGCAAATTCGCAATGTTAGCACATGAACAGATGTATTTGATGCCATAACCGAGTGACTGCAACTTATTTTATTCTAAGATAATTGAAAGTTCCATATATTTGAGAATTCATTTATTGCAAATATTCAAATATCACTCTTGCGTGTATTGAAAGGACAGTCATAGTTTTTTCCTTTAATATCTATACAGGAAAAACATCAACATGCCCAAAAGATGAGGGTGGCTTAAATGAGAATGCTCAGTTGGATCTTGGATGTGTGGGTGGATTATGAAAGACAAAGTTAAAAACGAAGAAATTAGGGGTAGCATCGATTGATGGACATATCCAACGTAGGCCTTTAAGTGATCCAGTGAAAAAAGAAGAACAAATGATGCTGCCATATGCCAAGCGAGAAAGAGGAAGATCTAAGTTGACATGGACAGAAACCATAAAAAGAGACCTAAGTTTTATGAAGCTTGATGAATCAATGATCTCAGATAGAGTACTATGGCGTCAAAAGATCCATGTAGCAGAGCTCACATAGTGGGAAAAGGCTTTGTTTGGTTTGGGTATCTATACTGGAAAAAATTGCAGCAGCAATACAAGCAAAATATCCTATGACAGTATAACTATTCATCTAAGACAAAAGACTACATTTGAAGGGGCAAAGAGAAGTAAACAATGCCCTTTTCTCCACAAAGATCAATAAAATCACAAACTACCGCTGACCTGAGGAAAAGTGTATTGTACAGATGCTCCTTGAGGGATTGACAGGTGTTGAGTCTGAAGATGCTCCACTAAGCAAACACCTCCCTCAAGTTCGGTAGTCACTTGGATATTCAGCGAACACTCCGCAACGGAAGCGCTTCTGTTTTGCAATTCAGTTGTGGCATGCAGATATATCCTCTTGTAATTGTCAAAAAATGATGAAACTAAGTGGGGATCAATTATTTTCACTGGCTGCAGTATCAATGGACACAATCGAATATCAGTAGAAAATTTTAATCAAGGAATGGAAGCATAATCAGTGATTGATAACTTCATTTGAAAGAATTACTGGACAAAATGAGTAAATATCACCGATGATGCTGAGGCCAGACAAATATTAAATATAATATTCTTCACAATATACTAGGATAAGTCATACTTATTGTTTCTGTCCTTAAGTTTCAGTTAAATAACATGCTTCAGAATATGTAGCCAAGAAAGTAAATCATTATATTTAGATGAGACGTGCAACTTTCATCACACAAGTCCTTATAGATAATATGGTCCACTGGAAAAAAAAGGTTACAAAATGATGAATGCTCAGAAATGAGTCAAAGATGGTAAATGAATTTGGTTGCAATAATTAAGAAAGGAACTCAATTATTATATATAAATAAAATAAAAATAAAAGAACCTCACCCCAGTGATAGAAATTGACACTTCATCCCATATGCCAGTGTTCCGATCCCTGAGATAATACAAAGGTGAAATACATTAGCATCAAAAGTGATTTTGCTTTGATGTGAATGGAGGTCTGCTACCATAGCAACAAGTGAATAAATGTATTTGATATTATTAGTGGAGATTTTAAAAAAAAAAAAAATTGCATCACCACCCGTTAAAGAAACCAGAAACAGCAAATCATAAACCGATAAGCTAGTTACCTTATAGGAGCTATCCAATCCCAGCCCTCTACATATTGTGCGGCTACATCTTTTCCGATCTAACAAAGAAACAAATGATGTGAAGTTTGCAAGTTATGATATGCACCAACACATCAGATAAGTAGTGAGAAATCCACATGTATTAATGAGATTTTTCAGAAAGATACCTCATGATCACCACCTTGCCCCCCCTCGGGAGGAATTGTCCCAGGATGATCTGGAGGGTGTACAAGAACAGCCAGCAAGTTTTGACCATCAGGATGAAGAATATCAGTAACATCAAGGGAATGTCTTCGAAACATTCCTTTTGGGAGGACCCGTTTGTTGCCATTTAAGTATAATTCAGCAGAGTAATTAATTGCACGGAAATTCAGATCCAAGTGCTGATTGCCTGACTGTAAAATGTTATGTAATTAGAAACAGTTAGCCACAGAGGAAAAAGTAAAAAGGAAGACTGATATTCGGAAAATAATATGAATTGTTTGGGCATTTAGTAAAGCACGACATACCAGCTTACACTGAAAGGTTGTAAAAAACCAGAATGTATAGTATTCCCTCCCGGAATCAGCTATGTCCAAAATTGTCTCATTCTCCAACCCATAAAAAGGATCAGGCACGGCTTTGTTCTTCACCAGGGTTGCCAAAACACTGTCAATCAAATCAACATTAGCCAAACTACAGTAAAATTCCTAATAAAATCAGTCATCCAATACTCAGAGCAAATGAAGGTGCATTACCCCATAACTGACAAAATATTACAAGCTTATGAAATTTAGTCACATATCTGATAATATGAGCCAGTTTGATTGCAAATTAATTGATAAATTACTTGAATTATCACTCTACAACATCTATATCAGCATTAACTTAAATTCAATATATGTAGTATCAAAATTCAGACGTTTAGTCTTCTGACAAGGCTAAGATCATTCAAGATTGTTTAAAGGAATTAGCCATACAAGCATACTCAGTCAGAGCCTCAGTTGCAAAACGGCATCGTGTCAGACGAAATGATTAAACAGCACAAAGAACAAAATCAAACTGAAGCTAAATTTCTACTTTCCGATTCCGGCACTGCTAACAATGCTTATGAGGGGACAAAAGAAGTAGCCAAAACGACATCGCATGAAGAACAAACTGAATGAAACCGAAAAATGTGATTGATAATAGCTAAATTTCTACTTTCCAATTCCGACACTGTATGTTATTGTGAAAAAGAAAAGTAAAAGTAGCCTAAAACGACGTCGCAAGAAGAACAAACTGAATGAAACCGAAAAAGTGAGTGATTATATTACGTTCCGGGGACTACAGCCTCCATCCAGGGCTTGGTGAGACCAGTCGGAGGGCTAGACGTAGTGAGCTGGGTCCCACTGAGACTAACTTCCGTCGATCTCGCGGCGAGCCATCCCGAGTCAAGCTTTGTCTTCCCAATTGACGCCGTTAACGTTCCCATTATGACTCAGCTGACTTCACTGAGTACAGAGGCTGCAAAAATGATGAATAGCGCGTGAAAGTGAACTGTGTATCGTATAATAAGAGGTTTCTGTTTAGTGACTGACAAGAAAACAAAAGAGAATGGCAAATGGTCACGGAGTGCAATTAATGGCCACGTGGCTTCTGTCCGTTTGTTTGTTACGGGGATATTTCAACGACATTGGGAATCTTGATTCTGGGTTTTACCGCGTTCAAAAAAACGGTGTCGGTTTAGGTATTGTTATCTTTATGGAGGAGGTTGAAACAGCGTTAATTAATAATCTCCTAATTATTATTTAATGCAAAGATTTTCTGTAAGATTATTAACTTTCAACAAAAATTGCAAAAATGGTTTGTTTTCCCCCCTTGTTTGGAATTGTTACGATCTACTTATAAGAAACGACTATTGGTCATACATAAGTAAGAAGCAGTAGAGGGCCTGAGCCGGGCCTAGTATAATAAGGTCGGATCCGGCCCGGTCCGGGCTTAAAAAATATTATATATATTTATATTTATATAATAAATTAAAAATATATTTAAATATTTATTAATAAAAACCCAGGTCGAGCCAGGCCGGACCGGCAGACGCTCGGGCCGGATTTTTCGTGGATTCGGGCATAGATAAAGGAAAATTATATTTAAGTAGTGTGAATGTGTGTGTAGTCGTGTAGATATTTAATGTGGGATAGGCAATAATTGAATAAATTTGTAAGATTTTAATTCGGGTGATCAATAAAAAAAGCTACTAAAAGTCATAAGAAGTATGAACAAATTTTATCATAATAAATAAAGGATAATTTTATTGAAATTTAATTATATGGCGGAATATTTCAACACAAATCTAAATATTAAAATATAGTAATAGATTTAAGAGAGATATTTGGGTGGGACGGCTACGGATGACGTGGTACGTTCATTCATTCATATTTTGATGAATATATATTAAAAATAAAATTAATCAATAACAATGAATAGATGAAATTATTTATTAACACATGTCATGTATTTATTTATAGAGTATATTAGGTTCGTCCCATATAAATTTCTCATAATACGAATAAAATGATAAATACCTAAAATCAAAAATCTAGACATCAGATGCTATTTTGAATGTATTGATTTAAATTAATTATTATATTTTGATATCTAAAATAGTGTACAAAATTTATATTACTAGCATGGCCAACCAATAAACTAAGCTAACAAATTAAGGTAACATGTTGGCGGGCAGGCTAGTAGGTCAAGGCATGACACGACTCTACTAGGTAAGTGGATCGTGTTCATGGGGCAAGAGTGGGCTGCATATGTATATGTTCGAGTCCATCTCATAATTTTTTATATATTTTTTTAAAAATAATAAATAATTTATCCATCAAAATTACATTAATTTTTTTTAACCACTAATAAAATAAAATCCTGCCTCTCTCCTTACTCGTCTTATGCCAACCCTACAAATGAATTTTTTATACAAATAATATGGCTTGTTAGGTTAATGGGCCAAGGCCCATGCAAGCTAGTCGGGTGGGTCATATCGTGTTGGGCCCACTAAGCTAGCTAATCACGGGACATGTCTTGCGTTCAAAATGGCCTGGAAAATGGTGGCCATAGGGATATGACTTTTATGTTATTTTATTTTTAATTGACCTGTCAATTCTGGCTTAGATTAGGTTAATAATTAGTTTATATTTGAAATTTTCTATTTAATGGACATATTTCACACGTATTAAACATATAATTTTGTTTTGAAGGTCTTACACATCACCAAGCTTATCTTTTATAAATTATAAACCAACATATTGAATATATACTTTTTAACTGTCTTTTGATAATTATATTTGGTAAATATGTTAAGAGTTGCATCGCATGAGAACAATTTTAAAGCGGGTCTTTCTTTGTGATCATATTTTTTTTTCCTGCCAAAAAATACACACATATATATAAGAAATGTTGGCACCACCCATGATGATGGGTCTAAAAGAGAACACTCCTAAAGAAACAAAGGGTGATCTCATATGACTAAAATAATATTGTTTTAATTCTTTTTTCAGTTAAACAGAATATCGAAAAAATAACGATAAAAATAAGATCAAAACAATATCGTTTTGATATTTTTTTCAAAGTTAAAAGGACTTTTATCACCCTTATGTTTCTTGAACTTTTTTTAATCTAATAATAATGATATACTCATATAATTATACACATAATATTAAAAGTAATTAGAAAAATATTTGAATTCATTATAGGAAAAAAATTATTTTTTAAGGAACGTAGCGTATAATGCCGTCCCCAAGGGGTGTGGCTTGGTGGGGTAGGGTCCAGAATCTCACCTTGAGGTTCTGGATTCGAATCCATGGGTGCACTTCTTGTAAGAGTCTGGAACAGTCGGTGGTTTTACTTACGCCGCGACCCAGAATGGGTGGTTTGGTGGCGGGGTTTCCGTCGTTTCAAAAAAAAAAAGAAAAAAAAAAGTAGCGTACAATGCCATCAGCGTCTGTTAGCAGAGGGCGCACAAGCTTCTAAAATTATCATTCTTCAAACAGCAAGCAAAACGACATGCGTATTTTCAAACGACCTTGGCGGCGCGCGCACAACTGCCGGCGTACGTTAGTTAACTCGAGCTCACCAGCAACAGCCAACAGCGTTCTGTACTGTAACGACGATTTAACGGCTCAGCAGAAATGACTCTTTTTCCAACTTGACACGTCATCGTCATCCTCTTAAAAACCATGCCTTGTTATCACCTTAATCATCGAGTATTCGCTTCCTTTTTCTCTACACCCTTTTGAAAACAAAAAATAAAAAATAAAAATTGCTTGATCAAAAATAATTTTCCCGGGAAACAGAGGAAAAACAAATATTTTCCCGAGAAAATTTCCATGGAAGAATCTCCTGCTCAGCGTAGGTTCAAAGCCATCCAACACCACCTCGTCAACACCAACACTGATCAACACTCTAAGCTCCATCACAATCTCACCGCTGGACGCTTCTTTCAAAGTACACACAATTAACCACTTCGAATTTTCATTTTCTATGTTGTTGATGTTAATCGTGAGTGGATTTAATTTTTTATTATTATTTTTTTTTGTACAGGTCAAAATTACAGTGTGATTCTTCCAGAAAAATTACAAACGGGAAAATGGAATGTGTACAGGTAATGCTTTACTTTTAATTATGCATCTAAAATAAGATTGATACAAATTTCCTAATTGTTCCGTTATGTGTTTACTTATCTTTAATGATAATTTTGTGTTTTTTTTTTATTATTTTGGTATTTTTAAATTTAAAATTTGAAATTTCAGATCTGCGCGATCGCCTTTGAAACTTGTAGAAAGATTTCCTGATCATCCTGAAATTGGGACGTTGCACGACAACTTCATGTGAGAATCTGTTGTTCTAATTGGAATTAGCCTTGTGGCGTGTGCATTATGATTATTTTTAAGATCCATCGAGTTCTATTGTGAGGTGTGATAAAAAATCACAAGTTGATGTTTGAAATTCTTGCAACTGCAGACATGCCGTTGAAAGTTATCCAGATTACAAGTACTTGGGTGCGCGTATTAAAGTTGATGGCACAGTTGGAGGGTGAGTTTTTATTGGCTGATCATGTTTTTTTAATGTCATTTTGTATCACTTATTTTTACTCGTTAAAGGTACAAATGGATGACATATGGAGAAGCAAGTGCTGCTAGGAAAGCAATAGGCTCTGGCCTTCTATGTCATGGCTTACAAAAGGTGAGTCATTTTCTAGAGAACTTGATTTTGTTACTCTTTAATGATAATCTGTTGTTAAATTTAGAATAGAATTTTAATAGTTTGTACATTCCATGTTGGTTTTTAATAAGTAGTTCATGGCATCTTTTGATTTCTTATGTAACAGGGAGTTCGCGTTGGACTTTATTTTATAAACAGACCGGAGTGGTTGGTTGTGGATCATGCTTGCTCCGCATATTCTTATATCTCAGTTCCTTTATACGATACTCTTGGTGTGTGTTTGGTAACTCAAGCTGGATCTTCCCTAGTTTGCCCGGGCCTTTGTAATTTTATTTTATTTTATATCCAGGTCCAGACGCTGTTAAGTATGTTGTAAATCATGCTGAGATACAGGCAATCTTTTGTGTCCCTCAAACTTTGAACATGGTGAGGTTTCTATTTGGTCCTTCTAAAGCTGCAAATTAGTTAAGGAAATTATGCATAGTTAGCCAGACGTCCTTGAATTAGAGTATATAAAACTTGTTACTTTGGCAATGAACTTGAGTACATTTTATCGTGCTTCTATTTAGTCTCACTGCCTACGAAATGTGGGATATAGAAACTGTGTAAATTAATAAAAGCTTCGACCTTATGAGGCCATTATATCGAAATCTCTCATTTTGTTTTGAATTTGCATCATTTCTTATGTCTCTCCTGAAATTTGCAGTTATTAAGCTTCATTTCTGAGATTCCATCTGTACATCTTATAGTGGTGTGTACTTTTCGATTATCTAAATTGGTTTATTAAGCAAATTAAAAGTATTTATCGATGTTATTTTTTTCATACCTTTTTCTTCTTGTCTCTCTACTTTGCATCCTTCCTACAGGTGGTGGGAGGGGTAGATGAACACTTACCTTCACTTCCCTCAACATCCAGTGTTAAGCTTATATCATATCTAAAACTGCTAAGTCAGGTAATTTTGAAGATCAATTTTTATTCTCCAATTTATTTTTGGCATGTAACACTACTGATCTGAATCTTGTGAGTTTGTCACCTCACCTGTGTCTTCTTTAAGGGCCACAGTAATCTGCAGCCTTATTGCCCGCCAAAGCCTGAGGATATTGCAACTATATGCTACACCAGTGGTACCACGGGAACACCAAAGGTAAGAGAGTTTTAACTTTGTTCTATGCTTCTGCAACTCAAGTGATATTTTTCCAATGATTTGGTTGCCCACATCATCTGATAGGTAAAATATTCACTTTCATGTTTTCTTGAAAGGGAGCTGTATTGACACATGGGAACTTAATTTCAAGTGTTGCTGGTTTCAGTCTTGCGGTCAAATTTTATCCCTCAGACATGTGGGTTCAATATTCAAATTATTAAATTATAATTGTATTTTTTGTTATAAAAGTTTTGAATTCTGCTTTTTATATGCCGTATTATTTGTTATCTTTTCCAGTTACATATCCTATCTTCCTTTGGCACACATCTATGAAAGAACTAATCAAATTGTATCAGTGCACTATGGTGTTGCTATTGGTTTCTACCAAGGGGTACGTGACTTCAAACATCATATATTTTATTATCTCCTTGTATCTTCAAGGGTGTTGTGTCCACTAGCTGTGTAGTTGGTTAATCTTGTTAATGCAAATGCTTAACAATTTTGAAAGACGACGTGTATTTTTCTTTCTAGAAGTGTATGTATACTATTTTTTTTTTTTTCCAGGACAATCTGAAGTTGATGGATGATTTGGCTGTTCTAAAACCAACAATATTTAGCAGTGTTCCTCGGTTGTATAATCGAATATATGCTGGGTAAGATAATTGTTGTGTGCTGCATAATTTACTTATTGGCTGTAATTGTTTTGGTCAATCAGTCATGTCTGATTTTTAGTCAATTTTTATAGAATCACAAATGCTGTAAAGACTTCTGGGACTCTGAGGGAGAAGCTATTCACAGCTGCTTACAATTCCAAGAAGCAAGCTATAGTTAGTGGTTTGTATGCAAAACCTAAGCCTTTGTTTTTCATTGTTCGTTATTGTATGAATGTTTAAATTGCCTTCTCCATCATGTAAAATCTAACCCATAAACAGCATAGAATACACAAATCAGAAATGAGATCACTAGGCCTGAACATCTACAGTTCCTGGAACTAGATAACAGGCTGGTGCATCTATTTGTGCTTGTCATTATTCATAACACATATAAACTATCTAACAAAGTTATTTTAGGCCAAAATCCATCACGGATGTGGGACATGTTGGTATTTAATAAGATAAGGGAAAAACTTGGAGGACGAGTTCGTTTCATGGGATCAGGTGCTTCACCTTTGTCTCCAGATGTAATGGACTTTTTGAAGGTGTAAGTTAATTCTCTAAGATGGTGAAACCATCTCTCTCTCTCTTTCTTATGCATATACATATACACATATAACGAGAGTCATCTTTTTTATTGTTGCAAATACCCAAACTGGCAGGTGCTTTGGTTGTCAAGTAGTTGAAGGGTATGGTATGACCGAGACTTCTTGTATCATAAGCAGTATAGATGAGGGTGACAACTTATTGGGTCATGTTGGATCTCCTAACCCTGCTTGTGGTGAGTTTTTCTCCATGACTTAGAAATTGAGCATCTTAGTGCACGTAGTAAGTCATAATTATTAATATTATTTTCCTTTTTGTCAAGAAAGAGCACAAAAGCCTCAGAAGCCAAATGTAATTTATTGTACTTGAAGAAAAGTTTCTTTTTTCCTATTTTTATGTGTGATAATTTGTGTCTTGTGTTTTCTTCTTTCAGAAATTAAACTTGTGGATGTCCCTGAAATGAATTACACCTCTGAAGATCAGCCGTATCCTCGTGGTGAAATCTGTGTCAGGGGACCCATTGTCTTCCAAGGCTACTACAAAGACGAAGTTCAAACGTAGTTGACCTTCCTCTGTTTGATATTGTCACTAAGTCAAATTTTACAAATGTTTTAGTCTTCCTCATGGCTCAATTGATCGGACAGGAGAGAAGTGATTGATGGTGATGGTTGGCTGCACACAGGAGACATCGGGATATGGTGGCCCGGTGGCCGACTTAAGATTATAGATAGGTGATAGTTGCATTTTTTTTCATATTATTTGGAATTATTTTCTCTGCAAAAATTGATCTGACCCTCTTTTATCTGTTTCCCCAGTCTTTGAAAAAGTTTTATCGGGCTTGAATATATGATTACATTGTTTAGAGGGCTGAATTTTTGAACACCATTGTAAGAGTATATTCAACTTTTTTTTCCTTCTAAGAGTGGAATATGTTCAACTTATGACAGGAAAAAAAACATATTTAAGTTGGCACAAGGAGAGTATGTAGCACCAGAGAAGATTGAGAATGTCTATGCAAAGTGCAAGTTTGTTTCGCAGTGCTTTATATATGGTAGAGTTGGACCTTATTTGTATGTGTTACTTCCCTGCCACAGATTTTTACTAACTTCTTGACATGATCATAGGTGATAGCTTGAACTCTTGTTTAGTAGCTGTTGTTGCAGTGGATCCTGATGTTTTAAAAGATTGGGCTGCATCTCAAGGAATCAAGGTCATTTTTTTTCTCTTTCCGTGCTACTTTCCATTTCATAGCCCGAATAGGTAACCTTTTTTTAATGATGGAGAAACGATAGGAAGAACAAGAAAGGATACAAATTTAGATAGAAAGCGCAAAAAATAGAGTAAATAGAGGGGAAAATCATTTATTCAATAACAAATTGGGTCCTAATGTTGCCATAAAACTGTTAAGAGACTCTTCTGCTTTCTGTCAAAGCATTAGTTGGAGCAGCTGGTTTTGAGACTATTTAGATGGGACAACAACTGGCTTTGAAACTATTTAGATGGGACAAAGGTTTAACTATTTATGAAAAATCACTAAGCACGCACAAGAACGTTTACTTGAGCTTTTAATCATTTTAGGTATGATAGAGCTAAACTTGTAGCTACAGTTGGTTTGTACGAGGATTACTTTGAACTAATAGCGGAAACACTGCAACACATTGGATTTGATAGTGTCATCAGTATGCAACCTTTTCTGCATTCGACGACTTTCATTTAGTGTTTTGGTGCAATTGTTTATACTGTCAGACTTGATTATCGTCAAGTCTGAGTCCTTCCCTGTCGTTTACATCTGAACAAGGAAGTTTTTTAATTTTGAGCTAATTTCATGTTGCATACATGCAGTTCGAGGATTTACAGCAGTTGTGCAGTGATTCGAGGGCAAGAGCCGCCGTTCTTGCTGAGATGAATGAAACCGGAAAGGAAGGCCAGGTAACTTCTTCCCCAAATATAATTTTCACTCCCTTTGGGACTCTGGTGCTTATCGTTTCTCTTTTATTGCAATGGTATGTATAGTTGAGAGGTTTCGAATTTGCAAAAGCTGTGACTCTGGTGCCTGAACCGTTCTGTGTGGAGAATGGCCTTCTCACTCCAACCTTCAAGGTAAGTTGCTTCTTTTTTATCCTATTAATAATCTAGGCCAAGAAAACAATTACATATCGTTTGGATGCCAAGAAAAAAGGAAGAATAGCTTTCTGTAATTTTTTTGAAACCAAAACAGACACAGAAGTGAACTAAAAATCTGAATTTTTTTTCCAGATCAAGAGACCTCAAGCCAAGGCACGTTTTGCAAAAGCAATATCAAGCATGTATGCTGAGCTTTCAACGTCTGATCTAACTCCACAGCAGAAGTCACATCTATAAATTTATATTTAGAGTACCCAGACACGTGGTGCCAATCGAGAGAGGTACAATCAAATTCATTAATCCAAATCGGCAGCTGGAAAAAAAATCTCAGAATTTGATTGTTGTTGTAATTCATATGTAATTTACTGAGACAATGTTTTTAGAAATAGCACAATGACATAAAAGATCTATATAGTCATCCCATCCGAGTGGCACAAATGTAAGAAATGGACTTCAGCTGGCATGCTTCAGTATGTTAATCATTGTGAAATAATAGCCAATATAAGCATCACTATGTTTTCAGAAAACAAAAAAAAAAAACAGAAACAGAAAAGAGGCCATAGACTAGTTTCACTCTATAAGTTTTCCCGTATTATTTTTTAATGCAATTCAATGTTTCTGTACAAACCTACAATTCCTCTTGCTGTGGTTGAATCATGGAGCAGCAAAGACTCGAGGGAATTACTCTTTGACAACAGGTTGTGTGTTGTTCCAAAGCCATTGACGAGCAGAGCCATCCAGCAATGGCGAGACCTGTCACAGATATCAATCACATTAAAAATCATAATCGTTATGCGGCAAACCAGAATTACAAAAAAAACACCAGAACGCAGGACTTAAATGAACTCATATGAATAGGATCCATCAAGATAAAAAAATCCTCCATATGCAATCTTGGATTAGTTTGGATGCCCTATAAAGTGTTCATCATAACAAAATAATTTTCCCCCTTGAGGACCAGAACATGGTGATGGGAATATACAGATAGGCAAATTGTAGGTTTATCAATGGCCCCGAATTATCATAGTCCCTTACATTTTTGAGACTGTATATAATGTGAACGGTTTTTGGTGTATGTTATGGACATGTGTGCATATCAAAAGCAAAACAGTCTAGAGCCAGCTGAGAATGTTATCTAGATTTGCACTTACCTTCTCCCAAACTTGTGAGTGGTACTTGTTGAGCCAATCAATCTCAGATGCAGACAGCAAAGATAGATCAATCAATTTTGTCTGCAAGTGAAAAATATTTTTAGAAAAAGGGAAAGGGCAGTAACACTCCCATGGTTTGTTGAAATGGTCATGGAGACCGCCTTTTGGACAATTATGGTCACATAGGCCCTTTTTTGGACAATTATGCCCAAATGAAATACAGTTGGGTCACTATAGTCAACGAGCATGACTGTCCAAAAAGAAGTCTCCGTGACCATTTTGCCAAACCAGGGGTCCCTTTAAAAAATCGCAGTATAAAAATCTGAATATAAATTATAAACAGAGTTTGAAAGATAGCAGTTGAAAGGAAAGACTATAACAGTAAGCAACCTGATTCTCATAGCATACCTGAATGGGAACAAATGTGAGTTTCTCAAATCCAAAATATGAAACTCCCCCAAACCGATTTGGTGTGTCAACTTCTTTGACATAGAGAAGATTCTACAAGATGAGGAGAAACTAAATTACAACAGTCTGAGACTGCAAGAATAATGAGCGAAAAATGATGTTACGTATCATTAATTTAGCAGAAATGTCAGTTTATCAAAGATGAGCATGAAAAAGCACCAATGAGTTCAAATTAAGCAAGCATCAGGAAATAAGTACTGTAATTGGATACCACAAGTATCTCCGCCAGGTTTGTCAGTAATTGCAGTTGAGCTTGATTATTGAAAAAATAGAAACATTGCTGAGTGAATGTTATACCTCAATCCGAATGCCAAAGGCATGGTCTTCATAATAGCCAGGTTCATTGCTAACAATCATGCCTTCCACTAGGGGAGTCATATTCCCATATCTAAAGCTAATACTCTGGGGGCCCTCGTGAACATTCAGTGCAGCTCCTACACCATGGCCAGTCCCTAATACATTGAAGGAGAAATGAATGACGAACCAATAACTTCTCTAAATCAAGTCCTATAATCATGATTGCAAAGTTTTCCAATAACATATTAAGGCAACACAAAGGCAGAACAAGTACCATGTCGATAATCAAGTCCAATCTTCCAAAGGGAAGAACGAGCAAAAGCATCCAATAAAAAACCAGGAGTACTTTCTGGGAATACTGCCTGATCAAGAGCTATATGACCCTGCGATCATACAAATATATTCAGAATGCACCAAATAGCGAGGTTCTTCAACATAAATATCATGGTATAAAGAAGTAGGAATGTTAAAGAAAACAAAAACTAGCTGGGCACAAGCATAAAAGAGGGAAGAAAGTTCAAAGCATTGGATGGGTAATGACAACACGATAGCATTGAGTTCCTTTCTAAATAGAGATGGGTTATCTGGGAAATTTGTTATGAGAGTAGAAAGCCTATTCACTTAATCCAGATTAAAAAAAAATCCAGCACCTGTAAAACTCGGGTGAAGCATTCCTTCTGACGAGCTGTAGGTTCTCCAAAGTGCACTGTTCTAGTTATGTCAGTTGTTCCATCAACATATTGAGCTCCACTGTCTAATAGGAATAGCTTTTTGGGATCCACAACACTGCATTTCTCTGGTTCTGGTTTGTAGTGAATGATAGCACCATTTGCACCTGAGCCTGAAAGACCATCCTAATCGTGAGCAATAATATTGAGAAACAGATAAGAACAATTGTTGCAATAAATTTCCATATGCAAAGTAACCGATATATCTCCCAAGTATATGACTATCAAGCTCATAATTACATAAGCGGTATTTTCTTCTCATTTTTTTAAAAGATATTCACTGATTGCTGATAACTAACTTCCACATAGCAGAAGAATTATACAAGGAAAAGTCCGGAAGAAAACATCTTTCTATGGTAACATTGAGCAATGAATCTATGTAAATCAGATTTAAACTTAAGTGTATAAGCTAGAATATAGGTAATCAAGAATTCAGAAAAAATACCGCTTATGGTATCGAAGCTGGTATCTAGAAAACCGGCCTGCTTTGACCGGAATTCAAGAAGTTTATCTGCAACATCTACCTCTGTTAGTTTTGCACCATTATGAATTTCTTCTTCCAGCCAGACCCAAAACTGTGCTAAAGCAGCAGCATCCCTGCAAAGAGAACATCAACATATTTCTTAAGGGCCCTTTAGTTGATCTACTTTCTCACAGACAAGACTAATAGAAGATTTCTTCTAACCAAAATAATAAGTTACATTCTTAAGAAGATAGTGAATGAATGTTAATGGATCCCGAGTTTTATCCTGGTCTTGCTCACAATATAATTTTCATGACCTTTTCTAGGAGAAAGTTCCAAGATATTTTCTCAGAAATATTCCACAAAAAATTATATCCTCAAATTGACTTCTTATCAGTTTTCACACATTACTCTTGAAAGAGCAACTCCATGTAGACTCTTGCAACTTAAGGCAGGCTATTACATACAAACGCTCAGCCATGCTTCAGAAAAAAGCATCAAGCCATTGAAAACATTCAATGACATGCAATACACTCAAATAACTTCAGTAGCTACTGTTGGAAGAATTAATTACCTTAAATGAGAGTTCCGCATTCCTTCTAGCTCAGCAGAATTTTTCACTGCCTTTGAGAAGGCGATAGGGGATGTCCTGAAAATCCCAGTGGGTCCTCCAGACTGACCATTGGTGTCACCATCTGTCTTAGTCTTACTTTTTTTATTATCACTACTAGTGAGATACTTCCCACGGGCAATCTTATAGGTGTTCATAATAGCAGCATTAACAGAGGAAGGGTCCAACCAAAATTGAGCTCCTTGAGCTGCCAAACTGAAAGAGGAGAAAATGCCATTTATCAGCTTGTAGCGGTAATCAATTAGTTTACATGAATACATATCAAGGACAAAACATTTGGCATGTTAGACGAAAATGCAGCCCATTGTAAGCAACAGTTCTCACACCACTAGCCAGATTGTAGTTCATATTATTCTAACAGCCACAAAGTTTGATGCACCTTATAAATGTAATAAACAGACATTTCAGACTACCATTGATGTAGGTGCATGGTATTTTTGCACAATGTGATGTCAAATTGAACAAAAATAGAAGGAAAAACTTATTCACAGTATTAAACAGATAACAATTCTGCAAAGCATGTTTTCAGAGCAAGAATATCAAAAGCCCATAAAACCGACCTTTTTATTTCAGAAAGGATGGAATCGTATGGCCTCAACTCTACACCAGCATTCTTCAAGTGATCCATCACATCTGGAGTGACCTTTGAATCGTCTACAAATAATTTTGCCCCATCAATTTCCATGATCAAGTAGGCATACATAACAGGCGAATGTGGAACATCACTTCCTCTCTGCAAAGCAAATTAAGAGAATTATTCTTATTGATATATAAAGATAAAAACACAACATTGCTGAATGACTAAGTTTACCACAAAAATTTGCTCCAACCTCCGAACTATTTAAGCAGCTTTAACTAATTTCCAGAATACAGGCAGTGCATTACGCTACAATGATTCTAAAAAGTCCACTTAAAATTGACAAAGCACTTCCAAGGGAGAAGATTAAATTATTACCAAATTCAGCAGCCAGGCGATTTCATCAAGCATGGATATCACAATTGCAGATGAACCAGCATCAACAAGTTCTGACCTCAGGGAAGATAGCTTTGATGTCACATCAATTCCAGCATATTTCAGATCATGTACTCTCATTGGTTTATTTGGAGGCTTCGGCCTTGATTCCTTCCATATAACATCTACAAGATTTAGATCATACAAATACACTAACTCATGATTCTTCTTAGCTATACCCTCCTTCAATTCCTCTGCAGCATCCGAAGAGAAAAGAAACTGCTCCCTTCACATTATCAAAGAAAAGGGGCATCAAGCACATGTAAGTGCTTATAGAATAACAGAACAGATTACAAGAACCAACGAAATTTAGGAAGTTGAGGAATTGCTCACGGGATCAATACCAACTCTGCCTCCCGGGGCCAAAACATCATTTAGCCATTCAATTGTTGTAGGGACTCCAAGATTACCACTCCGCATGAGAATCCAGCTAGAGCTCAACTGCTTTTCAGCCTAACCATCATAAACAGAGATAATTAGCTGCTATGTTTCAAACTAGATAATTAAATGTATAAAAATCCTGGTGCTGTAGAACACAAACCAAAAATAGTAACTATGAAGAAGGTGCAAAGTCTAAAAGCAAGAATATTAACTTTTAATTATCATACCTGGAGAAAATAACGACCGTCTGTCCAAAGAGCTGCTTTATCTTTTGTAACGACAGTAGTGCCAGCACTACCCGTAAACCCGGATATATATGCCCTCCTCATATAACATTCAGCAATAAATTCACTCTGGACATCCAAAAAGAAGGCTGAGTAACTTATAGATGTCAATAATTACATTGCAAATAAGCATGATCAATAGATCAAACAGTGACAGAATTCTACCTCAAAAAACAAAAAATTAATCAAAAACGGGGAAAAAAGGCACTGTCCTAAACGACGGTCTAGGCGGACGCCTAGGTGCTAGGCGGCACCTGACCATCCCTAGGCAGTTGCTGATGGAAAACTCTATATCTATGGCAGATGGTGAGTTTTATAGGCGCATGAAAGCCGGAAATGGGGTCGCTGGCGGTTTCTGTTCAGGAAGAAAAGGCGTGTGTTCCGATCAGCGACTAGATGAGGTACACATGGAGGCCACGCCTGGTGGCCGCCATCGACCCCGGCCTGAGACTATCAAACCCTAACCATAGCACTAATTGAACCCAAATTTCTAAACCCTAACCAAGTTGACCTCAAATTGCCATAACTTAACTTAAATTGAACCGTAAACCTAATTATACCTAAATTTTTAAAACTAATAATTTGTTTGAATAAAAAAAATCCGCCTGGCGCCGCCTAGAACATCGTACGCCTAGCGTTTTTTCAGAACCATGAAAAAAGGCACAAAATCAATAAAAGAATTAAAAGCTTCGAAAATTTCATATAATTTGCACTACGCAAACAGAGCCCACTTGGATTTTGATTTCAAAACTACCACAATAGGCCACGAACAAATTAAAAACATCCAAAAGATCCAAAATTTAAACCTGATGAGCATCCTGAGAAGGTATGATATATGCGTCAATATTAACACCCGGCTTCGAAAACAGCTCCCTAAGACCACGGAGCTTCTCGTCCGGGGCATCCTGGGTCCTGCTGAACTCCGAAGAGGGTTTGGCGGTGATGGACGTGCAATTTCTGATAAAAAGCGGGGGCTTTGTGTTATTTTTGGAAAATGAGAGGTGGGTTTGGAAATTTTGGAAAAAAAGCGGGAGAGAAAGAGAGGACAGGAATCGGAAATGAAGGGAAGATGATTTCGTAATGGATGGTGAGAGAGAGAGAGGACGCATTGCTTGTGATGGTAGCGAGTTCATACTAGCGATTCTCTAAAGAGAAAGAGAGGGAGAGGTGAAGATAAGGTTTGTGTTTTGTAAGAATGGAAGGTATTTGTATTTCAGTTCAGTTTGTTTGGTTTCACGGAGGAGACCAGATGAAGATGCGTTCCAAACGATGTCGTTTTCCAATCATAGAAACCATTTTATTTATTAGCATTTTATTTATTATTTAAGTTGGATTTGATAATATAGAAATATCCTGAAAACGCTGCCGTTTCGTTCTTCAAAATTAGAAAATAATAATAACGGTCACTTTCCTCTTTCTCCAATCTCCACTGAGAAATTTCCATTCTCCATTAGATCTCTTCACTCAACATCAATCAAAAAAAAAAAAAAACGAACATGGCGATCATAACTGAAGAACCTGAACCACGACAACAAAAACAGAAGGAACAAGAAGAGCAGCCATTGCAAAAACAAATTTCACAGACCAAAAAAACCCCACACACAAATCCTTTTTCATTTTGGTGCTATTTAGTTCTTTTTGTTTCTCTTATAGCTCTTCTCTTCGTTTCATTCACTCCTCAAGACAACAATGCCAGGTCTTGGTTTCTCAGCTTGAACGGCTCTCTTCGCCAACACTACTCTAACGGTCGTATTATCAAAGTTCAAACAAGCCCTAATGGACCCCCCATCGAAATTTTCACTTTCCAAAATGGCGCCGAATCGACTGAGAATGTGTTTATCATTCATGGGTTGGGGCTCAGTTCGTTTGCTTTTCGAGAAATGATCGAGTCTTTGAGGTCTAAAAAGGTTAATGTTATAGCCGTTGATTTGCCTGGAAATGGGTTTTCTGATAGATCAACGATGGAGAATGAAGAGAGGTCAAATGGGGTGTTTCAGATGTTTAAGGATGTTTATGGGTTGATTCAAGAAAATGGTTTTTTCTGGGCGTTTGATCAGATTGTTGAGACAGGGCAGATTCCATATGAGGAGATAATGAAAGCTAGGGTTTTGGAGAGGAAGAGTGTTAAAGTTATTGAATTGGGGAGTGATGAGTTTGGAAGGGTTTTAGGGCAAATTATAGATACTTTTAATTTAGCTCCCGTTCATTTAGTTTTACATGATTCTGCTTTGTCAATGAGTGCTAATTGGGTTGCTGAAAATCCTGGTTTAGTTAAAAGTGTAACGCTTATAGATACTGGATTAAAGCCTGCTTTTCCTTTGTTTGCTTTGAATTCGCCATTGATTAGGGAGTTTGTTTTAGGAACTTCGTTTTCATATCGGTGGCTGATTAGGTTTTGTTGTATGGAGAAGATTGGTGGTTTTGATGTTGAGGGTAATAGAGTGCTTTTGAAGGGAATGGATCGGTGTAGAGCTGTTTCTGAGATTGGGAGGAAGCTGAATTCCAGCTTTGATATAGGGGAATGGGGCAGTTTGGATGGGATAAAAGGAATTTCAATGCAAGTACTTTGGTCTAGTGGTTGGTCTAAGGAATGGAGTGAGGAAGGAAGTCGAGTTGCAGATGCACTTCCTCAGGCTAGATTTGTCAGACATTCAGGAGGACGGTGGCCTGAGGTGAGGATTTATTGTGTCCTAAATTTGTTACTCATTTGCTTTGTGTTATGATTTTATAGTGTAGAAATTTCTAATTTTTGATTCTTTTGGATGGCTTTGGTTTGATACTCTAATTACTGATAATCAGATATACTGATTCTGGAAATGGTAGTTTTCAATTTTTTTTAATCAATGAGGATTGACGTTAGGTCTTAAACGTAACAATCGAAAATGCATCCTGGACAAATGTTCTTCAGCTTATTGTATTAGTTAGAAAATGTCTTATTAGTATGTCCAGCAAATTTCTGCTGCATTCTTGGATGTTAAATAGACTATAGGAAATCATTTAACTGACTTTGGTGCCCGTAGAAGTTAGCTGATGGTGTGCTTGGAGTTGACTAACAATCGACAACTTGAGTTGGATAAATTTCATCCCTGAATGGATTAGGCAAAGGAAAAGCATTTATATTTAGATGATCTTTTATTTCACGCCTTACAAATTGTTAGCAGATACTTTATGTGCTTTGAAATCATATCCCTGCACGATTCAACTGATTCCAAAGTAATGTGAATTCTAAATTCTTATCAGTGAATGATGCCTTTATAGAAAAATTAGATCAGAAAATTGATCACTTCATGCATGTCTTCTCTTTTTAGATCTTCCTACGCTTAACAATATCCATGCATTGAGGTACACTCAACTCAGTGATGCTTAGATTAGTCGCTTAAATTACTCGTCATTTAGCAGCTCAATGAAACAGAGAAGCAAAAACTCATCAGAGGCATACCTTGCTCTGGATTTGAATGATGGTAAGAAATGATGCAACATGAAGTGAATAAATTGTATCAATAAAAGTGTTGGAATTCATTTAGATCCACTTGCAAGTGATAGTATCACACTTCAATTTGAATTTCAAAAGTGCTTCTCCCCTACTTCCTGTTTCTTCCCCTTTTTTCCTGGGGAGGGGGTGGTTACATGGATTGGAATCATCACTTGAATAGATATCCCACATTCTTTTCTGATGATTTGGCAGATTATTTCCAATTCACTCTGAAGGCTCCCTCTGTTTTATTGTCACTTCAATATTTTAGGCATCTTTTCAGTTTAGAAATTAATTAAGCTCCTATCTTCGCTTATTTCAGGTAGATTCTGCTGATGAATTAGCAGAGCACATTGCTGAGTTCGTCTCCTCGTTACCAAAAACTGATAGACAAATGGGGGAAGAGTCCATACCCGAGCATATACAGAAGATGTTAGATGAAGCAAAAAGCGGCGACCATCATCATAGTCACAGTGGCCATGACCACCATGATGGTCATGCTCATTCAGCAGACTATATGGATGCATATGGGCTTGGCCATGCATGGGGTCAATGATCTCTGTCTTCGTCTCTCTATGAGTAATCATTTAACTGGAGCTTCAGCATTACATTACCTACCACAGGGAGAAAAGCTAGCTTATGATGCTTTCCCGATACCTTGTTGTAAAAGATTCTCCATTTTTACAAGAAGTTTGTAATCTTTTTTTTTTTTTTTGAGCGGATTTTGTTTGTTATCACATTGAAATTGAACAACCCTCTTGTTTGTGTGAACTGTGAAGTGACATATAACCGTGTTTAGTTTGACTGTTTGAGTGCCAAAAAAAAAAAAATTGAAACTGCTTCAGTGGATGATTGTATCCATTAGAACCTTATCTAAGCTTCATTTATTTATTATTATTTATTGTTATTAAGATTATAATTTTATCATATTCTTTTATCAATCACTAATATGAGTTATAATGATTTTTTTTTTTGGAAAAAAAAATTATTTAGCTAGATAAAATAAACAATGTGTTAATCTTATTTTTTATATTTAAGTCATTACTTTAATCAATAATTATAATATATTAAATTTTCACATATTTCTATATCTACAATTTACTTTAATCAATGTTTATATTACATTGAGTTTTCATACATCTCGAAATCTACAACACACTTAAATCAATGTTTATAATACATTAAATTTTCACACATTTTGATATCTACAACTCATTTTAATCAATATTTATGATATATTTAATTTTTATACTTCTCGATATATATAATGTACTATCATTTTTATCAGATTCATATATGTTATTTTATATTCCACGTATCTTATTATGATCTTATATTTATATATAGGGGTATTGAGATGTATTGAAAAAACATGATAAAATTAATATAATAATATATTTTTATTTTAATAGACAACTTCATTTAATGAAATAATATATTAACTTGATTGACTATACCGGTTTTGGTTATTGACAAAGATTTAAAAGATCACATGTATATAACTCGAAAATTGATCATCCCCCCTCCCTGCCAAGCCTAACAGCCCCCCCCCCCCCCTTTTTTTTTGGAAAGTTACAAATATTATACACATTACAAAATTTATATATTTATATATATTAATTTAAAAATAATTATATACTAGTTATAACTTCGTTTGTCATTTTATTAATTATTTTTTTATTTTATAATTTTTATTAATAAATATTACAGATTTTTTATCTATTCATTTATTTTTTTGATTCATTTTAATTTAATTAATACTACTCATGTATAAAAAAATATATATAATTTAAGCAATATAATTTTTTTTTGTTCGAAATTAAAAGAAAAAAATTTGATAGAAGGGACGCCCCTTCTCTGATAGGGGAACGATCACTCGCCCCAGAAATGAGCTCATTTTTTTAAAAAAAAATTCGAAAAAAAAATAAATGAAAATATGTATTTTTAAATTTTTTTTTTTTAAAAAAAAATATTTTATTAAAAGTTGTGTTGATTCTGATTCTGATTTTATATTTTCTTTATTAAAAGTTGTTTGTCTTATTTAATTTCGTAAATCAGTATTCATATATACTTTTATTTTTTTAAAATATTTTATTAAAAGTTGTGTTGATTCTGATTCTGATTTTATATTTTCTTTATTAAAAGTTGTTTGTCTTATTTAATTTCGTAAATCAGTATCCATATCTACTTTTACTTTTCTTAAAAATATTTTATTAAAAGTTGTGTTGATTCTGATTCTGATTCTGATTTTATATTTTCTTTATTAAAAGTTGTTTGTCTATATTTAATTTCGTAAATCATTATCCATATATACTTTTACCTTTTTTAAAAAAAAACTATTTTATTAAAAGTTGTGTTGATTATGTTTCTGATTCTGATTTTATATTTTCTTTATTAAAAGTTGTTTGTCTTATTTAATTTCGTAAATCAGTATCTATATCTACTTTTACTTTATTAAAAGTTCTTTGTTTTATTTGTGTTTACTTCTTATATAAAGAGGTAGTTTGTAAGTTTGAAGGTAAGATCATTTGAATCTCTCTCATCTCACTCTCTCTCTCCCCTTCAACATATCATTCTCTCTTCTTAGAATATAGTTGTCATCTTCGGAAAACATTATGGATAACTGTAACTTGGGCTCATTTTCAGATAGTTGGTCAGGCGAGAATGAAGTTTGAAGTGGGGAAAGGATCTACAGCAATAGTCGCGATTATACAATTGAATTTACTACAGACCAGGTTATTTTATCGTTGTATTATGTATATTCGTTATTTATTTTTAAAGTGTACAAATTATGTATATTTTTTATTTATACATATTCGTTATTTTTTTATATATATCTTTAAAAGTAGAGAAGATATGATAAATTGGGCGAAAAGAGTTGGTCTAGAAAATAATATTGTGATAGTGATTAAAAATTCTGCTAATTTGAAAGGCGGTAAGCTGCCAAAGTGTCATCTTATGTGTGAAATATGAGGAAAGTACAAACCACCGCAGTATCTTGTTGAAGGTCAATCCATAGTAAAAAATAGCGGGACAAAAAAATGTGAATGCCCATTTGAGCTGCGAGGTATACCAAAACCTCCAGACGGTGTTATGTAGGGATTAAATGTTACATGTGGTTTCCATAACCATCAAGTAGCATAATATCTTGATGGTCATGAATATCCGTCTAGGCTAAAACCGTTAGAGAAACAATTTGTGCTTGATATGGCCAACAACAACCGCACCTCGTGAAATTTTTAGTGTTTTAAATAAAGAG
This sequence comes from Zanthoxylum bungeanum, assembly GCA_019454045.1. Lineage (NCBI taxonomy): Eukaryota > Viridiplantae > Streptophyta > Magnoliopsida > Sapindales > Rutaceae > Zanthoxylum > Zanthoxylum bungeanum. The sequence continues at coordinate 501,504 of SKCR01028362.1, forward strand.
ACTTGTCAAATAGTACGGAAATCAGAAGCATTTACAATGTTATTTCCAGAAAAAAAAAAAAAAAAAAAAAAAAAAAAAAAAACGAAACGGGGTGGTCTAACTTCTATTCAATATGTTTTGGATCAATTGATTAAGAAAAATTATCTTCATGATTACCTTACAATCCAGACACAAATGAAATTACATATATTTTGTGGGTTCATCCTAAAAGCCTAGAGTTATCTGGTTAACTTTCCTTCTGTGTTGATCATTGATGCCACATACAAGACGAACGAGTATCAGATACCACTATTGGAGGTTGTTGGTATCACATCCACAATGCGAACTTACTCGCTTATGTTCGCATATCTTAGTAATGAGACGTCTGCGCAACTAACATGAGCATTATCAATCTTGAAGAAATTGATGGTTGAAAAGGGAGCATCATTGCCATCAGTTTTTGTTTCAGATCGGGATTTGGGGCTTATTAAAGCCATTGAAACATGTTTTCTCATGGCTCGTCACATTCTTTGTATTTGGCACATAAATCAGTGCGTAATGAAGAAATGTTGTCTTATGTTTGGTATGAAATGGAAACACGTTTATTCATCATGACACTCCCTTATTAATTCATCAACACAGTGGTCTTACCAATAGAAATGAGAGGTGATGCGCGAGGAGTTTAGACAATTCAATAGTGCTCTAAATTACCTTTGGGAGACATGGTTACACCCTTACATGACCGATTTGTTTCAGCATGGATTGATACATGTATGCACCTGAGAAGCAATTCAAGTCAATGTACAATTATTTTATTTCTTTACTATTTAAATTATGGGTCATTATTGTAAATTTTACTAATGAAAAATACAATATTTTTTTAAATTACAGGACAGAGTCTGCACATTCGAGACTAAAATTAATATTTGGGAAATATCATGTCATCCCTACAATTATCTTTTGAAAAATACACAAGATGATGAGAAATCGGTTTGGGGAAATTCAAAAGTCATTCGAGAAATCTTTGAACATTCCACGTCATACACATTTGCCTATGGAGATTTTAATCAAATAAGGTGTCAGATTTCGTTAGAGGCGATGGAGTACATTTATGATCAGTTGAAATGTGTTGAGGAAACATCTCACCAACTAGCCGTCATGTGCAACTGCTCGTTCAAAATAATATATGGATTGCCATGTATGCATGATATTGCATATTGTCTTCATCTTTCCATCCCAATTTCGATACAAAGTGTTGACGCACATTGGAGAAGGTTATCAATGCACGTACACGAGTTAAATTATGATGCAACACGGCCTAACAGGATATCAAACGTTGTTGAATTATTAGATGAGATGGATCCATGTATGCGAGAGCATATAATAGACAAGTTTCTCAATATGGCGGATCCATCTCAAAGCACAGTTCGAGTCCCTTCGTACAACACTGAACATAGAGGTCGACCTACAGGCAGAGATGAGCAAAGCAAACGTCGCATACCTTCTTTCGGATATGCTTCCACTTCAGGATCTAGGGTCACTCAACCAAGTGTACCGACTTTAGGGAGATGGGGTCGTGGGAGGCGATCAACTCATGACCAGTCTCAACTTCCACCGATATGTGATACCTATATTCAGAAATTAACTGTGGCATATCAACGTTGTATTTCTCACACTATTGATGTTCAAGCTGATGGTCATTGTGGATTTATAGCAATAGCTGCACTAATAATCGGGTATGGTGAAGAAGGTTGGGGTCAAGTACGATGCGATCTTATTGAAGAGATTCAACAAAATAAAGATTTATATGATCGACTTTATCCATCAAACAAGAGGGCAGACAATCTATTACACTTACTGCATTTATTCCAGTCGTCGGCACCAGAGGTACATTGGATGAACTCAATGAGTTTAGGAACTGTCATCGCTTCGAGGTACAATCTTGTACTGCATACATTTACTGAGAATGTTTGGAGTTGTTTTACTCACTTGTCATTAAGGTCCCCTGCAGTTCCAGAGCAAGAGCGTCAAGAAATAGCTATTGCTCATGTTGGCAGACATTTTGTGCAAGTTTTTTTACATCATCATTACCCTGTACCACCCATCCCAATGTGGTGGTGGGAACATTCATCGTACGAAGCTAAAGAATGAGTCATTCGAAGTATTGGGTATATCACCAAGTGCGCCGAGATGAGACTTTGGAGCAATATAGATTAGAATTTATGTTTTTATATTTTAAGTGTAAGTTCTTAAGTTGTTATTTGTACTATTTTTTAAATATATAAATTTTTATTTTGAGAACATTTTTATAATACATAAGTAGTGTTAAATAAATTAAAAAAGAATTATAAAAATTAAATGAATAAATGAACATCAAATAAATAATAATAAATATGAAATTTGTAATATTTATTAAACGAATAAAAAATAATATATATAAAGACTAAAAAATATAAATGTAAAAAAATTATAAAATTATAAAATAAAAAATTTAATTAATAAAATAAAATAATATATATGTTATTTTTATATTTATATATATATATATGTATATATCAATAAAAAAAATGGATATATATGGTTTATTGAAAATAGATTTTGGTGAAAGGAATGGGGCAATTAAGAAATTGTATGAGAGATAAAAAAGTCAAATATGGGAGGGGAGGGGAGGGGAAGGGAAGATAAGCACTCGTATAACTCTCGCGCGCGCGCATATATATATTGAAAAATAAAAATGGCAGCACACGGATATATTTATAACTAGTTAATTAATTATATTTGATTATTTGTCACCTACAATTTCAAAGGATAAGCCGATCAAAAAAATGGGCGACCAAAACGACGCCGAAGAAGAGACCCAAAACCAACTCCATTCATCCTCAGCCTCAATCTCCACCGCCGTAATCTCGCTAATGAGCTCCAACTTCAGCGCCCTCGCCTGCCCCGATACGCTGCGTTTAATCTTGTCAAAACTCAGCGTCACGGATTTGGCACGCGCCAGCTGCGTGTGCAGGTCATGGAGCTCCGTTGCGTCGGATAATAACATGATCGTCTTCGCATTCATGGCTCCTTGGAAGCTCAAAGAATTTGTGGGAAAGCCCTTGAATGGATCTTTCTGGAGAGATAACGGGATTGGAAAGTTTGCCATTTCGCATCGGATAGCGCGTGGAGACACCGTTGCTAGCCTCGCCGTTAAGTACTCGGTTCAGGTAGCTGAATTGGGTTTTTTTTTTCATTTTTTTATTTGATTTTTCGTTCTGGATAAATTTTGCTTGCTTATATATGGAGAAAGGTAATAGAAAGATTGAAAATTTATTGGAAATGTGTGTTGAATTTGTGAGATTTGTTCGAATAATTGTCTTGAAATTTAGCATAAACCTCTGCTATAGACGAGTTGTTTGATAAATTTTCTATATGTTGCTGCTTGGGCTGTTGTGCTGGATTCTTTTTGGATTGAAGCAAGCATCCTGGTTATGGAACATTGTGGAAGGCTAGGCGTTGATCGAGCTCCATGTGTGTGTAACAAAATTCAAGGAAAGGCCAACAGTGGCTGAGCCACTATCGTTTCGTTTGGTTTGTTAATGGGATAATTTTGCTTTGGCACTTGTGGACAGCTAGGGCTTTGATCGAGCTCCTCCGCTCTTAAAGAGTGTCAGGCAAGTAGTGTGAAGGTGTACTGTGAAGTGAAAGTGATGGTGGCTCCATACCTGGGGGAATCTCCGGGGGATCTCTGAGTGAAATTCAATTGGGAGTCTGAGGCAGATAGGCCAGATTGATCATTGATTCAACTGGCCCGCATGGCCCGGGGTTGCTGCCTTAAGAGAATGGGATTTATGTTCACTTGGACCAACGGGTGGGCGTGAACCGTGAAGGGGCCTGGAGTATCTCTGGCTTTTTTTGAAAATCAAATTTTGCCCCCCTAGTGGATCAATATTCTGGCTACGCCTCTGAAGGCCGCTGGCCCGCTGTAGCTTACCTAGTTTTTTTTTTTTTTAATGACATTCCCTTGGCTGGAAATGATGTTGATAAAGAGTTAGCTAGCTGAACAGTTTGATTTAAAAGACTTAGGAAAGGCGAGTTCTATTCTTGGTATCAACATATGTGAGTCTGGTAGAATAAAACTATAGCCTTATCTCAGGTTGCTTATATTGATAACATACTTTGAAAATCCAAAGAATGATTTTTATAATTCAGATGTGGAATTACATTCTCCAAGCATCACATACCCATTAAATAATCTTAACATTTATATACTATTTGGTATACAGTTTGGTAAGCTTATAAACTAGCTTATACTCTCACTGTAATACATATAACTAGCTTATATTCTTTGTCAATACTTTTTATCAAACGGTACCTTAATGTATATTTGTTTCTCGTTTTTGCAGGTTATGGATATTAAACGCTTAAATAACATGATGAGTGATCACGGCATACATTCAAGGGAGAGGTTATTAATCCCTATAAGCAATCCAGAAATTCTAATAGGTGGAACATGTTACGTAGAGTTGGATACTCATGCGAAAAGAGAAGTAGCAGTGCTATATCTGGAAGGTGCACCTGACCGAAAGCCTAGTGCTTTGTCGAATAAGGTGACCTCTATTCATGGCAAGAGAAGGATAATCAACTCCTTGAGGAGAAGCATGCAAGTTGATGATGAAACTGCTCGATATTACTTGTCTATTTCCAATGGTGACCCTCGAGCTGCACTCTCTGAATTCTCCGCAGATCTTGTATGGGAAAGGCAGGCTGGATTAGCTTGAAGGAAATTGACCAAGTACTACGTGGAATTGAATTCCTTCCTCAATTTATCCGCCTCTAGAGTCTAGTCTGTCCATGTTAGAAAAGGAAAATGCAATAATATTTTCCAAAGGGAGTTTGTTTAAATTGAATTATCCCATAAGTGTTGTGATGTATGTTGTTAATTCAATGTTGTGGTCAAATGCCTGTATCAGCTTTCCTTTTCTCATTGTTGTCTAAAGATAGTGTAATTATTCTTGAAGTGAATGTGACACACTTTGGTTACTTGATTTTTGTATTTTATGGATCAAGATAAATCTTTATTTTGGAATGAATTAATAAGAATGCAGGAGGGAGAAGTTTTAGATAGATATGCTAGAATGTTATCTGAAGAAAATTACAGGGACATTTCACAAGAACAGTTATGATGAAGCAGAAAATTTCAGTTCTATTTCCCAAACTTGAACAATTAAGCTAAGAAGTACAAGTAAGAAACCCAGTGGTGACTCAAAAAAGGGCACTAATGGCTTCTGTCATGTGATTTTTGCACAAATGAAACCCTAAAATTTCAGTAAATTCAGCCACTCATGAAGATTTGCCTTCATTAATTTCCTCATAGCAACAATGGCAGGTGCCACTAGAACATTTATGATTTCAATTAAAAAAAAAATCAAATTACTGAAGCACAAACTTGTGAAAACCAGAACCTGCAAAAATGGAAAAGGTTCAAAGTTTCTTTAAGAAACAGTATGTATAAATGACAGTAACATATGAAATCTAAAATGTTGTATCAGCCTCTCATATAGAATTCATCAGTAAAATCAGTTTCATGATGTGGGACTCGAATAAATCCTCTTCGACAATTGTGGTGTCTCCCCAAATATCAGCGAGAATCAATATAATTTTATAGTCTTAATAAACGTCTCGATATTAATTGATATAGATTTCTAAGTTATATTCGATACGATTTTAGATTCTCAATAAATCCCATATAATGATATCAGTAGATTTTTAAAATAATAAAAATAACCTCTGAATTTTTCAAAAGCATAAACTCATAACAACCATAAACAACTTTGAATGTGTATAGTATAGTTAATATAAACAGGCTGTCTATGAATTAGATTCTAATGTTGATTAATTAATTTAATCTTCACATTAGTCATCATTTATCTACTATTCTGTTTAGCTGGCTGACTGGAAGATTTATTAGCAGCCACATCTCATCTCATTTATAGCATTAAATTTGAAAAACCACCATTGTCACCTGTTTAATAATCTAATGCAGTTACTGTTTATTGTAGTTCAAGCAATTTTGAGGCAAGCTAGCATTGAAATCAATAATCCAACTTTTTTTTTTTGATTTATTTGGATCTCTCTGTTTCGATATCATTATCAATCTTAAGTTTTTTTTCGATTCTAGATAAATATCAGATAATTAATAAAGTTTTTTATTTAGATTTCAAATATATCAAAAATAATCGGATATAAAATCATGGTCATCCTAACAAATCATCATCTTCAAATTGAATTCAAATTCTTCAATTAGGATTTCTATTTTAATTCATCAAAAAAAAAATTATGCTTGATTAATGGTAAGAAATGATCTCTATTTGATAAAAAGGATAGTTGAATAATAAGTTGTGATGACAAAGTAATGATTATGCAATCAAGAATCATGTCCTAGTTCTAGTTATGACATTTTATATATTGCATTTTTAGTTCTAAAACAAGATAATGATAAATTGACCTATATTTACCACCAAACTACATTCTTTACGGATTAAATTGACCTACATGTCAATAAAAATTTTACCGTATATATAATAAAAATTAATAAAATGACGTCGTGTTTCATAACATTTATTCTCTCTTTATCTTATATGCCTTGAGTAAAGACCATATGTTTTTTTTTTAATGCATGTAGTTGACATTGACAAAATCAAATGTCTAATCTTTTTCATATTCATAAAGTTTGTTGCACCAAATTAAAGATATAAGAATTAGTAAAGGTAAGAAGACTGAATCAATTCTAAAGTGCTACTTTTTTTGAATTATTACAAACTACATATATTACAATATGTTATCAACTGGGATTCTAGATACATACAATTATAACACTGCCAAGAAATCAACCGAGATGTAGCTCGGGACTTACAAATTCTAAATCAGCCAAGACACAGATGAATCAACTCCCATAAAGAAGAATTTCTTCCTCCTAAAGAGGAAGTTTTGAGTCTTCACTGCTTTTGTGGGGACTCGAACCCATATCTCTCACCAATTCTAAAGTGCTACTTAAAAAGAATCAAACAAAGCAAATCCCACTTACTAATTAAAAAAAGAAAAGGAAAAAAATTTAAAAAGTGAGGAAACCAAGTGAAAAGAGGCTTCCAATGCAAATTGGAGTAAAATAAGAGAGTAGAAAGTTTTTGGTCGATGGAATAAATAGAGCTACCGTACAATTCATGTTGTGGTATATTTCTTACTTTTTTCCTTTAACATAAAATGCTTGATTCAATTGCCTACTGATACAAGGATATTAATATATGTATTCGGTTGATTCAATTAATGAATATGAAAATTTTAATCGTATCCGATTATAATGTATTAGGCTCCTTTTTGGGTTCTATTCACATGAAGATTTTGTGTTTATTTGAACGGGATGACAATATCCATTTCATACCCGTCCAATTAACGAATATAAAAAATTATCCGTTTCTAATATACCGAAGCTCCACGGACCCTAATCCCGTAGAGATTTTTTTATCTCTAATGTCAATCATTGAATTGCTCCAATACTTTCAACATATTTGCGTTTCTTATAAGAGTCTGTAACAGTCGGAGGTTTTACATATTTCACTTAAGTCCGGAATGAGTGATTTGACAGTGGGGTTTCCAACGATTTCAAATATATATATATTTAACTATTGAATTATGAATGATAACATGACATTACAAGAAGTATAAGGACAGAATTAGAGATAAGATAAAGGGTGGTTTTTTTTTTTTTTTTTTTTATAATTATTACTTTATTATCCAATAAAATAAAGCCAAATATAAGGTACCAAAAGTCGGTTTGATTTCCTTCGGATTAGCAGAATATATGCCATGCCCACGCGCTGTTTTAGTTACTCGTCGTGGAAAATAAAATTACATTTTCTTATCATTTCATTTCATATGACATTTTAAAATATTATTATGTATATGAATTTGGATTAAGATATGTTAAATTCTTTAAAACTCTTAATCAATAATTAAATAATGGAACATTGACTTTAATAAGACAATATCCCCTTCAAAACCACTGTGCCACTCTATCATCACTCTCTAAAATTTTTGTTTTTATTTCTAAGGACATGTATTGATTAATTAAAGACCTTAAAATTTTGAAATATATAACACTTTTTTTATTTTTTTGGAAACGATGGAAACCCGCCACCAAACCGCTCATTCTGGGTCGCGGCGCAGGTAAAACCACCAGCTGTCCCAGGCTCTTACAAGAAGTGCACCCCTTGAATTCGAACTCATAACCTCAAGCTGAGATCTTGGACCCTACACCACCAAATCACACCCCTTGGGGACTTGAAATATATAACACACAATTTATGAAAGACAAATCATACTTTATTTTAGCAAGAAAATAAATGAGATACCAGAATAAGAATCTAACAAGTGAGCTAACAATTAAATACTAGACAGAAATTGATCAGCAACATTCTATAAAATATAGTTTGGAAGAGAAAAACAAAATCAAGTTGTTGAAATTGACTCCCCATAAAGTTAATTACCTATTGCATCAAATATCAAATTAATTTCCTCAAGCAAAAAATAATGACATATTTATTCTTTATATAGAAAATAATCACTATATGTCTCTTTTATTAAATTATTTTTCATGTACAAAAAAATAGGCTAAATAAATAGAGGAGATAGCATATATCCTTGATTAAATGAGATTTAAAATTTGAATGGATATTTTATTTTTGAAATCCCAAACTAAATAGAGGTATTGTTTGATGTTGTGATTTAACATGTACTGAAATGATAAAATCATGTTTTGGTCGAAATATAATTTTTAAGTTTTTGGATAACAATAAGAAATTATGATTATTAATTGTATTTTTTTTTAAAATTGAGTTTTACAAAAGTTAAGATATATAACTTTTTCCACTATCAAAATACAAAAAAAAAACGCATCATAATTTTGTTTACCGTAAAATAAAATTACATATTACCACTTATGAACCACCATTTTTTTAATCATAGTACCAAACATAGCCAGTTTGATGGTAATACCCTCCTGTAAATTGTGTCGGGACTAGAAGTAAAGTTTGATAACATCTAATGATTTGGTACGTCGAAACTGCGACATAATATTTGATACGCCGAAAATGTGATGCAATATTTGATACGCTGAAAATGTAGCACAATATCTAGTACATCAAAATTGTGGCTCAATGTCTGGTAAGTCAAAGTTGTGGTGTAATATTTGGTGATTAGTCAACAAAAAAAAAGGGAAATTAGCCAAACTAGCCAACAAAATAAGACATTTTTCCCAATTAGCTTTCATTAAGTTTTTTTTTTTTTTTAATCAATCTTAGGCAAAAATCACCTAGAGAGACAAAAATGCCATCAAAATAACTTTTCATCTTCACAGTACACGTTTCTCTCTTTCACTTTTCACATTTCACTTTACACTTTTCACTCTTCTCCCTGTGAAAACGACGACAACTTACAAAGAAGACAACTTTTGACTTTTCTTTTTCAAATTCAAACAAAAATAAGTAAGTTTTGTTGATGTTTTTTTTTTTTTTTATTTTTTTATTTTGTAAATGAAATGCATGTGTTTTCTTGATATTTTGGTTCGATTACATGCTTCCATCTTGTTTTAATGTGCATACTCTGTGTTTGATGAAATATCCAATATGTATGGTCTTTGATAGTGTGACAATAATTGTCGCACACATATTGCACAACACAAACTTGAGTGCGACTGTTGTGCGATATTTGTTGTCGCACTTTCTTACATAAGTGCGATAGTAGTTGTCGTACTGTCTATCGTATTATTTAGAATGACGGTCAGTGCGATATCAGTTGTAGCAGAGTGTTATTGCGATATTTTTTCTATATGAAATGCACATGTTTTCTTGATGTTTTGGTTCGATTACATGTTTCCATCTTGTTTTATTGTTCTTTTGTTGTTATTTTGTAATGTGCATACTTCGTGTTTGATCAAATGCCCAATACGTCTGGTCTTTGATAATGCGACAACAACTGTCGCTAGGGATGACAACAAGACCCGGGTCCGCATGGACCCGGACGACCCTAACTGTTGACATCCCTAACTGTCGCACACATATCGTACACACATTTATTATCGCACTGACGTATTATGTAGAACAATAATCAGTGCGATATCAGTTGTCGCACTGAGCGATATCTGATGTCTCTCAATCAGGCAGTGTGACAGTATGTGTCGCACAGAAAGACAATTTCTTTATATTTTTGTTTGACATGCCATATATTGCAGAATTTTTAGATATGTCAACATGCCAATGAGATTTGGCTATACAAGTAGATGATCGTTTTCGAGGTCGGGTAACAAATATGATAAAAATACGAAGAGTTTTTGATATCATAAGGAACAATTTGATCGAGACGTAACTGCAAATGTTTAAGGAATCAATATTTTGATATTTTCTTGATATAGATTTGGAGTTTCACGGAATGATAATGCACAATATGATAATCAACAAAGTTATCCAATCCGAAGATGATGATGAAAATCAAATCTAGTTTCAGATTGGAGATAAGTTCACTCGATTTTCGATGGCTCGACCAGAGGCTAGGCTAACTGATTATGGCCTGATGAAATTGATGGACGATAAGGATTTTTTTTAGGTTTTCAATGAGGAAGACGGTATTGGAATGTTATATATACTGAATGCTAGTGAATATTAGAGGGGAGAGAGGAAAAGTTCAAAATAAAACATGAGAAGAATCCAAGGCACGTAGTGGAAAAATACAATATGAACAAATTTGTTTATGGTTTTCAAGCATTGACATTTGAAGCAATCGAGGGTGTTTTCAGATCAATATGCCGTAGAAAGAAGAGAAAATTTGCATATTTCATGAATATTGAAGTGGAAACTGAAGGGAAACCCACCCAGATATTTAGTTGGTCATTTTGCTCTAATAGTCGGATGATGTTTGAGTATTAATTTAAAAAAAATTAAGCTGAGCGCTACAGTGTGCGAGCATTGAATTTTGTTTACTTCCGTTTTTGAGCTTATGGACTCCGATTCGGCGTCGATTTTTTCCTATACACTCGTAATGGAATATAGTATTCCATTAAATTATTTAAAAATGTACCCATGCTTGATATCTATGGGTTAGACCCACTTCCGCTGCATAGAGTACCGATGGGTCCAATATCCACCCCAACATATTTTTCCTTATCATGTAACCAATAACATTACTCCTCTTTGTTTGCCGATGATTATGATTGTTAACATCATTTTTACATATGTACATTTTCTAAGCATCACATCTATTTACCACCCAAATTGCACTGTTGTTGTTGTCAGACAGTGTCGTTTGAAATTGCCATTTACAATAATTTACTGCACAATGGGCTTCGAACTGTGTTGTTGACGACTTAGTCACCCTAAATTCAAACTTTTATGTAATAGCTATTTTATCTAATTCCCCATGCATCATAATTTTCTCATTAAAAAACTTGCATTGAAAAATTCCAATTGCATTATCACAATCAAAGAAATCTGGAGTGGACGTGTCCGATGATAAATCGGAGGCATGCACATAAAATGATCGTGTGTAGTTGAGATGTTATTGTAATGATGACTTTCAGTGACAACACGAAAACTTTCAATTTCTACAAATCATCTAATTGCCCCATATCATAACTAATTTCATTATCTGGAGATTTATAATGTCGTGTTTCAAAACTTGAACTTGCCACATCTATACGATCATTGAATGAAGATGAACGTTCATTTAATGAAGACACATGTTATTGAATCATTGGTTCGTAGGTGAAAGGCTAGTTTATCGACGTCATATGACATTCATTCAATACTTTAGGAGTTGTCGTCACAAAAATACCCGTATATCCATAAGCTGTCCTCGGACCAGAGTTCAAATATATAATAATCCTAACTATTTCATCATTAACTATTTCAAAAGGTTCGGAAAGTCCATGACTATTCAAATTCATCGGTAAATCTGTCTTCACTGATATGTCAAAATCATCTAGACATTTCTGAATAGATTGATAAACTTATTCAATAAAATCGTTAAATGTCTCACCTTTTCGAAGAAATAATAGTTTCTTTTTCCCATTAACATATTCCATTTTGAGATTATCAGTCATTCTATCCCAAGAACCATCAAACACCATCTTAGTCCCAACCATCATATTGTCCATTATACCTGAAAACATAACAAACTGTTTAAAGAATTACACTTTAATCACGTGGACTCATTGGCTGATTGCGCCTTGTTTTGTTGTCGCACAATGCGATAAAGCCAACTAGACAGTGCGATGTTGTTGTCGCACTGTGCGACAAAGTCCATTACACAGTGTGATAAAAATCATCGCATAGTGCGACAAAGTCATTGCACTGTGCAACGGGTCCATCACATTGTGTGACAACGCCCATCGCACGTATCAACGCTCTGGCAAAAAAGTTTACCCGTTGCACAGTGCGACCGTGTCTGTATACACATAGTATGCACATTACAAAATAACAATAAAAAAAAAGATAGAAGCATAAAATCGAACCATAACATCAAGCAATCACATGCATTTCATATACAAAATATAAAATATCAAGAAAACTTACTTATTTTTATTTGAATCTGAAAAAGAAAAAGTAAAAAATTGTTTTCTTTGAACAATCCATTCAATTTCAAAAGAGAATGAAAAATACAATCTGAAATGTGAAGTAAAGGGAGAGAACGTTGATGTTTTTTTATTTGAAGGTGAAAAATTATTTTGAGGTCATTTTGATCACTTTATGTGATTGTTAGCTAAAATGTATACAAAAATCCAGTTATAGCTAATTAAGAAAAATGTCTTATTTTGTGACTAGTTCAGTTAATTTCCCAAAAAAAAAAATGTCTTTTTATTCATTAAAATTAGTTTATTGACAAAAATTTAAGGAGTGCATACTGATTAGACAACCACTATTGGTTTGAAAATTTGCATGATCCAATAAGCATCGAGCGTGCATACACGCGCCTTCAAAATATTTCATTCATTCATGTATGTACAAGGGGAGGCTTCTTAGTGAATTTAATAATATCTCTTCACTTTTGCCCTTTTTGTTTGCCTATAAATGGATGCAATAGGCCTCTCTTTTCTATTCATCTTGTTTCTTCACAAATCATAATAATATTAACAAAATGCTAGGGCATATCATTGATGCCATCACTGGTGGAGGTGATGATGAAAATGGAAACAAGAAGATGAAATGTGAAAAGGGTAAGTGCAAGAAGATAAAGGGCACTGTTATTTTGATGAAGAAGAATGTTTTAGATTTCAATGACTTCCATGCATCGATTCTTGATGGCTTTCATGAGTTGCTTGGCAGAAAAGTCACTCTGCAACTCATCAGTGCTGTCCATGTAGAGCCTGTTGCAGGAGGTCAGTTCTAGCTTTTCTTTTCTTTATTCTTTTTTTTTTTGGGTCTGTTTTGGGAAGTGATTTTTCTTTTTTGGCTTTGATAAAAGTGTTTTTTTAAATGGGTAAGAGTTTTTTTTTTTTTTTTTTTTTTAGTTTGTAGTGGTTGGTAGACTGATGGAGATAGATATATATTGCAATTAAGGTATGGTTTGTTCATTATTTTCATATGTAGAAGCACTTGCAAGCTGCTTGTAGAAAGTGCTTTTTTTTTTTTTTTTTTTTTGCTTTTCCCCAGAAAAATAGTTGAGTGGCTTCTACGGATTTGTTGTCACCTTGTTTCAACTTTTAAGAAGCACTTACAAGCCACTTGAAGAAAGTGCTTTTTATACAGATATGTATCATATGAAAAAAAAAGAGTTTAAACCCACTTTTAATTTAGTGGCTTCCATTGTTTTTTGGATCATCCTGATCAAAATATATAAAATGGTCTTTTATTTGCACGCAGTAAATGGGATATTTTACAAGATTTTTTTTTTTAACTTAGGACATAAAATTTTGTAACCTTCAAGTTGTAACCCACAGTTTGATGATGTGTCGCGACACGACACGACTTGACACATATACTTAGTAAATGGGTGATGTAATTAGGTGCTTTTGTTACACCTTTTAGATTTGATTTGGTGAGACATTGTTATCACCTAAAGTGATGATGCAATCAAAAATTTTATTAATCCTTCATCTTGAATAATATATAGCAACTTGTTTTTAGTATTGATTTTCTTTTGTCATTTTCATGACTTATGGTATTAGTTTACATCAATTCCCATGTCATAAAAAGTGATTTTGACAGACATAAGCTAGAAGCAGTTTCACATTTGAAATAATAATGTAATTGATATGTTAATGGATAATTTTGATGATTGCTGATTAAGTGAAAGTGATATGTGCTTGTAGAAAATGGTTTGGAAGCTGGGAAGCTTGGAAAGCCAGCACATTTGGAAGGATGGACTCCTAAGATCACACCATTAACAGCAGGGGAGTCTGCATTCAACGTTTCATTTGAATGGGATGAAGGCGTTGGAGTTCCGGGAGCATTCATAATAAGAAACAATCATTACAGTGAATTTTATCTTAAGACACTCACCCTTGAAGGTGTTCCTGTCCAAGGGCATGTCCATTTTGTTTGCAACTCGTGGGTTTACCCTGCAAAATATTACAAAACAGATCGTGTTTTCTTCAATAACAAGGCAAGTAATCATATGTTTTAAGAAAATAATAGTAATGACTGCAAATACATTTTGGTGAGTTATTTTATTTTTGTTTGTGTGTGGTATTTTTGCAGACTTATCTTCCAAGTGAAACACCAGGGCCATTACGTTATTATAGAATGCAAGAGCTAGTGAACTTGAGAGGAGACGGAACCGACCAGCTCCAGGAATATGACAGAGTCTATGACTATGCTTACTACAATGATTTGGCTGATCCGGAAAAGGGTAAAAAGTACGAGCGCCCAGTTCTTGGAGGATCTGCTGAGTACCCTTATCCTCGTAGGGGAAGAACAGGCCGGCCACCATCAGAAGAAGGTTAGACAGTTAAATTAGTATTGTTTAATCATAAATACTGATAACTAAACAAACTTATCAAGAGCTTATTTGTGTTTAGGGAGGTGGGTTCGGTTACTTGTAACAGAAGTCTAGTTATTTTACAGCTAATAATATGTATATATGAGGTTCATTGTAATTGATGCATTGTCAGTTTTCAAGTAATTTGATACCTTTTATTAATGGTGTTCTGTTGTTGTCGTAATAGATCCTAGAAATGAGAGCAGGCTGTCGATTGTCAATAGCTTAAACATATACGTTCCAAGAGATGAGCGATTTGGTCACTTGAAGATGTCAGATTTCCTTGCTTTTGCTCTCAAAGCCATAGCTCAAGTCATAAAACCAGCATTGGAATCTATAGACAGTACTCCAAATGAATTTGACTCTTTTGACGATATACTAAAACTCTATGAAGGAGGGATTGATCTGCCTGGCAACTTACTTGAAGATATTAGAAAAAACATCCCTTTGGAAATGCTCAAGGAAATTTTTCGAACTGATGGGGAAGATCTATTTGAATTTCCAATGCCACAAGTAATTAAAGGTATTATACACTTCAATTACATTTCTCAGAACTATTCAGATTGAAAAGTTCGTGTCTTCATAAACTTTTCTTTTTCTATTTTTGATGTTTCAAAATTTTAAAGCAGAGAATAAGTCTGCATGGAGGACTGATGAAGAATTTGCAAGAGAAATGCTGGCTGGACTGAACCCTGTCATAATCCGCCGCCTTGAAGCAAGGCTCTTACTATAAGTTTTTCCTGCTTCTACTGTTGGTTGCCATAAAAGTGGATGGATACTAAAGAATTTGGAATCTTATATTTGAATGTCAAATTTTCCTTGTTCATTTCTATTCCTCTTTACTCTCACTGGATGTTATCGTTACCAATAACTATTACTATTGGCAGGAATTCCCACCAGCAAGCAAGCTAAGCCCTGAACTATATGGTAATCAGCGCAGTACAATAACCCCAAAAGACATTGAGAATAACTTAGATGGGATGATTGTAGATGAGGTAATGTTCCTAGATATATTTTCGATTGTAAATTTGTAGCTGCTTTTCTTTGGATGCTTCACAATAAGAATTAATAGCCATAAACAAAAACTTTTAACGATTGTATGATGGTATAGGCAATTGAGAAGAACAGGCTATTCATATTGGATCACCATGATGCGTTGATGACATACCTGAGGAGGATAAACACTACTTCTACGAAGACTTATGCATCCAGGACAATCATTTTCTTGAAAGATGATGGAACTTTGAAACCAGTGGCGATAGAATTGAGCCTGCCACATCCTGATGGAGATCAATATGGCGCTGTTAGCAAAGTATACACACCATCTGAGCATGGAGTTGAAGGTTCAATTTGGCAACTGGCTAAGGCTTATGTGGCTGTAAATGACTCAGGCCTTCATCAGCTCATCAGCCATTGGTATGAATCCATGACAGAGAGAAGCATCTAAATTCTGTATCAAATTTGACTATTCATTTATATCTTTAATTTTGGTTACAGGTTGCACACTCATGCAGCAATTGAGCCATTTGTGATTGCAACCAATCGGCAACTAAGTGTGATTCACCCGATTTATAAGCTTCTACATCCTCACTTCCGTGATACAATGAACATAAATGCATTTGCTCGGCAGATCCTTATAAATGCTGGTGGAGTGCTGGAAACCACAGTTTTCCCCGGAAAGTATGCCATGGAAGTGACATCTGCATTTTACAAAAGCTGGAGCTTTCCGGAGCAAGCACTCCCTGAAGATCTCAAGAAGAGGTAAATCTTATTGCCTAGTCTATACTTTACATTTGAACAAAATCTAGAGCTTATAGTTTTAATTAATAATTTAAAACCTGCTTTTGTTCTATTCAGAGGAATGGCAGTTGAGGATCCCAACTCTCCACACGGTCTTCGTTTACTGATAGAAGACTATCCATACGCTGTTGATGGGCTTGAGATTTGGTCATCGATCAAAAAATGGGTTCAAGACTATTGTTACTTCTACTACAAGAATGATGACATGGTTAAAGAGGACGCTGAACTCCAGTCCTGGTGGAAGGAACTCCGCGAGGAGGGTCATGGTGACAAGAAAGATGAGCCCTGGTGGCCTAAAATGCAGAACCGCGAAGAACTGATAGAATCCTGCACCATCATCATTTGGGTGGCTTCTGCTCTCCATGCAGCTATTAACTTTGGACAGTACCCTTACGCAGGATACCTCCCCAACCGCCCTTCCATTAGCCGCAGATTCATGCCTGAAGAAGGAACTCCAGAATATGATGAGCTGGAATCCAATCCTGACAAAGCATTCCTAAAAACAATCACTGCTCAGCTGCAGACCATCCTTGGCATTTCCCTTATAGAAATTTTGTCAAGGCATTCAACTGATGAAGTTTATCTTGGACAACGAGACACCCCAGAATGGACATCAGATGATGCACCATTGCAAGCATTTGATGAATTTGGAAAGAAACTGGCAGAAGTTGAGGAAAACATTATCAGCAGAAACAGTGATAAGAATCTGAAGAACCGGTTCGGGCCGGTGAAAATGCCATACACTTTGCTCTTTCCCACAAGTGAAGGTGGACTTACAGGCAAAGGAATTCCCAACAGTGTTTCAATCTAGAACTTCTGTACTTGTATCAAGTCTTTATCAATGTAGCATTGCCAAATAATTAACTCTAATCTCTATTAATTTCATAAACTTAATGCTAGTCGGGTAAAGACTTGTTGACTTCATACATGCATGCAGTATGCATGCCAGGTCTTTGCAAGCTCAAAACGTGTGTGCGTGCATGAAACAGCTTGCATGATAGCAAGCAAAGATGTGTGAAGCTGGAAATGTGTTGCCAGCTTTGCCAAACCGTGTGACACTGTTCACACGGTTTTGGCACTATAAATTGGAGCCTAGAATCAATTGTAATGCATCCCAAAATAGAGAGAGTAGAGAGTAAAGAGGGCTGAGAGGTTTTTTGTAAAGTTTGGAGTGCAAGCTTTGTAATTCTTTTGTGGTGTAATAAAAGAAGAGTTTTTCTCTCACATCTCCTCTATTGTGTGTGTTTTATCACAACAAGTGGTATCGGGAGCTAAGGTTTCACGGTGGGATCCCGAAACTCAGAAACAGAGGTTCGGTTCGGAAAACAGGTTCCGACGAAAGTTGTCAAAAATCGGTTTTGAGCATACCATTGGACTTTTCACGGCGAGACGAGCACAATGGTATTTTCCGGCGATCAATCGGAGGTCCAGGGAGGTCACACGCGCCTCACATAACCAGACTCACGTGCCTCTAGTCGCATGCACACGCTTCACGCGCGCTGAAGGTTGAAGACGAGTCCAGTCATCGCCACGTCACCAGTCCAGTCAGTGACACGTCAGCCTGACACGCCCAGTCAGCAGCCGAGTCAGCAAGACACGTCAGCAGACCAGTCAGCAGACACGTGTCATCCAGTCAGCCGCCACGTCAGCAAAAAATTTGGTAATTTTCAAAAAGGTCCCTATAATTTTTCGAAATTATATTTTAGCCCCTGAAATTTTTCGAAATTACATTTTGGCCCCTGAACTTTCGGAAATTGCACTTTGACCCCTGTAATTTCTGAAATTTGCAATTTGGTCCCTGTATCGGATTTTGACAAACGAAGTGTCATTTCCACCATTTTCGACCATTCCGGACGCAACGGTGAGGTCTGTTTTTTGAAATTCTGCTTAGAATTTTTATGATGGATAAAGGTGTCGGAAAAATGATTTTGTTGACTAATACCAATTATTTCACATGGAGAGGAAGGATGAAAGACCTTCTATATGTGAAAGATTATGATGAGTCGGTATTTCTAGATGAGAAACCAGAAGAAATGTCTGAAGCAAGGTGGAACAATCTTCACCAGAAAACATGTAGTACTATTCGTCAGTGGATCGACGACAGTATCGTGAACAATGTTAGTGAAGATAGAAATGCACGTGTCTTATGGAGAAAGCTGGATAAGCTTTTTCGAGTAAAGACTGGAAACAACAAGCTGTACTACATCAAGAAGATGATGGGGTTGAAATATCAAGAAGGTACAACTGTGGCGGACCACATCAACGATTTCCTCGAAACAATGAAAGAATTGTCTGGATTGGACATAGACTTCGGAGATGAGGTAAATGACTTAATACTCCTTAATACGTTACCAGAATCTTGGGAAACGTTCAGCTCTACGGTGATAAATTCAGCCGCAGATGGGAAAGTCACTATGAAGATGGCGGAAACCTGGATCTTCGAGGAAGAAAAGAGGTCGAGAATGCATGAGTCAGCATCAGCCTCAGAAGCTCTAGTGACTGAGAAGAACATCAGAAGGGGGAGGAGTAAAAGCCGAGGCCCAGGTAAATCAGACAAGAACCGGGGGAAATCAAGAACAAGGGAAATATAATGTTTCCATTGTAAAAAGAAAGGTCATATGAAGAGGGATTGCTACAAGTTGAAGAACGAGCAGTCCAGAGACAACAACTGAAGAGATGATGACTCTAACCAAGAAAGAGTTGCTACTACCACCGACAAAACCTCCAAAGAATTCTGCATTATGTATGAAGAAAATGTTGTGAATCTTGCCAGCCACGATACCAGTTGGGTGATAGATAGTGGCGCCTCCATACACGCCACATCTCGCAGAGACTTCTTTTCATCTTACACACCAGGAGACTACGGTGCTGTAAGGATGGGGAATGACGGCCAGTCCAAAGCCGTCGGTATTGGAGACATCTGTCTTGAAACAGACACCGGGACAAAACTAGTGTTGAAGGGAGTCAAACACATCACAGACATCCGGTTAAACATGATCTCAACAGGCAAGCTAGATGATGAAGGTTTCTGCAGCACCTTTAGTGACGGAACCTGAAAGCTCACTAAAGGATCAATGGTGGTGGCACGAGGTAAGAAAGATTCAACTCTGTATTTGATGCATGCTAAGCTTTCCAATAGTAGCATAATACAGTCAACAGTAATGAGGCAGCCGAGCTATGGCATAAAAAGTTCGGTCACATGAGTCAAACGGGGATGGAAATACTACGTAGGTGGAATGTTCTTCCCGGATTGAAGAACTCACACTTACGAAAGTGTGAACACTGTATGTATGGAAAGTAGAACAAAGTGTCCTTCCAGAGCTCCTCGCCTCAACGGAAATCGGAGGTACTTGACCTCATACATTCAGATGTATGTGGTCCGATGCAGACGAGAACACTTGGTGGGTCATTTTATTGTGACATTCATAGACGATCATTCAAGGAAGACATAGGCATACACCTTGAAGAGAAAAGATCAAGTGTTGAGAGTGTTCAAGGAGTTTCACGCCCCGGTAGAGAGAGAAACCAACAAGAAACTCAAATGCATCAGAACAAATAACGTGGAGAATACAGAGGTCCGTTTGATCAGTACTGCAAGACGTAAGGAATCAGACATCAAACGACACCTCCCAAAACACCTCAGCTGAATGACCTAGCTGAGATGATGAACATAACCTTGTGCGAAAGGGTCAAAAGCTTTATCTCACAAGTCGAGCTACCGAAGATATTCTGGGGGGAGACACTCAACACAACCGTACATATTTTGAACATTTCCCCAGCGGTCGCACTGAAAGGTAATGTTCCTAACCAAGTTTGGACAGGTAAAGAAGTGTCATACGAACACTTACATGTCTTTGGGTGCAAAGTTTTTGTACACATCCCAAAGGACTAGAGATCCAAGCTTGATGCAAAGACGCGACAATGTGTCTTTATTGGCTATGGTCAGGATGATTTCGGCTACAGACTGTATGATCCCATTGAGAAGAAGATTGTCAGAAGCCGAGATGTTGTCTTCGTTGAAGATCAGACCATAGAAGATATCAGAAATGAGATGAAGACAATGCCCCAGCAGTACATAGATGTGAATCCAGAACCTCATACACCGGTGCCAGTGCAAGTTGAAGATGAGGTTCCTAGACACGAGGGTACATGTGATGAAGCTCCCAGAGATGATGATCATGATCAACCACAAGTACCAGAAACTACACCAACAGTTCTACAGAGAATGTCTGACAGAGAAAGACGACCTTCAACCAAATACTCTGCATATGAGTATGTGTTGCTTACTGACGAGGGAGAACCCGAGAGCTACCAGGAGGCTGTGGAAACAGAATATAAAGAAAAGTGGGAGGAAGCCATGCAAGATGAGATGAAATCTTTGCATGACAATCACACTTTTGAGTTTGTGAAATTTCCAAGAGGCAACAAGGCTTTAAAGAACAAATGAGTGTACAAGGACAAGGTGAAGCAACATGAGCACACTTCACAACCCCGATACAAAGCCAGGCTAGTCTTCAAGGGATTCAATCAGAGAAAGGCATTGACTTCGATGAAATCTTCTCTCTAGTTGTGAAGATGTCATCCATCAGAGTGGTACTCAGCCTAGCAGCAAGCCTCGACCTGAAGGTTGAGCAGATGGATGTCAATACCGCATTTCTTCATGGAGATCTGGAATAAGAAATTTACATGGAGCAACCAGAAGGCTTCAGAGTCAGAGGGGAAGAGGACTATGTGTGCAGACTCAGGAAAAGCCTCTACGGTTTGAAACAGACAAAAAGACAGTGGTACGTGAAGTTTGAGTCAGTTATGGGGGAGCATGGATACAAGAAGACTACTTCAGACCATTGTGTTTTCGTTCAGAAATTTTCTGACGATGACTTTATCATTTTACTGCTATATGTGTACGGGCCAAAATTGGTCCAGGGGCAAAATTGTCTTTCCATTCGAACCCAATGTCAAATAAGGTCCATAGACAGAAACCTAGCCAAGATTCTGGCCCAAGGAGGAGCCCAAAAGACCTTATTCCACTTACACATAAGGCTACAAATATAAGGTCAAACTTATAGACAGCATAAAACACACCTCACTAATCTGTCACCAACTATTTCCCTTTTTCCCTAAACATGATATATATTCTTCACATGCAGAGATTCATGAGCACCAAAAGTTTACATCTTAAACATGTTGTGGCTTGTGGGGACCCTTTCCCATGTGCTAACTATAAAGTTCATATTTCTCCACCTATAAATGGAAGCAGAATTTGTAGTGCAGATCATTCAAGCTTGACTTCTCACATTCAAGTCTTCTCATTTCTGACATAAGCTCTCATAGCTTCCCATTCCCTAAACATTTGTCACCGCCCTCACGGCCACCCAAAGTAAGATAAGGTAATAACAGGTCTTACTTTCACATTTTACTTGTTTACTGCTCATTTCATACTACTGACTTGAGCGTCAGAGTGCCCCCGGCACCCACCACACCGGTGGGCAGTCTACTTCCGCTCACTCTGCCTTTGTTTTGTAGGATCGCTAGTGCCCCCAACCTACAAATTCTGATTGTGGACCTCAGTCGAAATCCAGCATCCACAATATGTAGATGATATGTTGATTGTTGGCCGGAATCAATTGAGGATTGATGATTCATTGATTTGAAGCAGCTACTGAGTAGGTCTTTTGAGATGAAAGACCTGAGGCCAGCTAAACAGATTTTTGTCCTCATGATCGGCCGTGATCGGAAAGCCAGGAAATTATATTTGTCACAGGAGGAGTACATCGAGAAGGTACTTTAGAGATTCCAGATGGATAAGGCTAAAGCGGTTAACACTCCTCTTGCTACCCACTTTAGATTGAGTACACAACAAAGTCCTTCTACTGAGCCAGATAAGGAGGAAATGAAACAGGTTCCATACACCTCAGCAGTGAGAAGTCTCATGTCTGCCATGGTGTGCACGAGGCCAGACTTAGCACACGCAGTTGGATTGGTAAGCCGGTTTATGTCAAACCCATGAAGAGAACACTGAAATGCTATCAAATGGATAATGCGGTATCTACGAGGCACATCCAAAATGAGATTATGTTTTGGAAGCGACAAACCAGTGTTGATGAGCTACACCGATTCAGATATGACAAGAGATATGGATACCCGTAAGTCTACTTCGGGGTATCTAATTACTCTCTCAGGGGGAGCTGTGGTATGACAGTCAAGGTTGCAGATATGTGTTGCACTTTCTACAACAGAAGCATAATTCATTGCAGCTACAGAAGCTTGCAATGAATTGCTGTGGATGAAGACATTTGTCCAGGAATTGAGTTTCAAGTAGGAGAAGTATACCTTGTACTGCGATAGCCAGAGTGCTATCTACCTTGGTAAAAACTCTACATTTCACTCGAGATCAAAACATTTCGATGTGAGGTATCACTGGATACGGGACGTCCTGAGTTCGAAGCTGTTAGAACTCAGAAAAATTCACACTGATGACAATGGTGCCGATATGTTCACTAAGGTTTTACCGAAAGAGAAGCTTGAAATCCGTCGTGTCATAGTCAGAATGACAAAACTCTCCACATAGTCATAGTGGGGAGATACAAAGAACTACAATTGGCTTGATCTCAACTCAGGGTACGTAGACAGTCATACAGATGCAGCCATGAGAGGATCATTTGAAGGATCCAGTTTGGGTGATTGATTGTCGGCTCAGATTTTAGGGCAAATCTTCAACAATTTGGAGATTTGTTGATTTCATACATGCATGCAATATGCATGCCAAGTCCTTGCAAGCTCAAAACGTGTATGTGCGCATGAAACAACTTGCATGACAACAAGCAAAGACGTGTGAAGCTAGAAATGTGTTGCCAGCTTTGCCAAACAGTGTGATACTGTTCACACGGTTTTAGCACTATAAATTGGAGCCTAGAATCAATTGTAATGCATCCCAAAATAGAGAGAATAGAGAGTAAAGAAGGTTAAGAGGTTTTTTTTTTTTAAAGTTTGGAGTGCAAGCTTTGTAATTCTTTTGTGGTGTAATAAAAAAAGAGTTTTCCTCTCACATCTCTTCTATTGTGTGTGTTTTATCACAACAAAACTGAATAAATTGTTAGCACTTATTTAATGTGGATTATATGTAGGTCATATTTATCTCCGAACTATTGATTTAATGTTAAGCATAAACTCGGAGCATAAGACTTTTGCCAATTGTAATATATATATAACAAAATTCAAATTCAAATTATAAATAAACAAAACTCTATTCCTCCTTTATTAAAAAAAAAAAGGTCAGGGATCCAAATGTTATATTAGCCATTACCAGTTACCATACTAGAATTTAAAAAGGGTAACTTTGTAAAATTAGTGAAAGTTAAGGACTTGAATGTCAAACCAAGCCGGCGTACTTGAGAAGCCGCTGTTTGCTTCTTCCGTTCTTGATATAAAATCCCCTGGCGCCAAACATTTCAAAGCTTCTTCTCTTTGCCAAATCCGTTTCGTAATTACAACTTCTTTATAAATCAAAAAGCGATGAAGGATTCGCAGCCAGACTCGAACTTTTTCAGCGTTCGGATCGTGTCTATCGATCATTACATGGCGCCGCCTATCCCTGGATACGATATTTGTTACAGTAGTTTCCAAGGTACGATTTCAAAACGGCTTCGTTTCAGTTCCTTTAAATATTCCTTACCCACTTTCCACATAAATTTTACAATGTTCTGTTGAAATAATGAAATTGAAAGTAAATTAATCCAGCACTCAGCTCTAGTTATACCATCAATCGTATATAACGTTAGGCGATAATTTTATTTTGTTTCATTTTTACTTCAAAAAATTGTTTATTTACATGTTGAAAATATGAATAGATTTTAGTGTAAAAAAGAATTGTTTATTTACATGTTGAAACAGAAAATATGAATAGATTTTAGTGTTAGTATTTATTTATTTTTTGAATTATGAAGGTGGGAAGGTGAATGAAGTTCCGGTTATAAGGGTTTATGGCTCGACACCTGCTGGCCAGAAGACTTGTTTGCATATTCATCGAGTAAGATTATTATTTTTTGAGTTAATTTATGTTGATGGTTACTTTATTTTGCAAATGGTTCAAAATTTTATATCATACAATGGATAAGTTGTTAATTTACTTTTATAATGTTTTTGGGATTAATTACTCTGTCGTCTTTTGTAGGCTTTACCGTATTTATATGTTCCCTGTGCGGATATACCACTTCAACCTCACCAAGAAGGTATAATTTGTGCTTAGAGTTAAGATGTTACACTTCACATTGTATTCTGTTTTTCATTTTAATTTTAATATTGGAAACACAGTGCTTAAAATACCATGTTTTTCTTGTTGGTTTATGCAGATGATGGTTACACACATGCTATATCTCTGGCATTGGAGCAAGGCCTGAAGGTATGCTATATTTCTTGCGTTGTATAATGTTTGTGTTGTTATGCTGTAGATAGGGGTTATTAAATGTATTTGCCTATTTGGTTTGATTTCACAGGTTAGGGGTAGTTCTGGCTCAAAACGACAGCATGTGCATGAGTGCAAACTTGTACGAGCAAAAAGATTTTATGGTTACCATTCATCAGAGGAGCTATTTGTCAAGATATACCTGTATCCTAATTTTTTGTTGGGCTATAGTCATTTTCCTTTGAAAATATTTTTGGAATTGTTATTGGTTGCCTTGACTAATCCAAGCTATTATCCACATGACGTCTCTCGTGCAGCTGAACTTCTTTTGGTACAATTCTTCAACCTTTTGCAAAATTTAGCTGTTTTCTGCAATTCTTTTTAAGCTTTTTTTCTTGTCCACATCTATTTCAATTTTCAGAGATATTGCAAACAATGTTTCCCTTTATCACAGTAGATCTCTTGTTTTTCAGGGAGGTGCAGTTCTTGACAAGAGTTTGCAGCCCCATGAATCACATATTCCCTTTCTTCTTCAGTTTCTGGTAAATACCTTTTCATTTTAATTATTGAATGTTGTTTTTCTTTCAATTCAAATTAAATATGGATCCATGATTTCCGAGTGAATTGGGAATTGTGATTAATATAAATAGAATCTTGTTGATATAACAAGTTTCTGTCTTGAATACTATCAAGATCATGCATAATGTGCTCTAATGTGCTTCAGAGAATATAACTTGGTCTTTCTTCACTGGTAATGCAAACCTTGTTTCTTCATTTTGTTAACACGCCGTTGTTCTGAGCTTCTCTTTTGCAGGTTGATTATAACTTGTATGGGATGGGTCATTTGCATCTATCAAAGTTGAAGTTCCGTCATCCAGTACCAGATGTTTTCTCCCCGAGGAAATTTAATTACAATAGTGAACATGCGTCTGCTGATTTTCAGGTGACCTTTGTTAATTCTTTGTTGCAGATGCTTTTGGGATAGTCATAAACATATCTCTTATATATTTCTGTTGATGTTGGCAAAATTTTCATTAGGCAGATTCAAGTGGAACTACAAGTTTGATTTCCCCTATCTGGGTTTCTTCCACAATCCCAGGTGATTGGATGTGGCAGTTTTCCAGTGAATTTGATGGGCCATCTGATCAAAACGTTCTCTGGATTAAACGTCAAAGTGTTTCTGAGCTCGAGGGAGACGCTGCAGTAGATGGTTTGTCTGATTCCCAGTTCAGCCACCAATATATTGGCATCTTCTGTTTTCCTTTCTGATGATTATGTTGATAAAAGTGTTTTTTGCTTTTTGGTTCTGCAGACATCCTTAATCAGCAGTTTATAATGTATACATCCCTCTCACAAACTTGTTCTGATGTGAAAATGGTTCAATCACTCATACCGATTTGGGAGGTTTGCTCTCTTCCCTTCAATAAGCAATTTAATATATATATATGTGTGTCCTTGGGTGAACTTTACCTAGAATGTTTCAGGAAGAATATCAAAGGACTGGGATGCGCGAAGCAGCTATGGCTCCTGATCCTGGAAAACCACTTCCACAGGATGTTCTGAGAACTCTTTCGCTTGGTCTTGAATTTGAGAATGTACTTGCAGAAATGTGTGGTGAAGGACTAGCAACTATTTCTTCATTTGAAAATAATGGGGAAGTTGTGAAGTCAGGGGCACGTTCAGTCAATGTGGAAAATTTGGTTAAACTCGGACCTGCAAATTATGATTATAAAGATAAAAAACATTTGACTTGTTTGAAAGAAAAAAAGATTTTGTCATCCCTGTCCCCACAATATTTACCACATCAAGAGGAAATGAGTTCAATGGCTTCCAAACGGAAGGATGCGTATCCTGAATTACTCTCCAGTGGTGAGATACAATTATCTGAAATGATAGTATCACCTAGTCAGAAGGTAATTTTTCATGTATTTTTATATTTTCTGGGTGTTAGTGATTTTCTATGAGAAGTGATATGCATCGCTTGCCCATACAAGGCATATGCCTAGCATTATTTTAGTTTAGGATTTCAGTTGGAATATTCGCTTCTCTAGTAGCGTAACTAATCCTAAATGACGTGTTTAGGTTTATGGTTATGATATCCATTAGGGCTTACTATAGTTGCAGAGGGTTTTAGGCATTCTGTACTTGCTATATGAACTCTTAGGAATTTGCTTATTTTCTGAATTCATATTCTTCAGGCTACTGATGCAGAAGCACTAGGGCTCTTGAAGTGGCTTGCTACTTCTCAAGCTGCTGAAGATTTAAATTCTGATGATGAGCTCCTACATGAGACCATTCTGAGTCCTCTGATGCCTGAAACGACCATTGACAAGGTGCTGGAGAAAGCTAATACGGATTATGAGAGAGAGTCCCAAAAAGAATGTCAGGACATTCTTGATTCAATTGAGGATGTAATCAATGTTGATGGATTGGAAGAAAGAGCTGCTTCTGTCAATCCTCAAACTTCATCACTCAAAAAGATACCTCAAGTAGATGGTTCTAGTGATGATTTATACTTGCTTCCTTGTGCTGGATCATCTGAAAATTCATCAAAAACAGAAATGAATAATGAATCTGAAAGGTCTTTTCAACACGAGGTACCACAAGATATTGTCACAAATGTAGCTAGTAAGCCCAATGTGAACAAACCTTTATGGGGCTCCTTACCTTTTTGTGTTGCTCAACAGGTCAATAAGGACTTAGAAACTGTCAGTTGTAACATAACTGATATGTGTGTCTGTGAAGTTAAAGACCATACAGCTACAACTTCCTTGATCGGAAATGAGTGGGGAAAATGTTCTGATGCAACGAAAAACGAAGATTCAGATGCTCATGATATAAAAGCAGCACCTGCAGTGACTGGAGGCTCTGTGCGAGACTTGATGAGGAGAAAGCGGTGCTACCGAGAGTCACCTGAATGTGGACCTCTTAGGGCTAAAAGAGTCTTTTTGACAGGGGAACAGAAAAATGATCTATCTCTGTGCCAAAAACAATTGGACTTTGACACATGGCGAAACGATGAGCATGAAAAACACCCATCACAAGGTGGTACATCTATCTCTTTAGTTAGTAAAGGGAAAATGGAATCACCATGTCCTTTTAACACCAATAAGGAAGATGCTTCAATTTCTGGAGGCGATTTTAAAGCTGATAATGTTAATGAGTCTGACTTTGGGGCAACTTCCACAGAAGTGATAAATTGTAATGTCTACACTTCTGAGTCTGATGCATTACTTGATGTTCAGACACTGAAAATGGATAAACCTAAGGTTGGAGAGAGATTACGGCAAACAGAAAATGCTGGTTCAAGCTGTTTTAGTATGTCAAGTTCACCTGTTGAGCACGAACTGTTTTCTTTAGATGGTTTGATTGATAAATATAGCCATGAACGCAGAATTTCCATGGAAAGGGTTCGTGACATTTCTAATAAGAAACTTGTGGACACAGTCAGAACAAATGACGCAACTACATTGCAGAATGAGGTATGTACTGGTGGGGAACAGGAGGAAGATTCTGGTTTACCTGGATTTGGCTGCTTAGGATCCATAAATGTCAATGTAGAAGCAAAACCTGTGGATTTAATTGGCATGACTTTCTGCATGAAAACCCCCACCACAGACTGCAAAGATGGAGCATTTGATAATGCTTTTTGTTCATCTACAATAACCGATCGCCCTTATCTTGTTGATAAGGAAAATCGTGAAGGAACATCAGGTTGTTTTCTCCATCTCCCTTATTAAATTGACTGTCGTTTAGTTTATTAAGCAAGTTGAATTTGTGGACAAAATGGAAAAATTTCATTCTACGTAATTTTGGTTGCAATGATTTTGGAAATTCGAGCATAACATGACTCTTTAGATGCATTAATGATTTTATATGCTCTCTGCATCCATCCTGGTTTTAGGTCGAAAAAGTTTAGGTTCTGATAGAATCCTTGCTTTTCCCTTTAGTCTTCTTCTCTTGCAATGATTTTATGTTATAATGTCTGTTTGAGATGAGTATTGATGAACATGTCAATTATTCATTTTTCCAATAGCTTTGGATGAAATTTTCCCATTTTTTTTTTTGCAAGACTGCCTCGGAGAGAAAGAACTTCAGAGCAAGCACCCCAATAATAATTACTCTAATTTTAATCAAGAAGCTGTCATGGGTGTCCCTACTCTGTATCTTAATGATGGCTCTTGCTTATACATGCTGACACCTGCATTTCCACCCCCTTCTGTGGATTCCGTACATAGATGGCTGTTGCATGATAATGAAGGTACTTGCTGGATTTTGTGGGGGTAGAACTGCTTAGTTTTTCCAACTTCTTTGAATTCGCATATCTAATTTTCTGGTGGTGGTGTTTTTAGGTACCTCTGGAGACATTGATAAAACATCATCTGAGCATTTTTCTCTGAAAGGTATTCAGTGGGCTAAAATTGTTTAGGAAAAACTGTTTCTACTGCTCAGAATCTATTTCAGGCCCTTCTGATTTTCTGATTTGTTCACGTTGATTTTTGTATGATGATTGTAACAAGGACTTGACTGAATCAGGTTCTGACATGAGGGCTGTGCTGGAAGAAGTGCACCAAGAAGCTGATGAAGTGCATAGTGGAGAAATAAATCCAGATTCGAATGGAGTAACAGCAATATTGCAGAGTGAAGGCCATATTGAAGAAGTAAATGCATATGCTGATTGTTTGCAAGATATTTCTCAGATATCGGGCCCGGATGGGAGATCCAGGCTCACTCCTCTTAGTCAAATTGGTTTTCGGGATCCAGCCAGTGTTGGTGCAGGAGGACAACTAACATTGTTAAGCATAGAGGTGAGGTTATTTTTACTACTGTATGCGTACATTCACCATGTCTCATATATTGGAAAAAGATAAAAACTATATAATCTCAAAAGAAATATAAAAAAACTTGCATAATTAAATTTACATTGATACTTATCTATTGGAGTACAGAATTTCCTTTATTTTTTAAAGCTTTTTATGAGTGCTTAAGAAAATATTAAAATAAGAATATTTCCTTGTGACTTGTTGTACAGTTAATTATTACTTGATTGTTCAGGTTTAAGGTTACTAATCCTTTCCTTCCTTTTATATACCTATTATCTTCTATAATAAAATAGGTCTTCCACTTGTAAATATGGTGTAAACAAAAATTGTATGATTTATATTTTATCGTGAGAGTTTTTTCTACTTCAGTGTGTTGGATCTTTGCTTTGGTTTCTTAGTTTCTTTGAACAGTTTGACATTCATAATTTCCTTTCTATATATGCATTGATATGTTTCCATTCTACATGATTTTTGGCACATTAATGGAGACTGCTAATACTATTTTGTATTTTGGTTTGATTCTCTTTTAATTAATTTCTCAATTGAATGCTACACTTGCTGACAGGTTCAGGCAGAATCCAGAGGAGATCTCCGACCTGATCCTCGATATGATGCTATCAATGTGGTAGCTCTTGCTTTTCAGAATGATAATGATTATGCTGTTGAAGTTTATGTGCTTTTGCATAGTAAAAGTGAATCTGATCAAAGGTATCTGGAATTTAATCTCATATATACACTTTTTTTTAAGAAGAATCTCATATATATAGTTGATGGATGTTCTTCATCTAATACTTGTGCTTTACTAGAATATGAGGTGAAAAAGTGGAACTTTATTAGTACTACTATTTACTTGAATTGTAGAGATGTGAAAACTGAAATCTGGGTATACATTATTAAGGTTAATACTACGGGTTGGTTGTTTTCCACTGATTGTGTCCTTTTTTGTAATGCATTTCAAGAATTTTATTCTCATCAATAGAACAAGGGGAGAAGTAAAATCCATCATTTCGTTGTTTGAAAAATAATCTTTAATCTAGATGAAGCCGGTCTTATTTCCTTGCTTGAAAAATAATCTTTAATCTAGATGAAGCCGGTCTAATGTACTTTTGTGGTTCATTCTAGAAACATCACTATATGCTTTTTATTTGTATCTCTTGGACAAAATGTTAATCCTTGTAGCTTTGCAGTCTCACTGTAACCAATTTGCAGGAGTCATGATGGAATTTCTGACTGCAAGGTGTTTATTTGCTCTGAGGAGAAACATTTATTTAGCCACTTCATCAAGATTTTATGTTCATTTGATCCAGATATTTTAATGGGGTGGGATATACAAGGTGGTTCTCTTGGTTTTTTAGCTGAAAGGGCTGCACATCTTGGTATAGGTTTACTGAATGACATTTCTCGGACACCGTTCGAGACTAAGATGGCTGCTGGGGATTTAGAAATTTCTGCGAGAGTAATGCTAGATAATATGCTTCCTGAACCAGTAGTTCCTGATTCTGTTCTTGCCAAAGATGCTATAATTGAGGATGAATGGGGCCGAACTCATGCCAGTGGTGTTCATGTTGGTGGAAGAATTGTCCTCAATGTATGGCGTTTAATGCGTGGTGAAGTTAAGCTTAATATGTACACAGTTGAAGCAGTAGCAGATGCTGTTATGAGGCGAAAAACTCCTTCAATTCCTTATAAAGTACTAACAAAATGGTTTTCTAGTGGTCCTGGACGAGCAAGGTATCGATGTGTCGAATATGTGATGGGGAGAGCTAAATTGAACCTTGAGATTATGAATCAACTAGATATGGTACAGTAACAAAGGTTTTAAATCTTTTGATGGACGTATGCTGTTATCTACTGCCTTAATGGTGTTAAATTTTCTTTTCCTTTTGTTATATTAGAAAGAACGCAATTAGATGATACCTTGTTTGATAGAGAAATATGTATTTCGAAATTTTGGATACAAAATACAATGTATCTTAGCTGCCAATTTCTTTTATTTTATTTATCCTGCTCTTTTGTGAACAGTCATCTGTCTGTACTTTTGCAGATAAATCGAACATCAGAACTTGCTCGTGTCTTTGGCATTGACTTCTTTTCTGTTCTCTCTCGAGGTTCACAGTACCGTGTTGAATCTATGTTTCTGAGACTCGCACATACTCAAAACTACCTTGCTATATCTCCAGGGAATCATCAGGTGATTTGGTTCCTCTTGGCTCAACTTTTCGTTATCCATGTTGCTTACCTTACTTGTACTAGGGCTGGGAGTCATGACATTCTGATTGACTGTATCTTTTGTTATCTAGGTTGCTTCTCAACCTGCAATGGAGTGTTTACCTCTTGTAATGGAACCGGAATCTGGTTTCTATGCAGATCCAGTAGTTGTTTTGGATTTCCAGTCTCTTTATCCATCAATGATAATTGCATATAACCTTTGCTTTTGTACATGCCTTGGAAAAGTTCTACCTTCAAAGGAAAATACTCTTGGGGTTAGTTCTTTTCGACCAGATCCGCATGTTTTGCAGGATTTAAAAGATCAAATACTACTTACTCCAAATGGTGTCATGTATGTGCCTCCCAAGGTAACTCCTCGAAATGCTTTTGTTTTATTTTTGATTTTCTGCTGCAAAATTTGTTTGCATTGTATTTTATGACTCAGATTCATTCTGTGATTTCTATTATACAGGTCCGTAAAGGTGTACTGCCCCGCTTATTAGAGGAAATATTATCTACCAGGATAATGGTAAAACAAGCATTGAAGAAGTTGGCTCCTTCTCAGCAAATTCTTCACAGGGTATAGCTGTACTCTTTGAGTGAAATACAAGCTATTCATTTAAGTGTATTCTTCGATTTCTCCCTGCTAATGATCAGACGTAGAGTTCTTATACTTGATGCTTCACATTTTATTTTCCCAAAAGTTTCTTAATGTTTTCTGGAAGTTAAAAACTTGACGATTTATTTAGACAGAAAGTGTGGTATTTGAAAGCCATAGCTCCTAGAGCATCAGTTTTGCACATATAAATTTATTCTCTGAGAAATGCACATGGCTTACTTTATATGTTGTGAAAATATGTATAATTTATGGAGGCACGATGAAGTCCTTTCCTCACTATTATCTGTGTATACGCATATTATAGCTTGTATGATTCAGCACATCATTTCACCATCTTTTGTTGTTGTTTGAATGGATTGACATCAATGGAATTGTATTTGTCATGAAGTTCTTTTAAGTATGCGTACTTTAGTTTTAGTATTCACTAGCTTTTTTATAATCTTTCAGATATTCAATGCAAGACAGCTTGCTTTGAAGCTGATAGCAAATGTGACATATGGTTATACAGCTGCTGGATTTAGTGGTCGCATGCCTTGTGCAGAGCTTGCAGACAGTATTGTTCAGTGTGGCCGTAGCACACTGGAGAGGGCTATTTCATTTGTAAATGCAACTGAGAAATGGAAGGCTAAAGTTATATATGGTGATACTGACAGGTATACTGCTTGTACTTAGTAACTACTACAAATTATAATAATTGTGCCGATGCATTATATTTTACAAATTGTGCTTGAACTACCGATGATTCATTTTTACAAGTTATTTTTGAACTATGTGCAGATGTTGGATTATGATGATGTTTGTTATATGGACTTGTTTAATTTTTTTTCCTGCTTGACATTAATTATATGCCTGTATTGGATGGTTGAGAGTCTCTTTCATGTGCATTTTCTGTTAGTGGAGTTCATAGATTAGTGAGCTAAACTTTCTCAGAAGAATGGATGATTGTATATGGTTTGCAATCTAAATTATTGATTCATTTTTCCCCATTTTCTCCTGCATGTTTGAGGTTATGTAAAGTTGAATGGCTTTGTTCTCTGCAGCATGTTTGTCCTCCTTAAGGGGCGGACAGTCAAAGAATCATTTCAAATTGGGCAGGAAATTGCATCTGCAGTAACTGCGATGAATCCAAATCCAGTTACTTTGAAAATGGAGAAAGTCTATCACCCGTGCTTCCTCCTTACTAAGAAACGCTATGTTGGGTACAGCTATGAGAGCCCTGACCAAATTCAGCCCATATTTGATGCTAAAGGTATTGAGACGGTTCGTAGAGATACTTGTGCAGCTGTTGCAAAAATGATGGAGCAGTCTTTGAGAACTTTTTTTGATCATCAAGACATTACTGAGGTAGAAATGCTGTAAACTTTTACTATATTTTCTCTAGGCTTTGGTTGTTGAAACTCAATTCTTTTGGAAACCATTGAATTACATATGGTTAGATAAGATACACTAGTTAAGAACGAATCATGGTCAGGGATCTAGTATTTAAGCTCCCCCTCTTGATTTTCCTGGAATATGAAATCTGAAATTGTATAATATAGAGGTTGCAGCATTTCTATTTGGGAAAAAGTTTATCTACGGCTTGCCAAATTGCATATCCTTATTCATTATTACTGTTAGTTAGCTATCAGATAGGTATCCGTACATGTCAAATTGCTATTATCTTAGAATCTTTGGAATGAGACCACAAAGGTTATTACTTCAGAGCTTATAGAAATTTTGAATAACTTATTTATTATTCTCTCCATTGATAACTGGGAATCCTTCCATACTTTGCTCAGAAAAGCTAGTGAGATTAATCTTTTATGAAGAATTATTGATATTATTTGCCGTGTCTTGAGTCTTCTATTTTTCCTTTCTTTTCTGTTGGTCACAGGCTAAAGCATATTTACAGCGTCAATGGACACGGATTCTATCTGGTAGAGTGTCCCTTCAGGATTTTGTTTTTGCAAAGGAGGTTCGCCTAGGTACCTACAGCACAAGGTCGTCTTCATCGCTCCCACCAGCTGCGATTGTGGCTACCAAAGCATTGAGAGCAGATCCCAGGGCAGAACCACGCTATGCAGAAAGAGTACCTTATGTTGTAGTTCATGGGGAGCCTGGGGCCCGTCTGGTTGATTTGGTTGTGGATCCGTTGGATCTCTTGGCCATTGATTCCCCGTACAGATTAAATGATTTATATTACATCAACAAGCAGATAATCCCAGCTTTGCAGCGGGTATTTGGACTAGTTGGCGCTGACTTAAACCATTGGTTTTTAGAAATGCCACGTCCAAGCCGGGAATCTTTTGCTAAGCGCCCCTTGTATGCTTCAAATCCACGCAGAAGTAGAATTGATTTTTACTATCTCTCAAAGCATTGTGTACTGTGTGGTGAGTTGGTCCAGGCATCAGCGCATCTATGCAACAAATGTTCTCAAAACGAAGCTACTGCTGCAACTGCTGTAATTGGAAGGACCTCAAAATTAGAGAGAGAGATGCAACACCTAGCTGCCGTAAGTTTTGCAAACATTTTCATGGATCATGTCTGGTCTTAGTTCTAGCATGTATTTTCTTGTACCAGTACTCGTATTATATAAACCAATCAACTGATATTATTGGTTTTGATAAAACCCGATATATTATGTTAAAGCTGTTTATTGTCTTGCAGATATGCCGGCATTGTGGAGGTGGAGACTGGATTCTGGAAAGCGGAGTGAAATGTACCTCACTCGCTTGCTCGGTATTTTATGAGAGGCGGAAAGTTCAGAAAGAACTGCAGGGTCTTTCTGCAATTGCTGCGGATAAAGACTACTATCCCAAGTGCATAGTTGAGTGGTTTTGAACAGGCCATAGTCTGTGTTGTATTAGCTGTTAATTAAATTTATGTTTAATAGTTGTAATTTATGATTGTAGAAATAGGAACTGATGATGTATATAATAAAAGAATTTAGAATATTTTTCGACAAATATACATTTACGACTCATCATTTATTGTAATATCTACTCTTTCTATGTTTCTTATAATGAAATAAATTTCAGTTTATAAGGTGTTTCAACTTTCAACTATCTAGCATTGCATAATTTTCCAGAACTGGGACATCTAGTAGAAAGATTAGAGTGCAAACAAAAAGGAATGTGAGCTCATTATTGCTAATCAAATAATCAATGACCATTATGATAGGAAACTGAACCTAAACCTATGTCTACGCAACCAGTATGCAACAACAACTAGCCTCGGCGGCGGTTCCGGAACCGAACCACGAAATTCTGGTTCCGAACCGCATTAATAAAAAAAAAAAAATTAAATATAAATTAAATTAAAAAATATTACTATAAAAATATCAACATAATCAGGATCTTTATGGTTAAATTTCGTACTTCACTAATTCATTATTATATTATATATATATATATATATTTTTTTTTTTTTGCTGTTCCGGAATCAGAACCGAATCGTAAAATTACGGTTCTTAAAATCGGAGGTTCCAGGCGATTCTAGATCGGAACCGAATACTTATTTAAAGTAATTATACTAATTACATGGTTATCAAAAGTTTGATTAATGTAATTCTGAGAGCAAGAGCCTTCATGTATATTGGGAAGTGGTTAAAATTAGTGGAGTAACTAGAATATTGACTCAGTGGGGTTAAATTTTGATTTTCATAAAAAGTGGTAAATACTCTTCATTTTAGTGAGGGAAAATATAATTCTCATTATCAAATCGGATTCTTCATTAACTATATAAAAAAAAATTAACAAATTTTCAAATTGAGTGGGAATTAGTGGCTCTTCCAATGTTTAAAATCATTTCAAACGTATTTTCTTAAGGTTAAAATTATTTAAATTCCTTTAATAATAATTTGAAAACATCCTTAAAACTGACTAAAAATTTACTTGTATGAAAATAAATAATTCATTATTCTGCAGTGCACATATTTATCTTAAAGAGTGGTTTACTTAGAGTTAAGTTAATAGAAAATAATTATTCTCGTTTTGTGGTGATTGGCGCGTAAAACAGTTATTCGTTTCAGCGGGCTCTCCAACGAAATCCTCAATGAGCTCGGAGTCCTTACTTGCAACGGAAGTTAATTAGGAAACTTGGTGTCCTTATTCCAACAGGAGTTAATAAGTTAATTAGGAAACTAGGAATCCTTATTTCATTAGGAAGAAAATTAACTCTTTATATACATCTCATTTTCTGTTCACTATTCATTCACAATCATCTTTGTTCTTAATTTTCATTCACAAATGACAATGGATAGAAGCGAGTGTATTAGGAAGAAAAGATTAATCGTCAAGTTTGGTGGCGAGTGTGTTAAGAAGACGAGATTGGTCATCAAAATGGGTGGGGTGGTTCATGGGATCTTGGGTTCTTGTTTATGCATGCACTCAACTGTTCTAAACGGAACTTGCATGTGTTGCAAGAAACCTATGGATGATTCCTATGGCTTTGCTTTTGATTATCTGCTTCCGGGGTTGAGATACAGTGAAGATGAAGTTCGTCGTTTGAAGAAGAGGAGTACCAAGTGTTTGTTGAGGAAGAGGAAGCTTCAATTGGTTCTTGATTTAGACCACACGCTTCTCCACTCTAAAAAGATCAAGAGCTTGTCATGGAAAGAGAAGTATTTGCAGAAGCATGGGAATGACTCCTGCAGCTTGTTCCCCTTGGACGTGGATGGTGGTTTCTTGATGAAGTTAAGGCCGTATGTTCGAACTTTTCTTGAAGAGGCCAGCAGTATATTTGACATGTATATATGCACCATGGGATCACGATTCTATGCACAGAAAGTTGCCAAGATAATAGACCCAGATGGCAACTACTTTGGTTCCAGGATCGTTGCCCGAGAAGATTTCAAGCAAAAGGAAAAAAAGAATCTAAACTTGGTTTTGGCTGAGGAGAGTTGTACGGTTATTCTTGATGATACACAGAGTGTGTGGGGTGATTATGCTGAGAACTTGATAAATGTGAGTAGATACGACTACTTTAGAGACGGGGAAGATGATGAAAGTGAGAGTAATGGGGCGTTAGCAAACGTTCTTCAAGTTCTAAAAACTGTCCATGCATTATTTTTTGATGATCCTGCTTGCGGAGATGTTCGAAGTTACATGGCTGCAATTCGCTGTTGGATTCTCAGAGGCTGCACTTTATACTTCAATGTTGATGTCGAGGAGTTTCCTTTAAGCTGGTCCAGGGCAGAGGAGATGGGAGCCACATGCACGACAGCGATTGACTCATCAGTTACACATCTGGTCTCTACACAAATTGAAGATATTACATGGGCAGAGCAAGAGCAGAAGTTCTTGGTACATCCACGATGGATCGATGCTGCTTATTTTCTCTGGAGCAGGCAGCCTGAAGATGATTATTTGCCTTGATGATGATCAGTGAAGCATCCTGCAGTTCCACATTTGAAGCTTATGTGTATTTGAGAGTGAAAATTTTACTGATTTACCACTTCAGTTTGATGTATTCAAATGAAAATGTAAAACATTATTATTCATATTGTAATATAGTCAAAAGCACTTTTTGTTCCAACATACTCCAGTTGATAAGTAAACAACATTATAACAGAAGGGTTATTCTATCAAAGAGATGCTGCAAGAGTTCCCTTCAGTCAAAAAACAACTTTATTTTGAGTAATAAGCTCTTAGCCTTATCTGCATAGCTTCTCTGATTTACCATCTTCAACCTGCTCTATCCATAATACCAAAGACTTGTAATTTCCTGATGTGAAAATTTTGATTTCAAATAATCCGTGACACAGACACACACACACACATATGGCAATGTTTTGTGCTTATAATAAATTTACTTCTCAAATTCTGAAGCTGTTCAAGTCCGTCCAGGGTGCATACAAAACTGAGAAGTCCAATTTGACAGCACTTTCGTTTCCAGACCAGAAAAAACCAATCTCTTGATTATAACTGAGTTTCCGTTTTGTTACAACGTGCCTGAAAGGTTCAACAGAATCAGCAAATTCTTCCCTGGATTTTTCGGTTTCATTGGGTATGTGCTCCTGCAGTGTTGGGCTGTGGCACCTGGATTTTTTCCTTTTACATCCCACATCAGGCAGTTGCTCGAACCAAAAGGACCCTTTCTTGGCCAATTTCACTATGTTTCACGAGTATCAGCATTAGCAATATGTAACTCTATAGGAATGTATGCATCCAAAAGTTTACGGCTAGCATCATCAAGATTCGCTAAAATTCTCTCTTCAAATTCTTGTGAAGGTTCTATCTTTAGGCTGTCCCAACGAATGTTATCTGTCGTAAGCTTCAGCCTGAACGGCCATAATTTATCAGCTTCTGTGCCACTGATGCATTGCCTGATTCCATTATCGTTACGGCTGCCTTCTGCTTCTGCAATGACACTTTGAGCTTAAATTGTTGTGCTCATCATGTAAGCTAATTAGAGCTGGGGCAACATAATGGAGAGGTGTCGTAGGAATAAAGCAACACTTTGCCTTTTAGCAAACAGTGAGTTCTGCTATTTGGTTTCCACAAAGTACATTTTTGATAACTGCAGTTAAACACGTATAATCTCTTTATAATTTCCTTTACTAGATATGTCATTTTATTGTTTCGCTTTCTGTGTTATTTGTCTCCTTTTGATGACCATATATACTTGTAATTATATATATATGTGTGTGTGTATTGTTTAGATGCATCAGTCTTAACACTGCAGTATCAACAATACCTAAGACTTATAATTTCCTGATGTAAAAATTTTAATTTCAAATAATCCGTACTGAACATTTTGATGTGATAACTGCTTCATCCAAAAGCCAAAAACGCTTAGACACGGACACATACACATGGCAATGTTTTGTTCTTATTATAAATTTACTTCTCAGATTCAGAAGCTGTTCAAGTCCATCCAGGGTGCATACAAAACTGAGAAGTCCAATTTGACAGCACTGTCATTTCCAAACCAGCAAAGTCCAATCTCTTGATTATAACTGAGTTTCTGTTTTGTTACAACATGCCTGAAATGTTCAACAGAATAAGCAAATTCTTCCCTGGATTTTTTGGTTTCATTGGGAGTGTGCTCCTGCAGTGTTACGATGTGGCACCAGGAGTTTTTCTTTTTAAGTCCCACATCAGGCAGTGGCTCGAACCAAAAGCACTCTTTCTTGACCAATTTCACTTTGTAAGTTTCGCGTGTACAAGCATCACTAATATGTAACTCTATAGGAATGTATGCATCCAAAAGCTTACGGCTAGCTTCATCAAGATTCGCTAAAATTTTCTCTTCAAATTCTTGTGAAGGTGCCGTCTTTAGACTGTCCCAACGAATGTTATCTGGCGTAAGCTTCAGCCTGAATGTCCATAATTTATCAGCTTCTGTGTCACCGCTGCATTTCCAGATTCCTTTATGTCTACAGCTGCCTACTGCTTTGCAATGACAATTTGATGAAATGTGAACAAAATGAAGCAATGACAGTGGTGCAAGATATTGAATTATGATGCAATATGTGTATAAACTGTAATTGTAATCACTTAGGCTTCAATAAGCTTTGCAAATTTAAGAACTCAAAGCCACATCATGCATTATTGTTAAACCAATACTGAGAGCAAATAAGGGAACCTAGTGGTATTAAATTTCAACTTCTCTACTTCGTACTTTATTTGGCAAGTTTATCCAATCTGATATTTCTTGTCAAAACTGTTCATTTCACAGATAAGAATCTAAATTTAATAGCTAATTTTTCTTGGATATAACATGTCAAGGACATTATTGAGGTCAAAGATACATGAAATGTTTACTGCTACAATTCAGAAGTCATATAGCATCATCACTGAGAAATTTATACAAAATATGTCAAACTTTCTGCAGTGAGTTTCAGCGGTAGAGTGTCACCTTGACGTGGTGGAAGGCATCATCATCGTCAAAAGAAAACACACTTTGGTTTGTGTTTGTGCTGGCCTTCCAAGCATTGGCTTCTGAGCAACGTTTCAAGATCTGCAACTCTTTGGCCCATGACGATATGGATTCGCAGCTTTTCAAGATCTGAAATGTGTGTTTCCATAATGAAAATATCGCAAAACTTTAAAAGGCTTCTGTTTTGGATGTGAGATTTCCTTGGTCAAGATCATCACTCATTTCCAAGAAATTTGCAGCAATGTTGGTCGCCATAACATCAACTTTCCATCACGTTTCTATTCCACCCAGAAAAATTGCTAATGTATATCTTCGGGCTGTTTCCTTTCCCTCCATTGCTTTTTTGGAATACAATTCTGTTCAAGTATTCGCTTTTCGACAACATAGGAAGCTTCATGCCAAAAAATGATGAAGTTATATGCTTTGAGAATATAAATCTCAAATCATAGTGCATTGTCTCAGAACACTTTATGATGAATCAATACTGCCAATGTAAGCAATGTATTTTATCCTATGCATCACTTCAATGCTGAGACAATAGAGAAAAAAATACTATAGATAGAGATGCATCAAATTTTTAACCTCTACCGATGTAGAAGTTTCCGAGTACTTGGAAAAAAAATTGTGATAAAACTATCTTAATCTGATATGTAAAAGAAGAAAGATCAGCTAGAGTTCATCCTTATCTGAGATTAAATTTATTCAGAAAACCTTGTGTAAGTGAAAGCTTGAATCCGCAATTTGCACAGTCAAATCACTTGCAATTTTTGTCTGCATAATCCTGCTCAGGACAAGGCAGTAGTCAGTGCACAAAAAAAAATTACCATGGAAGCGGTTCATGTTTCTTCTTTCTAAATCTTCAGCAACCATACTCACACTCGCTGGACAGATTACACACCGTTTAGGCTTCCCCACGAATACCAAACAACGAGTGGGATGGATTTTCTTAATCTGCACTTTTCCTTCTCATGTTAGCCTTATCACTTACAGATGTGGCAAATCTGTACTTCATGTTCTTCCTGCAAAACTTCACCAGTTTGTAACTTTGTGGATCTTGAGAGACAATAGAAACAAAAGTTAAGTTTGCAGAAATATGAAGAATCAGTCATGATATTCAACTTAAGTATGGCCCTATATCATGTGATGAAATGGACAGAAAGATTGATATGTGGCCTGCTCATTAAGCTTCTGCAAATGCTTGGTGGACAGCAGCTATGCCATTAAGAGGGTTTGTTAACTATTGACATCTTCATTTCAGTCATTAAAAGCAGAATTGTAGGCATATTTTTTGTCAATAACATGATAATATATGTGGTGCACACTTACTATGAGACAATGAACAGCCTTCTTCAATCAGTGTCTCTACATTCCATTACCAAATAAATGCATCTAGCATAATGCTAAAATAATGTGACTTGCCCTTTCATTGCTTGATAGTAAGGGATGTTCTATCATTGGTGATGATCAAGAAAGTCTGGAAAACTTGGGCCAAAAACCTTGGTCCCAATATGAATAAAATTTTCAAGTCTCTTAGCACCAAATAAAAAACAGCTCAATTCAATAAGAACTCTTCTCTCAGGTGTATTTGCATTCTACTTATTTGATGATAAAAATCTTTCTACAGAGAAGGGCATTAAAACTATTTCCTTCATAGTTAATTATCTTGTCAAATGCCTTTTTAAAAAGAGTTAATTGTATTATTTCTTTTCTATGTTTTATTATTGTTATTATCTTACAAATTTCTTAATTTTACTTTAAATATACTACATGGAATCCCAAAATGACCTCCCAATAATCCAAATTAATAAATATAAAAAAATATATAAAAAATAAATAAAAGAAAATCACTTGCAATTGGAAACCCAAATCTGTCCCAATTTATCAATTTTGCGGCCCACATGAAAAGTAAGGTAAATTCTTCAAAACCCATGAACATTGAACAGTTTCATTCAACCCACTATTTTGTTGACACGAAGCTCCTCTCAAGATTTTCAAATTCACAACGGTCACTTCTTCTTCCACTTCTTCTTCTTCTTCTTCTTCTTCACAAATTGACAAAAAAAATGCCTCAAACCCTACCCTTCAAATCCCATTTTCTGCATTCTAAGCACTTTCTTTCCTTATACTCAATTCATAAAACAAATACTTTTGTTCAAAACCCTAACTTTGCATCAAAGTTTCCATTTTTTCGATGTTCATTTTCACATTCACGCAAAATGCACATCCAAAAACCAATCGTATGTGCAAAAAGGACGAAAAGGAGATCTGGGTATCAAAGATCAACAATATTTATGCTTCAATTGGTCTCAATTTTGGCTTCAAAGTTCAAGATTTTACCACAACCGCTGGATCTTGTTATTGAAGAATTGAATTGTGGGAATGGTGGTGGGGGACTAGGATTCTTGAAGGGTTTTGGAGGAGGAGGGCTTGGTTGGTGGAGGAGAAGAAAAAATGGGAATTTAGGGTTTATGGTGTTTTTGGGTTCTCTGTTTTTGTTTTTTGGGAGAGAATTAAGAAGTGACATTGTTTGTGGGGTTTTGAATTTGGGTTTCTTTGTGTTTATTTTTGTTAAAGCTTTTAAGAGAAACATTCAAGATTGGATCTTTGGGTTGTGTTGTTTTGCTGCTTTGGTGTGTTTGAATTTGAAGAGACAGGATACAGCGAAATTCATTGATGGATTTAGGGTTTGTGCTCCAATGGTGGATATTCTTACAAAGAGTAAAAGAAGAGGCAGAAGAAGATCATTGTGAAAGAAGAGAGGCTATGTAACAAAGAATTTTCCATTCTTTTTTATTATGATGTTATATGATTCTTCTTTTTTTATTTTTAACAAGAACTATGTTAGAGAAGCAACAAGCAAATTTTGCATTCTTTTATGAACTAATCTTTGTTCTTTTTGTGGCAATGGGGTTTGATCTTTATGCTTGGTTATTCCAATTAGTCGAAGAACAGTAATGCAAAATTCTTAGTTTAGAGGATAAACCAGAAAATGATTGATAAATTTTTGAGATAAAAGTATCTTGAATTGTCAAGGCGCTTGAATTTCATCAATTTTGCTTCCATTTTAATGTGAAAGTGAGAGATCCTATACAATGTGGCTGATGAGAAATCTTACAAGTTCTTGAACCGGCGTT
The DNA here is from genome assembly GCA_019454045.1 of Zanthoxylum bungeanum. NCBI lineage: Eukaryota > Viridiplantae > Streptophyta > Magnoliopsida > Sapindales > Rutaceae > Zanthoxylum > Zanthoxylum bungeanum. Next base: position 545,337 of record SKCR01028362.1, read on the forward strand.
GCTGTATGGTGAATTTGGATGATTTAATTTTAAAATCATGTTCATACATTTTTGTACCTGTCAAGTAGATTTTTCCATGATGAAAGTTGACTATAAAGTGTGATTTTAGATGATAAGCAGAGCAATCTCAATTCAGGGACAAATTTTCACAAGAAAAACAGCACTTAAATTTTAAACAACTGAAAAGGATCGCAAAGATGTATAGCTGAAAACAAAGATGTTGCAGAACACTTTGGTTGCCAGACCAGTAAAAACCAATCTCTTGATTATAACTGAGTTTCCGTTTTGTTACAACGTGCCTGAAAGGTTCAACAGAATAAGCAAATTCTTCCCTGGATTTTTTGGTTTCATTGGGAGTGTGCTCCTGCAGTGTTAAGCTGTGACAGCAGGAGTTTCCCATGTCTGGCAGTGGCTCGAACCAAAAGGACACTTTGTTGGCCAATTTCACTCTGTAAGTTTCTCGACTATCAGCATCATCAACGTTCAACTCTATAGGAATGTATGCATCCAAAAGTTTACGGCTAGCTGTTAGGGTTGGTGCTCCGAGTGCCAATCCAGATCGTATTTATGTCTGATTCATAAATACGAGCAATATATTTTTCATAATATTACTAATTAAATGGTAGCACCCTTGTCTTTTATACACATATTCGGTCTGATTACAATTAGATCGAAACTGAATCTGATTTAGTGATATGCTTATATTAGACAAAGACCCTAGGATTTACAGTATAGTGCGCATTTACAACGAAGTTTGTAATTGACATTGGGAAGCGCATTATTAGTTGTATATCCTTAAATAAAGTTCATGGTCAAGATTTGCTAACACGGGTCGGTTAGTAAAGTCCGCTGAGACCAGTACATGTCGTATATCGTGACTTGGTCCGATGGTTTATCCTAGTGAACCATGAGTCTCGAGAGACTCGTATAGACATGTAGGTGTTTATTTGATAAGACACTGAACGACTCACTGAAGGTTTCCTAATAGATGGTACACCAACGTCAATATGAACATTCTCGAGTTGAGCGAGCATAGTGGTCCTTCAACTTGAGATACCACAGTGGGATATATGAGTTATCCTCCGCACTTTGATGGCAGTCACGTCAACGATCTATCCATGATCAGACCTCCGCCTATTCGTTGGGTGTGGACTGATGCTTATGATATCCAGTGCGTATCAAGACAGGATCCGTCAGTCCTGTGTACAAGGCATAGGCATCATCACGTGTTTATGATCTAGTAAATCCATGGCCGTGGTATAACGTCGGAAACTAGTTCCGAGTGTTATTTAGAGATCATAAATTGAAAGTCGACTGTATTATACCAAAAGGATTTGACGTTTTCATCTATACCCCAGGTATAATACGGATGGCCTGTGACAGAGGGATTATACTATGACCTCGACTTGTATAGTTTAGCGAGATTATCCGTGGTCGTCATAATCCATGAGTGGGTGGATTATGGACACGAAATTAGATTTCGTGACGGATAGACCTAAACTGAGAGTCCCACAATATGAAGTGTACTCGTTGAGCACTTGGAACTCAATATGAATAATACGGATTATTCATAATACTTCACCGGATTAAATGAGTTAATTCGGATCGTTTAATCGTTAAACGACAACACATGCTTTTAAGGGGTTTTGTCCGCTAATAATTATTGTGTATTTGTATTTGATACATAATACGATTAGATACACATTAATTATTCGTCAAATTAGATTTTGACACATGTTATAGATATATGTATTTATTATTTAATGTAAATAAAAAAATACACATATGGTTGTTTTTTAATTATTTATTTATTTAATTGTTAAATGATTAAATAATTAAAATTATATATCTTATCCATTTGTCATAATTCGTATGACAAATGGTGATACATAATTGGACCAAATGACATATATTAATTGTACTTTATTTGTGTTCCAATTTGATTGGATTAAATAAAGAGTAATTTAATTTAATTTGATTAAATTAAAAAAAGATAAAATTGCCTTTTCTTTTATATATGTTTCGGTCAACCATTTCAATAAAATGGGGATTTGATTTTCTCTATTTTGTTCATTTCTCTCCACTGCCGAAACTCCAAGAAAAATGGGTTTTTTCATTTTGCTTGATGATTCAAGCAAACAAGTAAAGTAAAATCAAGAAATGGCTTATGGAATTTGGAATTTTAAAGGTAATCTTCAAATCCCTAAAGTCTTGAAATTTGTTTCTTATTTCTTGATTTCTTAGAAAATTTCTAGGGTTCCTTTACTTGTCAAAATTTGGGGTTTTTTGTTGTTGGATGGTGGATTGGAAAGATTAAGCATGTGTGAAGATGTTATTGGATGCTATTAGTGTAATAGGTGTCCAATTTATTCAATTGTTGTAGGACAACTTTGTTGCCATTCTAGAGTATGATAGCCACTCTTATTATGCCTAGAATTGTTCTAGAGTTCTTCATTTGTGGTGATTTTAGATTGGTGTTTGATTAATTTGATTAATCTTGGTGAAAAATTGGATTTAAGCATGATATATGGGCTGTTTTTGGTTACTGATCAGACCTGGAAAATTTCCTGTTTTTGTGATGAAAATATTGTCTTTAGAATGTTATGGATGAGTTTTGGGAGTTGGCACAATTGCCGGAAAGTGTTTCCGACTTAAAATAAGCGAAAACGGCCAAAAACGGTGTTATCGGGTGGATTTTGAGCCAACTGGGTGACGGCTGTGAAAACAGTGATTCTGTCACTGTTCGGGCAGCCCATGAACTGCCTCGACACTATTGGAGCTGGCAGCCCATGAACTGCCTCGACACTATTGGAGCTGACCTGGGCAGTTTCCATAAGTGTCGGGTAGTCGGTTTGGTCAAAAACGTGTTTTAGGCAATTTTGCGGAAAAACGGTTTTCGTAAAAGTTTCGCGAGTTTTCACCATATTTATGTTGATATTTGATATTGAATAAATAGGTTTAGGTGAAATATGAATTAATTATTCATAATTTCATATTAAATATTGAATAATTAATTCGGTATTTTGAAAAGTTTTAAAATACGATTTCGCCCGAACCCGCGCTTCCGCTGCGCCCAACGCCCAAAACCCCAACACTAGCTTCATCAAGATTCACTCAAATTTGCTCTTCAAATTCTTGTGAAGGTGCAATCTTTAGGCTGTCCCAACGAATGTTATCTGTCGTAAGCTTCAGCCTGAACGGCCATAATTTATCAGCTTCTGTGTCACTGATGCATTGTCTGATTCCATTATATCTATGGCTAATGGCTGCCTTCTGTTTCTGCAATGACACTTCGAGCTTTCATTGTTGTGTTCAACATGTAAGCGAATTAGAGCTGGGGCAACACAACGGAGAGGTGTCCTAGGAATAAAAAAACACTTTACTTTATAACACAGTTCTGCCACTTGGTTTCTGCGGCATTTTTGCTAACTGCAGTTAAACAGGTATAAACTCATCTTCATTTCCTTTACTAGATACTTCGTTTTAATGTTTTGCTTTCTGTGTTACTTGTATTTGTTGTGATTACCATATATATTGTATAAATAAATGTGTTGGTTTAGTAAGAGGGTTTAAGAGAAATGTTCAAAATTGGATCTTTGGGTTGTGTTTTTTGCTGCTTTGATGAGTTTGAGGTTGAAGAGAGAGGAGGCAATGAAAGTGGTTGATGAATTTAGGGTTTGTGCTCCAATGGTGGGATATTCTTACAAAGAGTAAAAGAAGAGGTAGAAGAAATGAAAGAAGAGAGGCTATGAAGCAAAGAATTTACCATTCTTTTCTATTATGATTGTTGACAGTTGTTTTTCGTTCCAATGGCAATAGACGGAATTTACCCTTCGAATAAACCTCCCTCAACTGTGAATTTGTTTAGTTAGTGAGAACCACACAAACTTGGCAACATACAAATAATCACAGAGACAGGATTTACGTGGTTCAGCGGAGGGTGGCTTCAACCTATGTCCATGGGAGAAATGAGGATCTTCATTACAAACTTGGTTGGGGCATTCTTCAACCTTCCTCTTATCTCTGAACCCTTGGGCCTTTCTATCCATTTGGTTGGGTAGTACTATAATACCCTTCCGCCTTCCTTGAGGTAAGGGCTTGTAAAAAATCACCATCAACAACGATGTTAGATGATTTTATTTTTAAGAAGAACATTGTTAGAGAAGCTACAAACAAATCTTGCCATCTTTTATGAACAAATCTTTTTTCTTTTTCTCATTGATCTTTATTCTTGGTTGTTCAATTTTGTTAATTTAGAGGATAACCCAGAAAATTATTGATGAATTTTTGCAGTTGTTTCTTGTTTGCAGTTGTGCACAATGTGGCTGATGAGAAATCTTGCAAGTTCATGATTGCTTGATGTATGCTGTATTTGGATAATTTGATTTTATAATCATGCTCATACATTTTTGTACTTGTCATTGTTGTTAAGTATATTTTTCCATTATGAAAGTTTACCGGAAGAAGTGTGATTTAGAGAATAAGCAGAACAATATTGATTCAGGGACAAATTTTCACCAAGAAAAAAAGCACTTGAATTTTAAACTGAAAAGGATCACAAAGATATAAATCTGAAAAAAAAGACATTGCCCTTTTAAACCAACAGCCGTGTAAAGTTTAGTCGTCTGTTATGCGAGGGTTGATTCTCCAGTTTCTGATGCCTGCTACAATTACTAGGGATAGATTTCAACATCCAGCACTAGAACTAGTCCTTTATAACAAAGCATATTTGTCGAAGCAGGATACTTCTAAGCACCTCTCTTTTTCACAAGGCCTTCAAGCATCCCATCAGTACCAAAGTTACCAGAAAAGTCTTGGGCATTCACAGGACTTGGTAGCTTGAATGAGATGGAGAAATGTCCAGATGGGCTAAAGTTTTGTGTTAGCATCGTAAAGACTTGAGAGTGCTTGCACACCGTCTTTTCACCAGTTGTTGTTACTCCCTTTATTGTTACCGTTCCATCACGATTGACATCACAACTGAAATCTTCTGTGCCCAAAAATTTATTGTCAACTCCATTACAGAGAGCAAATTCAACAATATAAAGTGCAGATAAATGGTACAACATAAACAGAAATCAGTTAACAAAAAGCTATTCGCAAAGAACAAAAAGGTGTGAAGATGTTTGTGCTCATCTTAATAAGCTTCTGCCAACAGCACATGATCGATTATAATTATAATGTTTTCCTTATTATTACTATTAAGCTAAATAGATAAGTAGGCTACTTCAATGCTTGAAAAAATGAACTTTCATACTCAAGCTAACATTTTGTTAGCAAGCCAATCATGAACTCTACAATCAAATCGATCAAATGCCAAACAGCAATAGAACTTACTTTCATCCCTTGCTACACCAGGGAGGGCGACCCGAAATACAAACGAGTCCTCTGATGCTGCAATGTCGACTGCTCCGACAGATCTTCCAACCTTTCCCAAAGCGGCAACACCAGTCAGCGCTACTCCATTTTTGTTTATAGATATGATGTTATCCAACTGCTCTCGAGTTGAGCGGGAAGGAAAAAATATCATTGCTGGACCAACATTTTCTGCAGTTTCAGTTTCTTGTTTGGACTGTGTTGAACCAATATCGCTAGGCGGTGTTGGTGGACCAATATATGGGATGCTATTGAGAGGAGCCACATCAAGGACATGTTGCTGGGGATTCACATGATCTGGATCATTAACTCCTGTTGCTCTGCCAAAAGACCTCAAGTTGGTCATGTTTGCAGATGCCGTAAAAGTTGATTTCACATGCTAAAGTGTCATTCATTAGAATAGAGAATTTTGAGCTAAAACTAATTGTTCCTTAAATACACACACCATGGAATGCCTAAACATTAACTTCCACGTAAGCAAAAGTGAAGCATATGAAAATTTTGAATGACAATTTCCTTGCATAAACAGTAATTCTCAATATGAGGCTTCATAAATAACCATCCAAATAATTAATGAGAGGTTTCACTGCATACTTCTGAGAATTAACTAGGTCACTCACTCACTCATGAGAGATGATATAAAAAGGAAAAACAGTAGTAACAAAAACCCTCATGAAACTTACTAATACTCAAAAGCAAGATATTACCAAATGCAAATAAAAACTCAATATAGAAAAAAAAAACCCAAAAAAAAAAATTAAGAAAAGAGTTCATCTGAAACGTCAGAACCCTCCATTTATAATTGACAGTCCTAAGAACTTACGGTGTGATTCTGATCTAATCATTGAATTTCATTGTGATCCCGCCCATTTCGTCTTAATTTTCATCTACTATTATAATTTTAACTAGAGGCATTTCCACCAGAGAGATGTTTCAATCACTTTTATATGGTTAGCTTTTGTTCAACAGCTCATAAGGAGGAGATTTTGTATCCGCCTCATGTTACATTCCTTTTTAAAATTACTCTCCTATTTCTTATTTGTTTTCCACTTTAAACTAGTAGGGCAGGATTGAAATGTCTTTCCAGTAATAAATGTGCTGGAAACTTTAATGGTAGAAAGCTGTGAGATTTTTTATTTAAAATAACAAATAAGATTTCAAACTGAGAAAATACCGAAACTAGAAGTGCACCTAGAGCACGCGCGTGTAATCCACATTCAAGTTCAAAGCTTTGTTTGTAAGTGTATTGTCATGCAGAAGCATTTTTGATATGCAAGTCTACTGGTGGGTTGCTATGTGACAGTGTGTGTGTGTGTGTGTGTGTGAGAGAGAGAGAGATAATAAAGGAGCCGAAAACATAATATATATACTGCAAGGATAATCTCTAATCATTAGTAAAAATAAACCTAAGCTAAGAAAGTTATCGGAATTAGAAATGCCTAAGACATTGCAAGTATAGTTGCAAATCGGTGCATGAATACATGTTCATTAATGCATTTTGAGTCAAAGCAATCTATAGACTACAAGTTATATGTCTGTTTGTGCGTTTTGAGTCAAATGCAATAGATTTCTAGAATAGAAATGCCTAAGACATTGCAAGTATAGTTGATCAGGATTCCCAGTCAACAGCACATTGCTTTCAACAAGGAAAGCTGTCAAAACTAGAAGGAACACACACGTGTTTCACCACAACCAAGATGTTTAAGGTTTTTTTATTCTGCGTGAACTTCACGCACATATATTAACGCATGTGTGGCAGTCTGTGCATTCAAATTGGAAATGTATCAGAACTAGAAGGAAGACGCCCATGGTTTCACCACAACCAAAACGTTTAAGGTTTGTTAGCTTATGCGTGAACTTCACACGAACTTCATGGCTCACGCACTTGTGTACACTTGTCTGTAGCTGTCTGTGCATGTATCTCGTAAACATGAGTTTAGGTATCTACGAGTTATGCACACATGGACATGTTTGAGCTCTCGAGGTATACAAATGCAATAGGACTTTTCTAAAATACAAACGCATAATAACATTAATGTGTGTAATCCCAGGCAGCAACTCATTCAATTGTACAATTTAGCTTACAACTATAAACAATCATCAATATCTAAAGTCTAAACTAAAACCTTAAACCCTAAAAGAATTGTCTACAAATCTTCAAGTAAATAAAAATAAAAACTTCTCCATTCCCTCAACTAAAATAATAAAAAATCTTTAATCTTTCTAAAAGAGTAGGAACAAATATGCTTTAAATGCACAATTATCGTGCTTGCATTGAACAATCATCCATTTCAACAAGTTATAACACAACAAGAAGAGAAAATAATCAAAATTACAAATTACAAAGATAAAATATCTAACATAAAGTAAAAAAAAATTGCATGCATGCTTGTGTTTTACCTGAACGGAGACGCCATGGCCGAGTTCAAAGAGAGATTGAGCTGAGTTAAAACGCGTTTTGTGTGATTGAAGACGAGAGAGCGACAGAGAGAGGGAAATTTTTTTTTCCTTTCTATTTTTCGAGGTTTTTCTTTTGTAGTTTGTCAATTGGTCCCTCTATTTTCAATTATTTCCATTTAAGGAAATGAAGTTAAATATTTTCTCAGAAAGTGTAAATTGTCCTCAATTACAAAAATGGGAAGTTACCACTCACTAGTAGGTGGCAAAACGAATTAACGAATCAAATTTGTATCGAATATTAAACGAATCGAATCGAAACGTGATGGATTCGTATTCGATTCGTTTATTAAACGAATCATAATAACTGGATTCGTATTCGATTCGTTTATTAAACGAATCGAATACAAATATTCGTTTATTCATGATATTATTTAATATCATAATTTACCATAGTTGATTTACATTAATTATTCATAAATATATACATATAAAATATGTAATTAATATATTTATTAAAAATATCTCATCAAATATTGAAAATATTATTTTTTCAATGATAATTAGCCATAATTTCTCGAATCTTAATGGAAAAATAATAATAACTAGTAAAAGAAAATAATAAAACGAATCCATGAACTTAAATTCGTATTCGATTCGTTTAATAAACGAATCGAATCGAATTGACCCATTTATTAAACAAAACCATTTTTTCAAATCCGTATTCGCTTCAAAGCGAATCGAATCGAATGAATAAACGAATCCTAACCCAAATTGCCACCTTCAGTAGTCTTACCTTTTTCACTCTCTTTCGGCCAAAACCCCCTTGTTTTTTTCTCACTGCCTTTGCATTTCTCTTCAACTGGTTAGCTTCTTATTTTTCAAGCTCTTGTTTCTATAATGCACATCTATTAAGTGCATGCATAGGTTTTGATCCTCAGCTAATTTACTTGAGTTTTATGTTTTTTAGTTAGCTCTCGAGATTTTTTTCCATAAATGGGGGTTCTTTTTATGTGTCTGATTACCATTAACTGCTTGCTTTTGTTTTTGCAGAAAGATTTCAACATTTTACACTTTGCTTGAAGGTGAGTTCTGGGATTTATTTATTTTTTTGATTGTCTCTTTAAGTTTGTTGGTAAAAGGGAAATTCATAATCTCTTAATGAAGAACTCAACTTTGGTTGGATTTTGATGGTTTGCATGTATATATTTGGTTGCATGTATGTGTTGATAACAGTCCATTTTGCTTTTGATATCAAATTATCAACTGAAATTCCTTTCTGTTTCTTTAGGATCAATTCACATGGTATTTGGATTCTCAGATTGCATTTGTAGATTTCAATAAATGGGTTGATTTTTATGGTGATGTATTTTTAATAGCATGTTTAGATGATCCATGTATTGGAGCTCTAAAGAAAGCTGCAAAGCTTCTGTTTGAAAAAAAATAGATAAACAGATAGATAGGCACATAGATGGATGAATGGATGGAGAGATCAATAGATGATTGATCCTCTCATTGTATAAAGTGTGCTTCTTTTGTGTCAATTGTAATCATAGCACTGATCTTAACATGCAAATTAATGGTTGATTTCTCACTTCTAGGCTAAAGTCATCCAGGGCAACAATTATATTGTTCAGGCTTATGAAATATACTTCACCAAAATTCACTGCTTGTTGAAAAGTTTTCTAGGTCAAATCCAAATTTTACTAATAGTATCGGCTGTGATTGCAATTTACATGGTGATTGTGACTTTCAGTTTTTACTTATTTTCCTGCTGCAGCACATCATTATGACAATTATATGTTTTTCCTACTACACCTTTCTGTGATATATACAGATCAAATTACAGTGAAATTCATTTATAATTTTCTTATTTACTTTTGCTTTTTCATACAGATTCGGATTTGTTGTATGAGTGAGTAACTGCTATGGATAGCCCATCTGAGTTTATAGTTTCCCCCGATGTTCCAATTTTAGAATCAACTGATGCTGCTAGGTTCCACATTTTGGAGGATGGTAGTTTGCATGATGGGCCAGTCAAAGAAGCTGAATCCAATGGAGAATCACCTCCCATTTTGTCATCTCAAACTTTTCAGAGAAAAAGATATCTAGTTGATGCTGAGGGAACCAAGGAACATGTCATCCACGACACGACACCTTTAAATAGTAGGTTTCCATCCTTAGGTTGTAGCTCATCTGCCAGTGGACCTACAGTCAATGACACTGGAAAAGTAGACATGCCTGTGCCAGCTTTGATATTCCTTCCTTCTCGCCCAACCGAACAAGAGTGGGCTGAAATAACAGCTGCAACTAAATCTGGATTTGCAGTGACTGGTAGTGCAGCCACTGGAAGGGTGGGACCAGTTTTAGGACTTGTCGATATTGGGGAATGTGAAGACTCTTACGTGTTTCGAGTAGCTCTTCCAGGAGTGAAAAGAGATAGCAGTAAGTTGCTTAATGACTTCAGTTTATAACTTTTGTGTCTTTTATATTCAAGAATTCTCTCTATTATTTCATCTTCGCCTATTTATTTTATAATGTCAAAGATGTAAACTCTTAGTGATTCAAGTAAAAATCATTTGCTTTCTGTTTGCCTAGCAAGTGGCCAAATAAAGCACAGCTCCTTTTAATTTTAGTATCATTTCAGGATAAGCTAATGGATGTCTTGAACTTTACAGCCGAGGTGACTGGTAGCTAATGCATCCTCTCTCAGTTTGTAGGTGAGGACTGAGGTTCCTATACCCGATGATAACGATAGGTTTTCCTGACTGCAGGTGATTTTAGTTGTGAAGTTGATCCCATTGGGAAGGTATTGATAAAGGGAGTGACGACTACAGGTGAGAAAACAGTTTATAAGTACTCACAAGTGTTTGAAATGCAGACCCAGAACCTTTGCCCACCGGGACACTTCTCAATATCATTTCAGCTTCCTGGTCCAGTTGATCCTGAACAGTTCTCTGGAAATTATGGTGTTGATGGGATTCTTGAGGGAATTGTGATGAAAGAAAAACATACCAGTTGACATGTAAGATTGCTCCTTGTAAATGCCTGACCTATCAGCTTTATCTGGTGCCCTATCTGTTTAGTTTCAAAATCATAGTTAATGGATCTTATGTTCTTATATTTGTTTTTTCCCCTTTAAGTAAGAGGAGATTCGAAGAAGTTAAATAGAATTATACCACGTCCCCAAATTGATTTAAGTTTACTAGTAACATTTAATATACATAAAAGGGTTGTTTAGAATTGAAGTGTTACAATGTGGGTGAGATTTCATTCATTAATGATAAAAATCAGCAAATAAATACTATACCGCATGTTGACTTGTTGACCTTATCAGAATTTTTTTTTTAAAAATATTGTATTTGTATACCTCCTTTAAATTAATACCACATTATTAATCCTAATTTTCACTGACCACCGTTGAGTTTAATCTAGTTGGGTTATAAAAAAAACCTTACTTTAAAATATAATCAATAACTTTTCTTAAAATTTTAAGTTATCATAATTTTTTTGATTCAATAGGGGTGATAATGTAATAATAATCATGAAATTAAGTGGGCTATAATATAAAATCAGTAAAATAAGTAAATTAGCGAGATTATTTATAATATATAAAAATATATCAGTAATGTGGGTCCCACACAGGGACATAAATGACAAATGTGGGAAGTTTACTTCTTTACAAGACACAAGTCACAAAACTTGCAATGCATGCGTGATGCGTTATCATTTACAATTTGTTACTCACTTCATTTTCAGCCAAAACCAATACCCAGTTGTTTTCACTTCTCCATTGCCTGGCCCTTCTTCACAATTCACAGTTTCTATTCAAACAAGTTAGCTTCTTCTTCTTCTTCCAGTTCCTCTAGCTCTTGTTTTATTTTTTTTTTTTTTTTGAAATTGTTGGAAATCTCATCGCCAAATCATTCTTCCGGGCTTAAGCGGACCAACTAAAACTATCCCCAGTCCCGACTCTTATAAGAAACGGACTCCCTGAATTCGAACCCAGAACCTCAAGATGAGATCCTGAACCCTACACCACCAATCAAAGCCCTTGGACCTCTAGCTCTTGTTTCTCTAATGTATTCAACTACATTTTCTTATGTGCATGCATATGTTTTGATCATCAGCTAAATTACTTGTGTGCATGTTATGTCTTTTAGAGTTTTTTTTCCCCATAAATGGGGTTGTTTCTGACTATTGATTGCTTGCTTTTGTTTTTGCAGAAAGTTATCATCAACTTTGTACACTTTGCTTCAAGGTGAATTTGGGTTTGATATTTATGTGATTGTGTTTAAACTTTGCTGATATAACTGGGATCTTTTGCTAAAGGACTCTAACTTTGGTTGGATTTTGATGGTTTGCATGTATATTGTTGATTGATTGTATGTATGTATATTGTGTTGGTTTACATGAACAAGATACACAAATACATAGATGGATATATAGATTGATACATCAATTAAATGAAGTTTGCTTCCTTTCGAGTAAATTGTAGATGAAGTTTGCTTCCCTTGAGTAAATTATATTCATAGCACCTATTTTAACATGCAAATTAGTGGCTGATTTATGACTTATATTTGATTCTTAACACACAGATTATAATAAAACCAAGTTCTCTTGATTTCGCGCATGTGCCAAAATTTGAATTAAGGTGAGTATTTCTATGTTATCACCAACTGTCAAAATTCCCTTACTTTAACTGTAAATTTGAAACATTTGGGTTTATTCTTCTAATAAATGATGAATTTGTCGGGTTGCATATTAAATGTGAAAATTTTCAAACGAGCAAGAAACATGCTTTAATTATTCCTCTACTAGAATGAACTATGTCCGTTTGTTTAGGAGTAAAACATTCTTTTCTTTGCGAACTATGTATACTAAACTTCATTTGATTGCTTAGAAGCATGTTATGGTGTAGCTTGATTAACATTTTGTCCCAATGGGTTATCCGTTTACCAGTTTTAGCACCTCTCTCTTGTAATTAACTGATTTAGAATACACAATGCGCACTTTCATTTCAACGAGGCAATAAACTCATTTTCATGAGTAAATACCTTGTGGTAGAACAAAAATTTTAGCTGTGGTTTCTTTTTTTCTTTCGCTGGTGATTGCGAATGAAATGCTTTAGGAAATAGCAAATTTTATTACCATGTTATTTTGTTTTTCGACTAATTTTATTACCTTGTTAAGCAATATTTTTTGCTTCTGTTTGAAATATTAGTTGGTTTCCTTTTTCGCTTTCGCCAATTTGCTGTTGTTACATGCATTTGGAAGGAAAATAAAAGAACATTGAAAAAGAAATTGCACTTGACACAGGCTAATAAAGAGAATGTATACTCTTATGCATTGTTTGATGTAGAGTTTGATGAGTTTATAAGTTAACTTATACTTTCAGTGCAATACTTGTAAGTTAGTTTATATTCTCAATCAAAATACTCTCTATCAAACGGTGCATATTATTGTGCTATTTGGGAATTACAAGATTCATAGTTGGTATCAATAATGAACTCCACCTCAGTGATGATTTAAATAATTGCCATCTCGTTTCTATTGCAAATCTAGACATTTACTTCATACATGCGTAATCCATGGTGTTGATGCCACGTATGTGACTATGCCTTTCAAGGATAATTTTCTTTGAAATTGATGGTTAATTCTCGTAACTACTGCTGCTTTCTCATACAGATTCGCATTTATTATATCTGCATCTGCAATGGATAGCCCATCTCAATATATAGTTTCCCCTGATGCTTCAATGTTAGAAACCAATGATGAACTGAGTGGATCCAAGGGAGGGTCATCTCCCATTATGTCATCTCAAGCGACTCAGGAAGAAAGACAAAATGATGATGCTGACGGATCCAAGGACCATGACATCCCTGGGGTGACGCCTTTGAATAGTAGGCCGCCACCTTTGGATGGTGGACCAACTACTAGCAAACAAACAACTCAGGACTCTGAATATATTGATGCTTCTGGTCCTGCATTCATTTTCCTTCCATCTCGGCCAACCAAAAGAGAGTGGGCTGGATTAAAAGCTGCATGTAAAACTAGAGTAACAATGACGGGAGTTGCAGCATTAGGCAAGGTGGGAACAGGCGTAGGCTCACTGATATTGGGGAAACAGATGACTCGTATATGTTTCGTGTAGCTCTTCCAGGGGTGAAACGAGATGATAGTAAGTTGCTTACAGTGACTTAGAAGTTAGAACTTGATGGGTCCTTTATATTCAAGAATTCTCTCTAATTTATCTATTTTATGATGTCAAGGTCATGAAGGGAGTAATGGTTGAATCATTTGCTTTAAGTTTTCCAAACACGCGATCAATTAAACTGGATGCATCTCTTTAATTTTAGTGTTCTTTCAAGATAAAATGATGCTATGAAACATTCTGAGGGGAATGATAATAATTTGGTTTTCCTCTGCTTTAGGTGAGTTTAGCTGATATAAAGGGAGTAACAACCACTGGCAAGAAATCGGTGTACAAGTTCTCCCAAGTTTTTGAAATGAAGACTCAGAACCTCTGTCCCCCAGGACCCTTTTCAATCTCAATTCAACTTCCTGGTCCGGTTGATCCTCAAAAGTTTTCAGGAAATTTCGGTATTGACGGGATTCTGGAGGGAACTGTGATGAAACAAAAACATAACAGTTGAAATGTAATTCTGTTTTCTGGGATTTACAAGATGTTGGTTTATGTTAATATTTTGGGTGGTAATTTCTTCTCTTTTTTTTTTAATCATTGATTCAAATAGCCATGGCAGAAAGAAAAAGTTTCGGCAAGTGATGCTGATATTGACTGGAATAAAAGTGAATTTATCTAGCCTTCTGTGTTTACCTCTTTTTATGGCTGCTGATTAAAGTCTTGTGTTCAGTTTGTATGTTTCAAATGGATTTGGTTCCTCACTTTTGTTCATGTTGAGTCAACTTATAATCTGCTTGACTCTAATCAAATGGCATTTCTTTGTATTGTAGCCATGCATAGCAGAAGCAGTGATTCCATCACATAAATTTCTTTTGAAGCATATTACTTTCAGAAAGTCAAATATTAACAGCTGAAAAAGGTAACGTAGATAAAAAGTTCAGTAGCTCTCATGTAACTTGGTGGTAAAAGACTTAACATTTGGTAGTCAGGTTCTGAGTTTGAGTGTAGAGAGTGTATTTCTTGTAAGAGCTTGGGACAGTCGAGAATTTTACATGTTCCGCTTAAGCTCGAATCGGGTGATTTGACGGCGTTTCAAAAAAAAACTAGGCTAAGTACATCTCTAATTCATACATACACGTATTCAACTCAAAGTCTTCTCTATTATTACTAGAGATCAACTGAGTCAGTCAATCATATTTCACCATTCAGCACTTGAACTAGTCATTCTTCTTTGTAACAGAAGTATATTTGTCAAAGCTGGAAACTTCTAGTCATTTTTTTTTTCACAAGGCCTTGGAAAACCCCATCACTGTAGTTAGTAGTTACAATTAAATTGTTGGTTATTTACAGGACCTGGTAGCTGGAATGTGATGGAGAAAGATCCAGGCAGGCAAAGATTTTGAGTTAGCATCTGAAAGACATGAAAGGTCTTGAGCAATGTGCTTTCAAAACCTGTCAATAAGCCCTTTATCATAATCTTTCCATCAGTATGGACATCACAACTGAAATTCTCTGCACCCAAAAAGTTAATTAATCAAGTATCAACTCCATTACAGAATGCAATTTCAACAATAAAGTAGGGACAATTTTCAAGAGATGAAAATGAAGATTTAACAACAATGGGTGAACAAAAGCTATGGACAAAGAATATAAAAAATGACAAGATGTGTGTGCTTCTCTTAACAAGCTTCTGCCCATATCACTTGATCAAACGTACTTTCTTTGTTTTTCTTTTATTTATTTCCTTGAACTTACAACACTCAAATAGGTAAGTACAGCTTCTTCAATGCAACAAAGAAATGAACTTTCATTGTGGGAATGACATTTTATTTATTGTTGATGGTGATTTTTTACCATGAAGAAGATTCAAATGCTGAGAAGGGACAGAATTGGTAGTCTACTTAGTCAAAATGGATAATATGGGCTTAAAGGCTCGAAAAGACAGACGGAATTTGACAGAAGAACCCGACCACATTATATGGAGGGGTTCATGTAAGAGCTGAGTGTGTGGATGATGAAGCAGGTTGGTACGCCAACCCGACTTAGAGAAGAAGTCCTGAATTTGGGTTCATTTGAGTATTAGTGGAAACCGACCCGAGGAGATCCATGCTTAGCAACCCGACCTGGTTGAAGAGGTCGGAATGAGTTTTGACCAGTATCATCTACTTTGATATACTGACCCGAGGAACGAAGATGCGATCACATGTCAATCTGCGCTTGAGTCAAGTGACATATGCCCTGAAGTGAGAAGATACCCTTCTATAAGGCTAATGATGACTATAGGAAAGCAGTGGTTCACCATGAAAGTAGCCCATGTCCGCCGCCATAGGGCGGTGCAGTGGTGGCAAAGCAGAGCCGCCAGAGACCGCCATAGGCCGGTGCAGTGACAGGGAAATGGGCTAATTTGATTGGTCGAATTGTGGATAGTTGAGAAGAGTTGTTACTGCAATGATGACAAGGTAACATGAGCTGACGTCATGGGCGGTGGAATTATGGATTTGGAAGCCTATATAAAGAGGATGAAGTTTCAAATTTAAGGGTTAGCAAGATTTGCATCTCAACATTTAGAGAGAAACCAAGAGCCAAAGATCTAGTGATAGAGAGAAAGTTGGTCAGTTGTTTGACTATTGAGAGAATTGTAACGGGTTAGGTAAGACCCGATGTGTTATAAACTCTTTGTAAGTTCATTACTCAATTGTAGCTCGAGTCGGTCTTGACTCCGAGCAGTAATAAAACACACCTTTTTTTTCCCATTGAGGTAGGTTAGAGCCTCTCCGTCGAACCACATAAATCTTTGTCTCTGTGATTTATCTGTCTGTTTGTTGAGTTTGCATTTGGTTCCCTACTAATCAAATAAATTAATTGTTGAGGGAGATTTAATTTGTTTGAGGGGTAAAACTCTTAGGGTACTAACAAAAATGCTTTAAAAGAACAATTCTTGTGCTCAGTGGCGGAGCCACTTGGGGCCCACTATTTTTTTTTTATAAAGTATATATATATATATATATATTAGAAAATCTAAATAATTAAATAACACTCATAAATACATGATTTATTAATTTTTTGAGTTGTATTTTTTAATATAATATGTAGGTCTAAGCCCAAATTAGTTAAAAAAATTCTAATACACTTTTGCATCAATCTTATTTCTTAAACATATTTAAAATAATTATATTTAATTTGTATGTGTATAGATAATTGACTATTTTTCATTTTAAATCCACTCATTTATGTGTTTTTTTGCATTTGCAAAAGAATATGGATTCTATTACATTTAAATAAAAATAAAATTAATTATATTTATACTTAGGTTTGGTTATTGATCTTCTAATTTATTGATATATTTGTAGTGATTCTTTTACTAAACCACATCATGTATAGTTGTTATGTGTAAAATATTCACATATTAATATAAATATAATTATTTTGTATATTTATTTTTTATTTATAGTTGTTCAAAGCACAAATATTGCGTTTTAGCACTAGGCTTTTAATAATTTAATTAAAAAAATGATTAAATCTACAATAATTTAGCGGAAATTTAGTATATAATATACTACATAAATTTAAAATACATAATTTGAAAAATAAATTTTTACTTAAAATTTTAGGGTAAATTGGTATTTTTAGAAATTATGAATAAAAATATAATTCTGAAAATTTTGGGTTAATTTATAAGTTTATAAACTATGGGCTATTTCATAATTTTCAAAAGTATAGAGATCATCTTGTAATTTCAAAAAAATATGTATGAATTCATTATATATTATTTTGGTAAGAACAAAATTTAGCCCTCACTAACTGAAATTTCTGGATACGACACCGCTTGCGCTTCCGTGAAGTGAACTATCATCAACTAACAATTGAATATCACAAACTATAACTCAACAACAAGAGAAAATAATCGAACTACAGAAATTACATGCTTGCTTGTTCGTACCTGATCGGAGAAGCAATGGCTGAGTTCAAACGGTGAATTTAAAGCTTCGGGATTGACATCGGGAAATGTTTTTTTTTTTTTTGCAATCTTTTTCACTATTTAAATTTTTTGAAGGATTTACTTCTATGTTTCTCCATTTATTTATGTCCCTCAAGTTCTGTTTTTTTTTTTTTTTTTTGGTGCAATTCAGGCAATAATTGTTGTATTTAATTTCATATGTCCCTACCGTTAGATGTAATTAAAAATATCAATGAATTAACTACCAATGACAACCCCTAAATTTTCTTAGTTTGGTAACCTAAAAAAATTACTGAATTAGAAAAAAAAATAATAATTTAAATTAATAATTTGGGTTGGGTTCGGAACTTAATATTTGGTTTCAAATCCTCCTGACCATTGATTTTAAATTGGGACATCAAAACCAATTATTTTTGTAGGTTTGAAGGTCCAAACCTGATCGATGGAAGCGGATTTCCATGAAACTATGAACACAGAGAATTTTTACCATTATTAAATGCATATTTCAAGATATCATTAATTTTTTTCCTTATAAAATAATAAAAGATAGTAATGAGCGTGTTAAAATATTTATAATCTCATATCAAACGTACATTAATGACGAAATGTGCTAATAAATACTAAAATTTAATTGTAAGTTGAGTTGACACTTAACAAAACTTTTCATTATTCTCTGTTCCTTCAAAAAGTGAATTTAAAACCAAATTATATAATTAGGGAAAAAAAATGTGTCAAAAATTCTATTTTTTTCACCCACTCTTTGAAGTTTAGCTGGTTATAAAAAATCTGTAGGTATTAGTTGGTTAGACCAATAGCTGTTTGTTTCTAGAAAATAGGAGATTTGAGATTGGATTCTCACTCATCAGAAATAAATTTTATTTAAACAAAGTAATATTCAGAAAAAGGAAAAATAAAAAAACAATAATAATTTAGTTAGGTTGGCTCTGTTGTTCTTTTGATCTGCATAACTGTGACTCTGTAAAAGAACCTGCTGGCATAAGACATGAGCTGTTGAAATTGAAAACTTGCAACACTCACTCAGTATGTAAGCATGGCAGTAAATCTGTAAATGAACATAATGTGGAGAGGGAAATGGAATCCAGGAAGCAGGGAAGAAGATTGAGAAACAAACTCAGATTTATCCAAAATAAAAGGAGGATTCTATTTATTCAAATCCTTTTAAGTAACCACAACCAACCATGAATGAAAAAGATAGCAACCAAGATACAAAACGGGTTCAATCAAGATTGCGTACTCTTTCAAAACATATAAATTGTACATGATTTAAGTAATGATTACTGACTAGAAAATCCGAAAATAGCACCACCAGAAAGGGTTCAATAAAAATCAGTTACTCTTTCGAAACATATATTATTTACAGAAGGTTTGCTCACAGCTGCTTTTGGATTCTAGAGGCCTCTCTCGCACTCCTGTTAACAATCACGGAGATTTAATTAGAAACCATTATGCGAACCAATTAAATGCGGAAATTAGTTAAATGACATAATATTTAGTAATAATGAGGAAAAATCACATGGATTACCTACCTCTACAGCTATACTGTCACTATCAGAATATCAGACAAATGAGTCTATAAACAAAAGGGTAGCTCTCAATAACATAATGAATGAGGATATAGCTTTTAAATCACAAACAGTTGAGAAATGAAGCAAATCAGAACTTACTATTATGCAGATTGGATGCTACAGAAACTACTGGTCTGAAGGAGACTGCTGTTGCTCTCCTCCCTGTGGCCACATCTGCTGAACCATGTAGGGGTGAGATTGTTGGGCATAAATTGCAGGGTCCATAACAGGCTTACCCATTATCATCCCAGCAGTTCCAACCTGAGGTGGCATATAGCAATACGGTGGGATATCAGCACCTCCCCCGACAGGCAGCGTTCCTCTCGGCATTGATGCGAGTACTTCATCTTTCAGATCCTCCCTGGGAACAATGTCAACTAAGAAATCAAATATATCAGTTCTAGTTATTGCTGCTGCGATGTCATTCTTTTGCAGTGTTCTTCTCTTGTTCTCCTCAGTGTGGTTCCAGGAACGCAGTGTCAACTCCAAGATGAACATTTCACATGCCCTTGCAAATATAACTGGTGCCTCAGCTGATATCATTCTCACATCCTCATCAGCCTTCATGATTTTCTTGATCCTTGCTAAAGGAAGGCTATGGTTCTTGAAATCATTAACCTTTTCAATTTCTTGGTACTGATTTGCCCAAAAAGACTGGAGATGTTGCTGCAGCTGCTGTTGCTGCTGGTGATGAATTTGTTGATAGGCAAGTTGGTGTTGTGCCAGCTGAGCACCTCCTGGCTGACTAGTAGATTGAATTGCCCCAGCAGATGTGACAACTGGTCCAGGATTGGGACCACCAGTCATTTGATTCTGCTGATACGGATTTGTGTCGTATGACAACTGAGCTCCACTACCAACCATTCCCATAGATGTGGGTTGTCCGCCATGTCCTTGACGATCCATAATGATCCAACTAGAATTTCAAGAGGTTCTTCCTTTTAGATGCAAAGAAGACAACAAATGTGAATATGAAATAGGTTCAATTAATGCTGGAAGAAAATTACATTGGCACGTGTAAAGTTCACAAACTACGAATAAGAAGCTATAAAACAGTTGTATTCCAAGTAAATATCCAGTTAATTACAACCGCTCCAGTTGCCGCTGGAGCTGACAAAAACTATTCAAGTTAAATGAACTCAAAATCAAAAATCAAAAACTTTATTCTCAAAAGTACTTCTGTCATAGTATTTAACAACTCCAAGATTCATAAATTTATATGCAAAGCATGGATGAACATTCATAGAGATTTGGTGGGACTTGAAAGTTGAAAATTCACCAAAAACTTCAAAAACGAAACTCTAATGGTGCAATCTACCAACAATAGGTCATGCCAAAGTCCCTACACCCCTTAGAAAGGGTTCTTAGTTCGAATCAGTAAAAAAACTCAAAAACAGAAAGAGAAAAAAAATACCTATATCTGTATCTACCATAGTCCTCTTCAAGCTTAGAATGAAGATACAAACAGCAGGTAGTTCCGATAAATTATGGTAACATAAATTTAGCTATTCTGCTTTTCTATGATTACATGTTTATCTAAAATTTAATTGAAACCAATTTGGTTAATAATGAAATTAAATAAAAACCATCCAATCTAAAACAAGTTGGACTCTATCTTCATAAATCTATCCCAAAGAAAAACAAAAAAAAAAAAAAAAAAAAAAGCATACAAAACAAAGAACAAACAACCAACATGTGAAACAAACAATCACATCAAACACTTCTAATCGTTTAATCAAACAAAATCAAGATAAAAAAAGTTCAAACTCATAACAAATAAGATTAACACTAACCTCTTAAAACATCAAAAAGATAAAACAAAAGGTGATCCGACACAGGAAAAAAAAAACACACTTTTTTAAAACCACAAAACTTAGAAAAACAATATGAAATTAACAATCTTCAGAGTTCAGGCCATGTGATGATATCCAAACATATGAAAAAGTACATACATAACTTCACACACATGCACACATACAAATATACATACATATGTGTACATGTATACGTATATAGAAGCAGCAAGAGAGTAAAAGCTTGTACCTTTTTCTGATTCTTTTGCTTTTTCCTCCTCAACCCAGATTGCAAACCCTGAAACGAAAGCAAAAGTAAATCTTTTTAGAGATTTTTTTTAAAATTTTTTTTTATTTGGTAGGAGATCTAATGGGAAAATTTAATGAGTTAAAAGCTTTTTCTTTTTTCTGGGTTATTTTTAGTGTTTTTACCGTGCAGTGAAAGATCCGATTTTGGAAAATATAACCCTTTTAGGGTTTTGAGAGAATCAAGGGATTTTTTTTTTATTTTTTTTTGGTTTCTTTTGGTTTTTGAAATGATTAATGATTTTTTTTTTTTTAATTTGAGGGGTGTTTGTTTTTTAGGAACGAACCTGAACTTGGAAACGAAACAACAAAAGCTCTGTGTGTTTTCTTCGAATTCTGACTTTGTTGGTTGGGTGTTCTTTTGTTTGGTCCTTTGACTGTTTTGCCCTTGAATGAAATTACCTTTTTGGGTGTTGTCTTTTGATGAATTCAATTCACATTTTTTGGTCGGCAGCTTGCCCTTGGGAACAAGTTATTTGATTTGGATTTATCTTTCAAAAATATCCACTTTGTGATAAAAAGCACTTTCGACCACCTTTATTAGAAGTGCTTCTTCTTTTTCTCAAACAGAACATTAATGCAACTAATCCTTTGTTTGGATTGGAATAATGAGGTTTATTAAAATATGATAAGATAAGGTAATAAAATATAATAAAATGTAAAATAAATAAATTATCTTTTTATATTTGAAAGTATGATATGATAAAATGATGGTTTAATAATATCGTGTTTGGTTGGAATGTATTATAAAATAAGATTAAATATAAAAATACAGAATTACCCTTAACTATTGTAAATATATAAATTGATAATAATTTTTAAAAAATATTTCATAATAAAAAATAATATTTTACTGAAATTCTTAATTCTTCAAATTTTATAATTTTATTGTTTAAAAATTATTATCCTTTCAATAAAAATAACAAATGAGAACATTTTTTATATTTAACTATTGAAAATCATTATAACGCTCCAATTTGAAGTGTTATGAACGGTTCAAATTTTGAGGATTTTTAACTCATGAAATAATGATCAATAATCATACTCATCAAAAATATTTCTTCTCAAATATCATTTTTTAATTTACCATACCATCAATAACCATAATCCAAACAAAGCCTAACGGTGTCATCTAAACTTCAACAACTTTTTTTTTGAGGTTAATCAAAGATTTCATTAATAAAACATCACAATGATGTAAATATACAGTCATTTTGACTTGATTACAAACTTAGGAAATTCTAAGATTCGAACCTAGTTATAATGAATCCTAACAACATAAAATCACATATCACGCATCCCCAAAACTGTTTGGATCAGAAGTCATATTCATATCGAAATCTTCTGAAAGAGTTGGAGGATTTTACAACCAATATACAATCTATCATAATGAAAATAAATAAGCCTACGAAAAAGTTCTAAAATTCGATATTCGCTTCCAAAATTAGATTTATCATCTTCCTCACACAGATCTTCTATCGACCAATGAAAATAAAATTTTATTCCTGCAAAATAGAAACAAAAGCCCAACCCAAGATTAGAAATCTACTACCATATATGGGTAGATCCACAAATCAATAAAGATCTTGGTAATAAAATACCCCAAAAAAAAAAACCCCAACTTTCATGAAAGAAGCTCAGGAAACTCGCCGACAGGAGGACAAAAATCCCCAATTTTAGACAAGTCTCAATCAAAGAACAGGAAATTGGGCTGAGAAAAAAGTTAAAACAGAAAAAGAGAAGGGGAGAAGAAAACCAAAAACAAGAGAGAATGGTAAGCAAAGGAAGTGAATGGAAAGAAAAATGAAAGAGGGAGGGGGGATTTTTGGTTTGTGCCGCCAGACCACACAAAAGAGATGTGGTCGGCAGCACTGCTAAGGCGAGAGAGGATTCAGTAAGCCTATAAAACTATCCTTATGTTAACTTCAACAGCAATTGAAATGCCTTTTCTGATTCTGCTGTTATATAATCAAAAGCACTTTTTCAAATTTCACCTATTTGCTTTTAATCAACTGTTTGCTTCCAACTTTAAAGCCTATTTCAGATTTGCTTCTTACTTTTAAAACTCTCAACTTTCTACGTAATAGTAGCAGCAGTAAAATTTGTTATGCTTTTTATTATGGTACAATCTAAGAAAAGAGTACAATCATGAATATGCAACCAGCAATACATGAAAGAATATGATATATGACTTCATTAACTGCAGAAAATGTTGAATTGAGACAAATAATCATCTGCTTGAGTTTCAATTGCAGGGTTTTTAATCTGCATACGCGCAATTCTTGCTTCTTCTCCCTATGATGACGAAACTTACATACAAGTCTTTCTCCATTTTGCAAGCCAACTGTTGTAACTGCAAAGTTCTGCTATGGGTTGGCATGACAAATTTAGCAGTAACATATGTCTGAATGTATTGTTGTTTGCGTATGCCTACTGATCACCCTGAAAACTTGGCAATAATTAAGCTGACTGCTGTGAAAACAGCATAGAGGCCAACAAGGCAAAATCCCCAGAACCTGGGTACCCGGAATCTAGACCAAGTTATGACTAAGAGAGACCCCATCAAACTCATGAGCAAGAAAACAAATGCAGTGATAATACCAATGTGAAAATGCAGCTCGTAAGCTTTTGGATAGGTATCGGTAGTTTGTATCACCAAAGCTGATCCGAGTCCAACAAGCATGTTGAACATTGGCCCAGCAAAACATCCAGCCATTGCCATTGCTGGATGACCTGCTTTGGCCACTGCAACATCGGCAACAAGATCTCCAACAGAGTTTCCCCATGCAAGAACTGTGAGCCCAAGGATAGCAGAAGGCAATTCAAGAATTGTCCCAATTGCTGCTAGACAATTCAGCAGCTCCCCAGCAACAGTGGATATCCAAAACACACTCATTACAAATGCGATGATCACCACAGGCATTTGCTCGGTCTTTGGGGCTTCTTTTTCTACTATAAAGTGAAGAAGTGCAAGCGAGGAGCTGGCCAAGAGCACTATGAACCAGAGAGGGAAATGGGTATTCGAAAGGAGAAAAACCACAGGATGGTCGAAAGGCATGAATGAGTTGCAAGCATATAAAACCAATATAGGGCAAAGTGCGATATTTGCAGATAAGTAGAACCGGTTCCATTCAGAAGGAGCAGTTTCAGGAATTGTGAGCTTCAAAATTGTAGTAACAGGAAACTCCCAGACTTTGGATATCTGCATTGATGCCAAAAACTAAATCAGCTATTATCACCAGAGCAAAGCTACTTCGACTGCATCACTGCAGAGATAAAATGAAGTGAACATAAAGAAGGACCCAGTTCAAAAAATTCATAGAGAACCTGTAGATTTCTAAAACTAAAATATGCAATTGTAACCAAAGAAAGCTACTTTTACTTCATTCCTAAAAAATGAATACAAGGCTGATGCCAATAATATAAGCTTAACTCTTACTAACAACTTCTAATGAACCTAGTGGGATTAAAATTGACCTAATTTAAGATATCTACATATGAAAACTAGGTTGATGGGGTACATGAGGTTCTATTAGTTGGAACTCCTTGTAAGAAACAGAACCCCAACCAACCAATTAAATTAAAAAATTGGAAATTACAAGCAGTCAAACCAAAATCTAACTCTTTCCACTACTGAACAGTGAACACCAGACATATTGCCTCAGGGAAAAAGAACCTTTAAACAATCAAACAAGTAAAACATCAACATCTGTCATATTCAATGGCGTTAAAACTACATAGTGAAAAACAGGTTGTGCAGGTATAGGATCATTTCTCATATTGATCTCTGTGTGTGTGTGTGTGTGTGTGTGGTGCTGTGTCCAAAAGACAACTTGATCAGGTGGAAACCAATAAGGAAAAATCACAGGACCATCCATTTAACATTTTCTAGGCAAGGGTCTCCACCAAACTCAGAATCTGTTCCGATGAATACAAGAAAACATGGAAATTCATATTCTTAAGGCAAGTGTGATAACAACAAAAACACAACATGATCTATTAATCACTATCAAGACATTAATATTTGTCTTGAACAAACAGAAAATGATATAATTTGGTCAGCAAAGAATAACATTCAATTTCAACATTAGTTCTTCATAATAGACGCGAAGACAACTAAAATTTAACTTAGCCTTCATATCATGAGCTGCAGCGCAGCATTCAAGGAGAAAAAGAACTCAAAATATCCTTCTGTCTCAAATCCATTAAACTAAAACCAACTTAACTAAACCCATAAAGTTACTTCACAATTGACACAATCTAACCAAATCCAACTTAAACTCCATCTCATTAAGACATTAACTACACCATACAATATGGAACATTAGAAACAACAAGCAGTAAACTTTCTAATAAAAAAGCATACCATTCCAGTTTCTATATAGTTTGATCACCAAACAGTTACAATCAGATTTAGTACTTCACAATTGATGCAAGATAACTAATACTTGACTTACCCTTCTTATCATTAGCGACAGCATCAAGGGAACAAAAAGAAGATCACAGTCTCAAACAAAATATACCATATTACCATCCATATCATATACTTCACAACTGACACAATAAAACTAAATCCAACTTAACTGACATATCATCAACTACAGTATTCAAGTGAACATTAAAACGAAAAAGCACAAAACTTTCTAACGGAAAAACACACCTTTCCATAAACCAGAGCAAATCCAGAGGCATCATTTCTCTCTCTTTGCTCCAAATCATTTACTGCTCCAATCTCGCAATCTTCACTCATATCCATCTCGCTCTTCTTCTCACTTCTACTCATTCCCAAATCAGTCCAAAAGACAATCCCAACGAAAAACAAATAAAACCCTACAAGCCCAACAGCTTGCCAAACAAAAATCTCCCCACTCAAATACACATAAAACAACAACAAAGCAGCCACCAAATAAAACCCCACATCCCTGACAAAGCACCCAGCATCAACACTAAACGGCGACGCATAAATGGCCACAAACCCAACAACAAAGGCAGACACAAAGGCCCCAGCAGACAAAATGGCGCCAAACCCAGTTCGGTAATTACCCGAACGGAGCGCAAGGGCGGACGAGAAAACGTCAGGGGAGCCGTTGCCGAGAGCTAGAAGCGTGACGGCGGCCATGCTGGGGGATAGATTTAAAAGAGAGGAGAGCTTAGTGGTGACCAACGAAAAGTGGGATTGAGCGGTTTTGATGAGAATGTAGAAGAAGAGGAGGGAGAGGAGCGAGAGGAGGCAAAGGGAGAGTAATGGGTGGTTACTGAAATGGCAAAAGTGGAGGGAAAGGTAGTTGAAAAGGGCGCCATTTGAGGGCTCAGCTTTGAGGGAAGAGCAAGTGGGCGGTGGGGGGGTTGAGGCCAAAAGTGATCTGCGTGGGATTTGTTGTAGTGGTGATGGGGATTTGAGAATGAAGAAGAGGAGAATGGAGATGAGGGTTATGGTTATAGAGGAGGTTTTGAGAGATAAAAAGGCCATGCCATTGAATCAAATGTTTAGGGTTTTGTTTTAATTTTGGTTTCGATTCGATTTTGATATTTCAGTTTCTTGGATTTGTTAAAAAATTTCAGATCTTTGTTAGAGCGAGAGAGAGAGTGTGTGTTTGTTTGTTATTATTGGATCCAATTTTGTTTCGGCTTCTGGAATCTTTTACGCGTTATGCCAACCAGAGTTTAAAATTTAGTCGGTGATTTGTTTTTTTTTTTTTTTTTTATATAAAAAATTAAAAATCATAACCCGACACTTTGAGAAAAAACTTATGAGTTGCATATACAAGTGATATATTTTATTGATGCGATTTTTGGCCTTCAAAAAGTTAGAATCTCAAGAAATAATATAAAAAGATTTTTATTTTCAAGGTTCGGGGGCCCAAGCCCAAGAAGTAGGGGTGCCTGGCCCAGTGAAAAGTTCGGTATCGGTTTACATTTGATATCAGGAAAGGCCTCAGACTCAATCATTGTAGTTGTTGTTTCTGTCTCCTGACCTGGTAGGACGGGTCGGGGTGGTAACGGTATGATCAAGTTCAAGTGACGTAAGCCTTGTATAGGAACTCGCATTCTCCAAAAAGGTCTAATGTGATAAAAGCGGGCCACCAGCTTGTCATCTGGCATACGCTATCGCATAGGAGCAGTTGGAATACATGTAAGGGTGGCAAAAAAACTCGGATCAAGTCCGGCCCGCTCGGGCTTAGGCCCGACCCGGGGGTAGAAAATCTCGGGCCGGGCCCGTGGAGTAAAGGCCTGGGTCGGGCTTATAAAAATATTATTTATATTATTTATTTATATTTATATAATAAATATATATATATATATTTATATAATAAATTAAAAAAATAATTTTTTTTATTAATAAAAATCGGGCCTGATAAAGCCCGGCCCGACCCATTGCCACCCTTAAAAACAAGCTGGCATATGGGTTAAAACGTGTAGCAGATGGTAAAGTAGCATGATTTAATGAGATGTCAGGTGACATGGCTACTTTCGGCAGAGCAGTTGGGGAAGAGAGTCATCGCATTAATGATAGATTCACGTGGCTAACGTCATGTGATTGGTGTAAGAGTAGAATTTGCCCTAGTATATAAAGGGATCGAGAATTCATTGTAAATGGTTAGCTAATTCTATTTCATTATTCACTTGTAATAGAGAGTAAAAAACTTATTGTAAGCAAGAGATAGAGAAATGTCGGTCAGACGAGCTCTAGAGATAGGCAGGTCGGTCTTACTCGTCTAGGCTATAAAAATTTCTTTTTCCCTTGTGCTTGTGCACGTAGGTTGGATCCATTCTGCCGAACTACGTTAAATTCTATGTTTTGTCTGCGTGTTTTCTCATCTTTTGCTAAGTTTGTCTTTACTTCATAACAAATCAAACAAATTCACAGTTGAGAAAAGATTATTCGAGGAATAAGTTTATCGATTTACCTCTGGAACAAAAATCAGTTGTCAACATATTTGTGTGTGTGTAAGTGACTGAGTTTGTGTATATATATATTTGAAATTAAGTAATAAAAACAAATTATTAATTAATATATATCATGCATTCATTTTATTAACTTTGTGCATTGAATATGTTTCATATAAGTTTTTCTCATTAAGATCAACTACGAGGCGAGTACGACACGGGCATGCTAATATTTTGATCCATTCAATTAATAAGTATAAAATTTTCATTTCTACACAATCCTAAGGCATTGATCCTGCAGATTTTCGTGTGGGTCTCAATTCACACGTGAATTTTATCTCTATTAGAATGAGGACGTCGATATTCATATTCAGCCCATTTAATCAACGATATAAAAAATTATCCTCTTACATTTCCTTAATATAACAGACCCGTTCAATTAATGATTTAAAACCTAGAATTAATGAAATCATTGAAGCTGAGTATGTGAGTGGATAAATTGTATACATATATTGACAGTGGATTTTCGGATAAAAAAGAGAGAATCTACCCCCAAGCAAACAAGATTTTATGTGGTTCGATGCTTTAATGCCAACGTCCACGGTATAGACTATAGAGTGGGGAATTTATTACTACAAGAGGATTGGGGAACAATTTATAACACACAGCTCACTTTCAGACCGAAACACCCAGTCATCTTATCGCTCTAACTCTTTATGCAATAAGTTAGAAATTGCTAAGGCTTGAATCTATCTTTGAAATCGAATCCTATGATACTGGAATCATAGCCCTCGGGTAGGTCATGTTTTCAAAGTAAGGCTTGAGTGCCCATCGAGTCAAAACTCCAGCTGAACTTTCTCAAAAAAAAAATTAGTCGGGTCGGGTCGGGTCGGGTCGTTTGAACTCCATCTCGACTATCCGACCTGATGACTTCATGGGCTGGGTTTTGACGTGCCGAAAATCTACCACTAACACATACTTTGAAGGGCAAAATGATGCAAACGGCAGCAATGTACCCATTTTTTTTATCAGGGTTTTAGTTCCTCAATCATTTTTCTCTTAAGAATACAAAACTACAAAGAATCTATTCGTAGAAAGCATTCAGGACAAGCTCAATGAAATATAGCTCCATGGACCAGGCACAATAATGAAAATATATTATTAAACAGTAACTAAATTAGGATTGAGAATTGTTAAACTATATTCTTTATCGTCTAAAGCCTAGCAAACTTCTCGGCAAGAGCAAACAACGATCAGCTTTTCACGCAAACACACTTCTTTGGCCAGCAATCATATGAGTATACACTGCTCCTGCTTCTGGGGTATGGATCATTGGATACATATCTTAGTTTTTCCAAATACTCGTAAAGTAACTCAAGTCGAGGCTCATAGGGGACTTGAGGAAACACTGATCAACAAGTGGGCAAAAATGCCCCCCCGAGTCCTCATTTATATTCATCAATCACTCATTCTAATCCCCATTCCACTCTAAAATAGCAATTTCAAAAGAAATTGCTATTAAAAAAACAAACTAAAAAACATAATAATTAAAGGACGAAAGTAGAGGACTCTTTTGGGAAGTGATCAGTCGTACCTAAAACAGGAGCAAACTTCATTTCCTCCACTTACTTTCATCCATATCCAAGATTTTGCAAGAAAGAAATAGTTTTTAAAAACCAAGCAACATTCATTTTCTCACTTTATCGAACAAGAAAATTTTCTATATCCAGTTTCTAGTTCAGCTGACGTTCAATAATCCCTTACTGAAAGCTAAAGTTACAGCAAAGACAAACACTCAACAGAATCTTATCTGTATTCCTCAGGCAAGCGATATCCAGACATGACTATTTTGTCGGTAAACATCTTGCCCGTCTTGGGCATGATGTGCCAGTGTAATGTCAAGTTGAATTCTTTACCTCGGAGATTGTGACCCTGGATAGTAAAATAAAGGAAGCTGAAAATTAATTTTCCATACTTGACTCATGAATGTTTGTTCAGAGACAGAAAAAAAATTATCAAAGAGGATGGCATACCTGATCAATGAAACGATATTTGTTTGAGGTATGAATGGAAAACTTTGCAAACTCTTTTGCAGGTATTATAGCATCCCAAAGAGACACCTGCAATACAACATGCAAAATCAATCAAGCGGGGGCATGGTTGACTGTTGAGGAGACAACCGAAGATTTGGAAAATACTTCAAAAAATTCACTTGTTAGAGGATATTGATAAAAAGTGGGTGTTTGTGAATGGGAAACATAGAAAGGCACTCATTCTAGCAACCATAATTACCTCAAGAGTTCGTAATCTCGAACAAAATTTACAATATTAAAGAAAGAACAAAAATAGAAACAATGACACTTCAGAAAATACATGCACTCTGATGCCTGAAGCTTACTTGGTTTAAGGCATTCTTTGGGGTTTCATACTCAGCTGCTACGAAAATGAAAAGCTGCAACAATATTAAGGAGATGGATAAATGTCAAAATCAGCTTTATGCTTACGCAATAAATAAATAAATTGATTAAAAAATCTTGCATAGTAAACCTGTTTTGTGTTCCATGTAAATAGTGATTGCAAGTCTGCTGTTATATTCAATGTGAGGCTGACCTACATTTAGTGAAAAGCATCAACTTAGAATGAAGTCGATAATAGTTTCCCGCAGACTTTTATCCCAAAAACCATGCATAGAAGAAGAAATTATGAATACATTGAGATAAAATTATAAAGAATAACAAAAACTAATTATCATGAGTGAAAATTATCGATATCCTTATTTCATCATTTAGTGCTTCTATGTATAAATCAAAATAAAAGCTAATAATCCACCAATGATCTATATAGGCAATAGAAACTCTAGGATTGTGTGCCCCAAATGGACATAAAAATATATTTTCAGATCGTGCTCTTAGTTGTATGGCACAAATGCACAATTAGCTTTCGTTGGGTAGGATTTTGTGATAATTTTCAATCATTAATAAGTACCCGTCAAAAGAAATAACACAAGAAAGGTCAATCGACACAGAGATATTATTTAAAATTCTCATTATTATTTTTTGGAAATGTTAGAAACTTCATGACTAAACCACCCGATCGGATTTAAACAAGCCAAATAACACCTCCGACTGCACCAAACGCTTACAAGAAATCCACCCGTTGATAATAGTAGCTCTTTCTCTAACTAGATAAAACTCAACTCGCCCTAATATATAAAATTAATTGAAAGAGAATTATAAAAAATTAATCTAAATAATAACATACATAATGAACACCACCCGAGCAAAAAATAAAAAATTAAACAATTCCATAACCACAATCAATCAAGCCACAATAACCAAATTGAATCACAAAACTTTCCCATCAATTCAAAATATCAAATGCGCAAATTAACAATAAAATCATATAAAAATCAATTACCTCATCATTTCCATGCGGCTGCTTCTGAAACCAATTGATATTCAATATCTACAATCACCAAAAACAAAAATCCAGATACAAAATCGATCAAAAACACAACTGTGGTTTCGAAATTATAACACAAATCAGAACCACTTAACAGATCTAAAACAAATACAAAAAAGATAATGGAATGTCAAAAGAAAATTGACCTCGATTTGAGCGGAGGGAGAAGACGTGTTAAAGTTATCGGATAGTGAAGCGATGGCGCACATTAGCGCCAGAATCGTCACGGCGAATGTTAGCAGAGCGTTGGCTCTGAACCCAAACGAATGCATTTTTTTCCCTGTTTTTGCTGCCGGTGTTGCAGGCTTGCAGCTGCTTTCGCTTTTTTTTATTTTTTTATTTTGGGTCTGAGAAAAAAGTAAATAAAACGAGCGTTTTGGATTAGGCTTTTAAATACGGCGCGTTCTGTTTTGTGATTGGACAACACACGTAATATTGTGGGTCCCGATTGTTGACGTGCACCTTTAAGTCTATCATTTCTGTTCGTTTATAGGATAATTATACTGTAAACCCTTTGATTTGCTATAATATAATAAATCTCCATAAGTTATTAAGTTTTAAGAGTAGCCAATAATTTCCTACTGTTCTGCTGACTGCTGCTACTCTTTTTTTTTTTCCATTACTACATGAATATCAATTAAGGTACTCTTTCATAGATAATATTGTTTGAAAGTGTAAATTAATTTATAAATATTACATTAAAAGTTAGGGGTAACAATTTGAGTTATGATTCGTTTATTCGTTCGATTCCATTCGCTTTAAAGCGAATATGGGTTTGAAAAATAGAATTCGTTTAATTAATAAATAGGTCATTTCGATTCGATTCGTTTATTAAACGAATCGAATTCAAATTTAAGTTCATTGATTCATTTATTCGTTTATGATTCGTTTTATTATTTTCTTTTACTAGTGATTTTTTTTTTTTAATTAAGATTCGAGAAATTATGGCTAATTACTATAGAAAAATAATATTGTCGATATTTGGTAGATATTTTTAGTAAATATATTAATTATATATTTCAAATGTATATATTTATGAAGAATTAATGTAAATAAATCATGGTAAATTATGTTATTGAATAATATCATGATTAAACGAATATTCATATTCGATTCGTTTAATAAACGAATATTCATATTCGATTCGTTTAATAAACGAATCGAATACGAATCATGATATTAAGATTCGTTTAATAAACGAATCGAATACGAATTCATCACATTTTGATTTGATTCGTTTAGGATTCGATATAAATTTGATTCGTTGATTCGTTTTACCACCTCTATTAAAAATATAAATTAACTTATAAACCGATCAAACTTTATATCAAATAGTACATAAATCTCTTCCCATCGATATTGTAACTTTCTTATACCAAATTTTACTAATTCAGCCATACAATAACGGTGGGGATTCGAAAATTTTCTTATATTTTTCTTGTAGCATATCTACCAATATTTTTACACAAATTTAATTAAGTAATAATATTCTTCTCTTTCCAAAATAATAATAATAATAATAATCTTCTATTTTATATCATCACCATTGCCACCTTTCTCTTTCTTTTTTCTCTTTTGTTATTGTATATATGATGGCAAGAAATCAATCTCTTACCATTATAATATTTGTTTATGGTGTTTTTTTTGTGATTAAGGTATTTGAACAGTTCGGCAAGGGTAAAGATGAGATTTTCCCTTTTGAAGGATCAGATGTTTATAATGTTTGGTTTGTTCATCAGTCAGGAAGAGAGTCCGGACTCAGTTTCCCGAATCTGGCCGACCAGAGAAAACATCATTGTACATACCGCAGAGACCGACAACATCAGAGCCGAGACCGACCACAGTAGCCCGGTAAGCTCGGTTTAGTTATGTTTCACCTCATGTGCCGTGATGGATGGCTCGGATATTCCGGGTCAGGTAGGCAGTATCTTTTGCTGTTCGGAAGATTATCTGGCCGATCTCTTGAAGACTGACGTGTGACTAGGGTAGTTTGGACTTTTCCTTCTGACATACATCACAATTTGAGAGCTCTTTAGTCTTTACAGGTTGGTATCATTATGTTGCGTGTTGCAGTGTATTAAACAGATTGATGTGACAAGCCGCCAGGTTGCAGGTTTGCTTTCGGCGAAGACAGTCTTGGGGCAGAGAGCCTGTCAATCAGCCGGAGATCACGTGAATGACATCAAGAAAGTATGAGAATAGTGTTGTAATTCTCCTAGTATATAAAGGAAAGTTAATCTCATTTGTAGGGGAAAACCAAATTTATAAACAAAATGAGCACTATTTGTAAAAGGGAACATAGACAAACAGTTCGGTTCCTTTAGACCATTCCCGAAACAGGTCGGTCGAGCTCGGTTTGGTAATAAAAACAACCCCCACTTTGTGCCCGTGGACGTAGGCTGGACTTGCTCCGCCGAACCACGTTAAACTCTCTATGTCGATTTTGTGTCCTTTTTGCCTTTTGCTACGTTTGTTTTTGGTCTCCCATAACCAAACAAATTCAAGGTTGAAGGAAGATTTTCTCGGGAAGATTGTTCTGAAACTGCCCATGTGACGAAAATCACCCGTCATCAATATTTTTAGAGGTTTGATATTTCGAACTCTCCTTGTATAAACGAAAATTATTTAATTTTCTTGTGATATCCTTTTTTTTAGGGAAATTATCATAGATTGAATTACGTATGAAAAAAAATAAAAATTTTAAATAAATTCAATTTTAAACCCAATTCAATATACTAATTTATATTTTTTACATGTAAATTTTTGCAACGACTGAAAGTTAAATTTGCTTAAATTTTTCGAATATTTTCAAACATAAGTCAATATTTAGGTGTAAAAATCATAATTTTCCTTTTTTTTATTATCATTTATATGTATGTATGTATGTATATTTAAAACATAAAGTCGAGATATATAGTTGTATCTGAAACTAAACATGACATTAATTAACAAGGTCACACTAATTTGTGTAGCTGGCATATAATTTCAAGTGCATCACAGAGAATTTAGTTCTCAAAGGCACTAAAGCCAAACGGTACAGTTTTTATTCCATTCTTCACATGGTACTAGAACTTTACATAATATTAACCAGACATTCTTAAGTACTCATTCATGGTGTCTTAGTAAAATTGAAGTTACTACAACTTGTCCTTGGAAACAGCAAAGAAGAGCTAAAACCAAGCCTTGAACCAGCAAGATCAAACTGCACAAGATTATCCTGCAACTGATGCGACCCAATAATGATCGAAGCTCTAGGCCTCACCCCTCCATCAACAAAAGCTAAACAAGTAATCCCACTTCTTGCCTGCACCATTGAATTAGCCCCAGTAATCGTCCACTTAACTTGTTGATTCTGCAGCACAAAGTCTATATTCGGAACTCCAGGGCCAGCTCTCGTGCTTTTCAGCTTTCTTGAATCATAACATACTGAGAATGGTGCCACGGGTTTTGCTTGTGGGATTCCTGAGAGCTGGCTGGTGAAAAACTTGGTGAAAGATTGATATATCGAGTGTTCAAGGACTGTGTATGGCTTTATTGTGCTGAATTTTGTGCCTCCTGTGCCTGCATTAACGTCGAATTTTAACAAGGATGTGTTGATGATGGGGACTTGCTTGTTGTTTATTCTGATTGATGTTAGAGTGATGTAGTAATGTCCTTCTGGGCTAATTGTTAATGGGGTGAAGCTTAAGTGGCTTGAAACATCAATCCCTCCTGGAAGCATGGAGTAAGGGCCCTCGCCGAAGAAAATAGCACCATTGGCACGATTACTTGCGGAAGAAGGAAGACAAAGGGCAAATTTCGGTGGGAATCCGAAGTGGGAAGATAGTTGATTTGGAAGGGAAATTGGTGCATGGCCTAAACCAGCTATGCCTTGAACATTTTTGGGGAAGCCTTTTTGTAAAAGAAAGGAGGTTGCACAAGCGAAGAGGAATTTAGAGACTTTTACTAAAGGGCCAGGGTTTGAGCCTTTGGTGGATTGAATTGAGATCACATCTTGTGCAAGCTCAGCCATGGCAGCTTGGTGTGTCATGGGATTTGTTGCCATGAGGCCACATGTGTTGTTGTGGCAGCCGGGTCGCGGCGTTGATTTGCATGTGTGGCAATAAGGGGTATTGGCTCTGGCACATTGAGTTGAATGGCATAATGGGGCATGGTATGTTGATGATAAGTAGCTTTTGTCGCAAGTAACCCAAAGGAATTGCCCATTTAAGTGGACAACCAAGGGGACTTGTTGCAGAGGGGTTCTTTTGTGAATGTTTGTGATGAAAAGATTTGTAGATTGGTCCTTTTTTATTGGGAGAACAAGCTTGTTTGGGTTGAAAGTTGTTCGTTGTGGGGATTTTGACTGTGTTATGAGGATGAGAGATGTGAAGATTAAGAAGAAAATGTGAAGGGAATGAAGGGAAGAAGCCATTGTTGAACCAAGAAAGCTTGCTAGGGGAAAATGGGTAAGTGATCAGATTGGAATTTATGGAGATTGTTTTGGCTAAGAGTTGTCGAATATGGACATTTTTGGTGTGCTCATTGCTCACGGGAGGATTTGTAGTTATTTTTTCAAAGGGATAAGCAAAGTTTACTCTGCAAATCTGGCAAAGGCAGGCGAGAAGATGAGTTGGCATGTGAAAACCACATGGCAATAAGAAGAGTTACACTAATAGCCAAGTTGCCATGCATATTTTCTTGTAGCATTAGCCAGAAACTAGGCCATAAAAATGCTGGGTCCAAGTTCTAGCCTAACCAACATTGTTGGGCTCATCCAATTTGGGCTAAGGATAGTGATGGAATTTATCTCATTAGGCCCCAATGATCAATTAGCCTCATTTATTTTTAAATTACTCTTATTAAAAAAATTATATACATGCTATTGAGTTTCCTATTGATCAACAGCAGACATACTGTGGAGATGATTGGAGTTGACTACGGAAATGATTATTTGTAAATATATATATATTTTTTATTTTTTTACTAGGATAATATTGGAAATTAAGTGATTTATTGAAAAGTGTGGGTTAGTGATATAATTTGAGGGGGTAAAATTTCTTCACATCATATTCAGTCTGCTCAACCATGCGGACCTACTTCCATACTCATATTTTTACCATTAATAATACGGATATATTAATATTCATATCTAATACCTCCAATCAATTATTATAAAAAAAAATTACACATATATATTTGATCTTAACATACCAGATAAGCGGAATATTTGTCCATACCTACTCCCAATTCTCATAAAGCAAGAAGAGCCTTGATAGAAATGACAGTCGGAAAGTGAGTGCATAATTGAAGTCGAAGAGTTCAATCGATTACAGTCAAAAGATAGAGGCCAAATGTAGATTTTTAATAGGAAGGGGATGGGGATTGATAGGGGTGGTAATTTGGGTCAGGATTCGTTTATTTGTTCGATTCGATTCATTTTAAAGCGAATACGGGTTTGAAAAAATGGATTCATTTAATAATGAATCAATTCGATTCGATTTGTTTATTAAACAAATCGAATATGAATTTAAGCTCATTGATTCGTTTATTCGTTTTATTTTTATTTACTAGTTCTTGTTAATTTTCAATTAAGATTCGAGAAATTATAGCTATTATCATTGAAAATTTAATATTTTCGATATTTGGTGATGTATTTTTAGTAGATATATTAATTACATATTTCATATGTATATATTTATGAAGAATTAATATAAATCAAGTGTGGTAAATTATTTTATTAAATAATATCATTGACTAAACGAATATTCGTATTCGATTCGTTTATTAAACGAATCGAATACGAATCATGATATTAATATTTGTTTAATAAATGAATCGAATACGAATTCATCACATTTTGATTGGATTCGATACAAATTCGATTCGTTGATTCGTTTTGTCACCCCTATGGATTGATGCCATGCCTAAATTCTTTAATGTATGAAACCAAACCAACATCATATTAAAGCATATGGGTACATCTCTTCTTTTGAGAAAGCTTCTTGTCTACAAGCCCACGATGTGACCATATTCATATTAGATATTAATAAAGACCCAAAGCAACAATGATGCTAATTGATAACTTAAGATTAATGTTTTAAAAAAAGAGTTTAAAAGGATCGAAGAGGAAATGGAATAAAACCAAAATTACCCATTATGGGAAATGCTATCTATATTTTAAACCAAGTACCATTGTTGTATAAGCAAATACTACAGAGAGTACAAAGTCTAGGGAAACTAAAATAAAACCAAAAGACAAATTAACTTATCTAAAACATTTTACATGATACTACAACTATTAGCATTCTCATCACTGAAGAAATGAGTGTAATGATCAGCTGCAGCCGGCCCCGGACCCGCCATCGGCGGTGGTGGTCCATAGTTGAGCGGCGGATGCTGCCTTGCATACATCATCGGATGATACATCTCATTTCCATTTATCCTCTGCTGATTCATCATCATACCCATATATTGTTGTTGATTATAAGGGTTGCCTGGCCCCATCCCTTGGTAATATCCACCGTTCATTGCTGCCGACGCCGGTAGTCCTTGCACGGCCGGCAAACCGCCTATTTGCCCCATTGGGTAATTTCCCATCTGGCCCATTGGGTAGTTATTAATCATCTGGCCCATTGGACCCATTTGCCCCATTGGACCCATCTGGCTCATATTCTTGCCGCCGCCACCACCATTAGCGTTACCATTACCATTACCATTACCACTGCCCTTGCCCTTGCCACCTTTACCTCCATGATTAGGCACATCAAAATCAAATACGTCATCTTTCATTTTCTTCATATCAAAGGCCCCATCATAATCATTCTTGCCTCCACCTTTTTTGGGTCCCCCATTGCCTTTATTTTTCCCACCAGCTCCACTGCCATTATTGCCATTCTTGTTACCACCGTCTTTGTCCTTTTTACCAAAACCTAATAACCCACCACTATTTTTATCTTCACCCCCTTTCTTTTTACCAAATCCAAAAAACCCACCACCACTTTTGCCACCATTTTTGTCTTTCTTGCTGCTACTCTCGTCCTTCTTCCCTCCTTTGTTATTCTCCTTGCTTCCTTTCTTCACATCCTTGCCATTCTTGCCATCTTTTGATCCTTTTCCACCCATCATTTCAAATGGTATATCAATAGCACCACCTTTCTTCGAATTACCACCACCTCCTTTTTTCAAATCCATTATAGGCCCATTCATCATCATCATACCATGAGGCCCATGTGGCCCTTTACCATTATTCTTATTAGGCAAATGATGCCCATGTCCATGACCAAACTCCTCATCATCCTCATCATCATAATCATCAAGATCATCATCATCAAACTCATCATCCAACTCACCATCATCAAACTCATCATCAACCATGTTGAACTTACCTTGTTTCTGATCTTTTTGATTGTGAGCCATCTTCATCATATCCTTAGGCACCCCTTTGAATTGCTGCTGCATAAATTGCTGTGCTTGTAGTTGCTGTTGTTGTAGTTGTTGTTGTTGGTGGCCACCTTTTGGAAATTGGTTCATGTGGTTATTATTTCCTCCACCCTTTTGAGATTTGTTGTTGTCTTTGCCACCACCACCACCACCTTTACCATTCTCAAAACTCATCATGTTCTTGAACTGGTTATTGAGAATGTTTTGGCCATTGTTTGAGCCTTTTTGAGGTCCCCATGGCTCTGCATGCTTTCCTAATTTCTCAAGCTTCCTTATGAGAATGGCTGGATCCACATTTCCTGTTACTGTCACCTTCCCTTGATCTACATCTACATTTGTAGAATAGACCCCTACACAAATATAACAAAATATTTAGATAATTTAAAAAAAAATTAATAACTAAACCCCAGGAAAAAGAAAACACACACAAAAAAAAAATATTGAATTTGGAAATTATTAATCAACGGAGAAAATATAAATTCATACCATCAATTTTCTGCAATACTTTCTTTACTTTTTGTTTGCAGCCATCACAGTCTACATTGACTCTGAGAACACAGGACTGAACCAAAGCAAAATATTGTTAATTACATCATGCAAACTTATTATCTCAAAGAAAATTATAAACCTTCTTAAGGACAAATTAACTAACTGAAACATGAGTTTACAGTTGGAAATAGACAAATAGTGAGGAAAATATATAAACTAAGGACAAAACATAAATCATACTCAAGGAAGTTAAGAACAAGACCATAATACCATAAAATAAAAATCCCATTTCAGAACAAGAGGGAAAAATGAAAAAGGTACTAGCAAAATCATGGAAATTAAACATGTAAACAGGTAGATCTAGAGGAAGTTAGTCACCTGTAACTTCATGAAATCTTGCTTATTCATATTGTGGAAGAAGAACCCAGAAGAGAAATGAAACTTCTCAGAAGAGAGAGTTAATAAGAGAGATGAAATGGGGTTTTGCTCGTGGGCTTGAGAGTTATATAAGGGACTACTACTACTATTAGTAGTAGTAATGGTACTAGCAGTGAGTTAAAGGCGGTGGGTGGTGAGCATTTAACACTTATCTTTTGGGCAGCTAAGCTAAGCGCTTTTGTATTTGCTATGTTTTCAAATGAGTGTGTTGCTTTGATTTGTTTTGCTTTCTTGCTTGTGATGTGTGTGAGCTGTTTCTTATGAAAGATTTAGTTTTTATAATAGGACACAAAGGGAAGCGGTGGCAGAAGCAGCAAGGAATCAGAGAGAGATAATAAACAACTAGATTTTTTTAAATTTTTTTTTTTTTTGTTCTGTCAGTAAGAAGCAAGGCATTGGATTTGGCTTTGCTTTGTTGTACTATTTGGCTTTACCTTTTCAAGTTTATTTCTTCTTAACTTTTAAATTTGTAATAGAATTTGCTAAATTTTAAGAAAAAATAAATAAATAAATGAATTTATGCCAGTCATTGGCTGAGCAAAATCAAGGGTTCCACAGTCTCCTTATTTTATTTCTATAGATTTGATGGACTGTGCTTCTTTTGCATCTATTTGCAATGGATATAATATCATATAAGATAAAGTATCTGCATTTAACCTAATTTTTTTTAGTGAGATTTTGAAAAATAAATAGCTTTTTTTAAAAAAAAATTATCACAATTTTAAAATTGTATCACGGAGCTATTTTTTTCGTTAATTTTGTGTTTTTTTTTTTAAAAATCCACTATGCATATGGAAGTCTATTATTACTTTAAAAAAAATCTCAACTCAAAATTTTAAAATTTGTCTAAAGTTTTTACTGTCTGCGGAATTAAACAATTATTCTAATCTAATATAGGTTAAAATTAGAGCGACTATGGTATGAATCAATAAGTACCCTTAATTTATACAGTTATAAGATAAAGCAAATATATCAAAACAGTAAATAAAATCAACACGAGAATTTTATTAACAAGAAAACTCGTGCGTGTAAAAAAATCACTCATGATATAGGCTACCTCATGAATCCACTATATATGATAAAATTTACAGGATGGTATAAGACCTATGATGATAACTTCACCGACTCGAATACCTCTAGACTATAATAACTCGAAGAACTCATCGAACCTGCTCCAAGCGGTCATCTCCAAAACCTATGAAGTTTTTGAGTGGATCAACCCTTGCAAACTCGCAATGTCAGAACTCCGACTACCAATCATTCATCCTTAGAGAGAACTCTAAATGCTTAGGAAATTAAGTTAGAGTTGTGTTTTTGTATTAATGGTAAATCAAAACTCAATCTCACAAATAAAAAAAGACAGAAACTAAATAAGTCTTTTAAGGAAATTGTGTTTTTGTATTGACGAGAAAACTTGTGCGTGTAAAAAAAATAACTCATGATATATTATAGGCTACCTTTGAATCCACTATATATGAGAAAATTTACAACGATGGTATAAGACCTATGGTGATAACTTCACCGACTCGAATACCTCTAAACTGTAATAACTCGAAGAACTCCTCGAACCTGCTCCAAGCGGTCATCTCCAAAACCTATGAAGTTTTTGAGTGGATCAACCCTTGCAAACTCGCAACGTCAGAACTCCGACTACCAATCTTTCATCCTCATAGAGAACTCTAAATGCTTAGGAAATTGAGTTAGAGTTGTGTTTTTGTATTAATGGTAAATCAAAACTCAATCTCACAAATAAAAAAGACAGAGAAACTAAATAAGTCTTTTAAGGAAATTGTGTTTTTGTATTGACGAGAAAACTCGTGCGTGTAAAAAAATAACTCATGATATATTATAGGCTATCTTTGAATCCACTATATATGAGAAAATTTACAACGATGGTATAAGACCTATGGTGATAACTTCACCGACTCGAATACCTCTAAACTGTAATAACTCGAAGAACTCATCGAACCTGCTCCAAACGGTCATCTCCAAAACCTATGAAGTTTTTGAGTGGATCAACCTTTGCAAACTCGCAACGTCAGAACTCCGACTACCAATCTTTCATCCTCCTAGAGAACTCTAAATGCTTAGGAAATTGAGTTAGAGTTGTGTTTTTGTATTAATGGTAAATCAAAACTCAATCTCACAAATAAAAAAAGACAAAAACTAAATAAGTCTTTTAAGGAAATTGTGTTTTTGTATTGACGAGAAAACTCGTGCGTGTAAAAAATAACTCATGATATATTATAGGCTACCTTCTGAATCCACTATATATGAGAAAATTTACAGCGATGATATAAGACCTATGGTGATAACTTCACCAACTCGAATACCTTTAAACTGTAATAACTTGAAGAACTCATCGAACCTGCTCCAAGCGGTCATCTCCAAAACCTATGAAGTTTTTAAGTGGATCAACCCTGCAAACTCACAACGTCAGAACTCTGACTATCAATCTTCCATCCTCCTAAAGAACTCTAAATGCTTAGGAAATTGAGTTAGAGTTGTGTTTTTGTATTGATGGTAAATCAAAACTCAATCTCACAAATAAAAAGACAGAGAAACTAAAGAAGACTTTTAAGTGAATTGTCAAGAAAGTTGAAAATAAATAATGTTGTAGCTCATAATAATGTGTTTCCAACAGTTGATAATGTGGTTCTATGTTTGTTTATATAGGTAGGATAGATGTAGAATTTTTCTTATACAAAACTAGCTCAAAAACGCGTACAAAATAACCTACACACATCCGTTCAAACGCCAAAAGAATGCATGACGAACGCGAGCAATTCCCTTACAGTTTCATCTGATTTCATCCAAATTTTTTTTTCAATTATATCGAAATCTTCAAGACTCATTACAACTCAATTAAACTTGTTTTATTATTGACATTGTCAACAAAAATGAAATTAACATCGACAATTAGTTAGAATTTTACTAAAAAAATTGGTGGTGGGTAATATTTTAAATATATATATTCAGTGGCGGAGCCACTTAGGGTCGAGTGGGGGCAGTTGCCCCCACTGGACCCACAAGTTTTTTTTTTTTTTTTTAAATAAAATTATATATGTATATATATTAATATTATAAAATATAAATAATTAAACAACACTCATAAATATATTATTTTTTAATTTTTTGAGTTGTATTTTTTAATATAATATGTAGGCCCAAGCCCAAATTAATTAAAAAAATTTCAATACACTTTTGTATCAATCTTATTTCTTAAACATATCTAAAATAATTATATTTAATTTATATGTGTATAAATATTTGATTATTTTTCATTTTAAATCCAATCATTTTTGTATTTTTCCATTTGTAAAAGAATAGCGATTCCATTACATTTAAATAAAAATAAAAATAAAAATAACTATGTTTATACTTAGGTTTGGTTATTGATCTTCTAATTTATTGATATATTTGTAGTGATTCTTTTACTAAATCACATCGTGTATAGTTGTTATGTATAAAATATTCACATATTAATATAAATATAATTATTTTGTATATTTATTTTTTATTTATAGTTGTTCAAAGCACTAATGTTGCGTTTTAGTACTAGACTTTTAATAATTTAATTAAAAAATGATTAAATCTATAATAAATTAGCGGAAATTTAGTATATAATATACTTCATTAACTTAAAATACATAATTTTAAAAATAAATTCTTACTTAAATTTTTAGGGTAGATTGATATTTTTTAGAAATTATGGATAAAAATATAATTCTGAAAATTTTGGGTTAATTTATAAGTTTAGAAACTAAGGGTTATTTCATAATTTTCAAAAGTATAGGGATCATCTTGTAATTTTAAAAAATATGTATGAATTCATTATATATTATTTTTGTTAGAAAAATTTTTTGCCCCCACTGACTGAAATTTCTGGATATGCCACTGTATATATTGTAAAAGACTATTTTTCCTTTGTGACATTAAAATATATTAGTGAAAATTTACAAAATAATAATAATTTGGTGATATGTTTAACAAACTTTTAAGTATATCTATAAATGTTGACGGCAACTATGAGAAGTTTAAAATAAAATTACTTAAAAAATGTAACAAACAAGTTAATAGATATTTGTTGTGTGAACTAAGATTTCATATTCTTGTAAAAAAATATATTTTGATACGATGATGAAAGCCGTAATTATTAAAAAGCATCCCTTTATTTGATTTTTGAAGAGAATTTGTAGTGTGTAACAGCCTAGCGTCGTCAATAGCGTGATTTGGTGGTGTATAACTCATGATCTCATTTTGAAATTCTTGATTTGAATTCAGGTAGTGCATTTCATGTAAGAGTCCGAGACAGCCGAAAGATTTTACTTGCTCCATTTAAGTCTGAAATAGGTAGTTTGACAATGAAATTTATAACGATTTCAAATATATATATATATAACAGCCTAGCACGTAACAAGTAATCAAGTATCATTTATGTGCAAGGAACACCAACCGAATCATAATTTTGATTGAGATTAAATTGATTAGATTATGACTAAACAACAGAAAAATTAATCAATTAATGTGGGACCTTCATCATCTTCAATCTATTGGGGTCATGAACCAGTTAGATAGCTCTGCCCACCAATTCACAATTCATTATTATATTTTATTTTGAATCTTTTTTTTTTTTTTTTTTTTTTTTATACTTACATAATTAAGCTTCATTCATGTACATGGGTGTGTTTCATTTGGCCATGGCCATTGCCTCCTT
Organism: Zanthoxylum bungeanum; assembly: GCA_019454045.1. Classification (NCBI taxonomy): domain Eukaryota; kingdom Viridiplantae; phylum Streptophyta; class Magnoliopsida; order Sapindales; family Rutaceae; genus Zanthoxylum; species Zanthoxylum bungeanum. The sequence continues at coordinate 590,314 of SKCR01028362.1, forward strand.
CTTGTGAGCTTCGAAAATGCTTTCAAATTTGATTTTAGAAAAGAGAGAGAGAGAGAGAGCCATGTGTTTATTTATTTAAACAAGATTCCATCTTGAATTAAACTTTGTCTTAATTAATTAATTATAACATCCGCACATGGACAACTAAATCATTAACGTTTGTGTTTGAAATCTTAATCATCTTATCTAGTAAAATATTAACAACTTGCTTAATTATTTATTTTTAACAATACATAAAATGTTTCTAAACTTATATCTTTATATACATATATATATATAAAATAGAACAATATAATGTTAGCTTACAACAAAATAATTATGTACTTCTTATATTTTATGTTTGTAAGTATCATTGGCACATGCACATTATATATTACTGATGTGATATACTTTATTTGTAGGATTTTGATGCGTTGATTTGAATAAAGGTTAACAAAATATTGGATCAGGTCTATATCGGTAGAAAATCAAAATTTGAAAATTTTGAAAATTCCGAAACTGTATAATTAAAAATTTGAACACCAATGTAAGATTTTCGAATCCGCATGGATTCATATATGAATCTAAATCTAGATTTATATTTAGATTTTGGATATATGGAATTTTTAATTAAAAAAAATTATAAATATAATTTGAATCTATACCATAATTTTTAAATTAAAGCAAAAATAAAATCTGAATGTGGATTTTAAAAATAGATTTATATTATTTGAATCTAGATATCCAATAATCTAGATCAGATATATAGATCCATATTCGAATTTTACTATCCAGACTTGATTTACCAAGAGGAGCATGATACTGTCAACATGTTATGTGTTTATTATTATTATTGTTGTTGTTATTATTATTATTATTATTATTATTATTATTATTATTATTATTATTATTTTATTATTATTATATTATTATTATTATTATTATTATCAAGGCTCAAATATTTAGACATGAATGCAGCTAGGTCAAGCAAGTAGTGTGAAATTATTTTTGAATTCATTTTTTGAGGGGATATAAATTTAAATATACATATTTACTTGTTTGACTATATGAAATTGGAGACCAACTAGCTAGGGAAATGCGATGTTGGAAATAGTAATAGATGACAAAATGAATTTAAGCATAAACAATTGTGGGGTGATTATTTAAAAAAAAATTGTACTAAGAATCACATATTTTATTAATTAAGATAACAATTTAATCGCGAATTAGGTTTGTAGTTCAGTGATACTCATATTGTATTACAATTATTATAAATATTTTGGTAGTTACAAATAAATCTGAATTAGACTTAGATTTAACCCAGCAGACCCTATCAGTATACCCTGAAATCAGACATTCTCGGCAGACCCTGAAATCAGACCCACAGAGCAGAGGATGAGAGCGGAGGCTGAGAGCAGAGGCTGGCGAGCTGAGGCAGAGGCTGAGAGCGGAGGCTGAGGAGCAGAGGCAGAGGCTGATGAGCGGAGGCAGAGGCTAATGAGCGGACTCTGACGAGCGGAGGCTGACAGAAAGAGTTAGACCCTGAAATTGATGAAGTTCTTCACTTTCCCGAGGCTTGTTGATGTCAACAATATCCTTAAAACACATTCGTCCCCTACCGTAGGTGCAGTAGAACGTGAGACGATTGTTTCCCAGGATACAACGGAAAACGTACGAGTAAGGGCACCACCGAACTCGTATCCAACGAACCACAAAAGTGTTTGAACTTTCCCTTAACAAAACAAAGAAAAACGAGCTGTTGTATGTGATGTTTTGTTCTCTGTATTGTAAACAAAATCTGAGTATTGTTTATATAGGAAAACGAAAAACACAGCTCATTTAAAGGAAATAAACATGTCAATTATATCTCATTCAATAACAACCACTAACACGAAGTGAACCATGCTTAAAATTGAGCCTCAAAATGCTTACTCATAAGCATTTTTCCAACACATACCTTCAATCACGACGGAGATGGTGGATTTGAGTTTCGATATACTTAAATTATTATTATCCAAACATGTTATAAATATATGGACAGGGCTGGTCCTGAGTTTTTGGGTGTCCAGTGCGAAAGCTCAAAATGTGCCATTTTTTATTACGAAAACATATGTTTAAAAAAAAATAATATTTAACGAGGGCTGGAACCCAGTCGAAGCTAGGGGCTAGGCCTTCACGCCCAAATTATATTACTTGAGAAAATATACAAAGGGGGGACATAGTACCTAAACCCCGACAATAAAAAATACAATCATATACAACATTCATATCAAAGCTTATTGAAATTTCAACCTTTAAACATGTGCCAAAATCATAGAATATTCACAAATTGCACAATGTCAGCAAGAGAGATATTTAAGTAATCATGTATTATTCTTACCATTTATTATTTTGGTGTGGTGCCCCCTTAATTTTTGGGCCCTGGACAGTAGCCCTTGTGGCACTGTGTCAGGGCCGGCCCTTATATGGGTATGTGTCTCCCTAGAAGTTGTAATTAATTATATATGAAACTAGCTTATAACCAACGCGATGTGCGAATTAATTTCGATGAAACACATTTATATGGTGATTTTTATTATAATTTATTGGGATTTTTAGAATTATTTGGGCATTTCAAAAATATTTGAAGCAGGAAAATGGTAATAGTTATGGTTCGAATACTTTTATGATTTTCAGTATATATGGATTTGTTTATGAATTTTTGGTATTTATAACTAATATATTACACTTATTTCTTGTTGAATTACAGATGTTAGTCTATTTAAAGTAAGGTGAATGAATAGTCAATAACAAAATTTCATTTGTTATTATATGTGTAATTTTTGGAATTCATTTGTTAATATCTAGTGTGATGGTACTTTATTTTATTTTCATCCCTTAGAAAATGTCATTTCAAATACATATTATCATTTATAGAAATATATGATAATTCAAACCCAAAATTTCTTAACTAATATCTTCGTTGTCATAAAAATTTTGATAGCTAAAGTTGTCACGATAAATTTTAATTAAACTAACAAATGTTGATAGCAAAAAAAATTACTTTGTTAGAGAGAGAGAAAGCCAAGCCCAAAAAATATATATATAAATCCCATTTTGTAAAGAGGGTGTAATAAAGTAGTTCACTCATTGGCAAACTCTACAATCCATTTTGGTGATCATGTAGTTTGGATGGGAGATTATCCCACCGATATCTAATTATTGTTCGACAATTATTTGTTTTAATAAAAATAGATACTTTCTTATCAAAAAGAAAAAAAAAATCCCATTTTGCAAAAGAAAAGAACAAAGTAGCTTGATTTCACTTTTATATCATATGAGAAAAACTATATAAAGTGAAATTTATTAAGTTTATACTTGAAGTTTTACCAAAGCCATTCAAAAATCAAAACAATTGCAACTTGCTCATCATGCATATGATAGAGACAAATCACTAGAGTCAAAAAAACACCAAAGATTGAAAGCAATTCAACAATAATTTTCTCTGAACTTGTACCCTTCTTTAGCAAAACAAATTATAATTGTCCTTCTTAAAAGCCTAACCCATTTATAAAATATTGTCGTTTAATCTTCTTTATACTTCCATTAGCCTCCAAAAGATGTTTTGGATGGTGCAAAAAGGACCCTTCCATTGAAGGGCACAAACCCACAAAATATCTTTCATAAATTGCTTTTTTGAGTTGTGCTTGTGGGGTTTTGCTCACTCACAATTTGGCTTTTTTACTTGCAACTTTGACTAATCAACTTCTTGTTTATTTGAATTTTGTATTGTGAATATAATAATATTATTGATCAAATCATTGATGAATTTTGTGGGTTCAGTTGCATTTCTGAGGTAGCCATGATAATTCTTTGTTTAAGAGTTTATAGATCTTTTTTGCAGCAATGGAGTCTCTTTTGGTTGCCTGAGTTATAATGGAAGATAACAAATTTCATTATCATCTCGTCGTGTAGTAATTAACTCTTGATTTTGAGCCTAACTTTCCACATTTCTTATGCTTAATGACTTTTTATTTGGTGCATGGATTTGCACCAATAAATTTTATTTTGCCACGTGTCCACAAGAACAAAATCAACTATGTAACAACCAACATATAAAAAAGAATGAATTTTCTATTGAATTCACATTTTTTTCTCATGACACATCATATACCATACAACGGATCAATAATTCATTGTTATGCGTGATAAAATATTAAAAAAATAATTAAAAAATGAATATTAAATCATATATATTATTTATTAATTTGTTGATGATACCACATTATTCATTCATCCGTTGTACCAAAAAATTGCTCCAAAAAAGGATACAGGAAAGAATTGAAGTGTATTAAGTGAAAGAACTTTTGGTATTAGCTCTATAGAAACCAGAAAGCTGATACTTTACAAATTATTTGTGTTTAAAAAAATTGAATATAAGAGCATCAGTGCATGCACAAGCAGTCAAGCAGCATGCGCGTGACGCACACTGAACTGTATGTTCTTCGATTTTTGTTGGATTTTGATTCATTCCCGACTTTTTCATATAAATTCGTAATGAAATATAATATTCCATTAAATTATTTATGACATTCATATGTTATAATAATTTACATTGATAAATTAACCATTATTTATTGAATGTATATCTAAATTCAACAACAGTAAGAGTATGAGATAGCCGGAGATTTGACGGCGAATTTTCAACGTTTTAAAAAAAAAAAACTTGAAGACAAATCCGACATTTCCATAAATGAAGGATTCCAGCTCCTTCACTTGCAATAAAATAGAACGACTTTCGAATGTATTCATTCATCATTAAGTATCACAATTTTATCATGATCCTTCAAGGTTCATGTAGTACATGATGTTATATTAACTTGTTTCACTATTCATATCAATTTTACATAGGATGCGTTTCATATAAAGTATTATTAGATAATATAAGATAATTAATTTATAAATTAAGGAACAAACATTAAAATAAAAATCAACGCCAAAAAATAAATTCATATTATAAAATTATAATTTTATAAACGTAAATTTTAACATTAAAATAGAGATTTAAGAGAACGTCGAAATATTATTTTCAAATGACAAAAAGGACCAAAACTTTTATAGGAATTACCTGAGATTTGAAGATCATAAATATATTCAATAATTACACTATGCAAAGCTCCACATAAATTCTGTAGCCTTTGGTATTTACTTTACTGACATCTGATGCCTTGTGGCAGTCACTCTACCCCACCACATGATTGCTTAAAAACTGTTAACAAGGAGAAACATAACAGCATGTTAGAAATTAATCCATCCTCTCAATGTTTTCCACCAAGTATATTTAACTTCAAAAATGGTATTTATACTAATGGTAAAAGTTCATATTTTGATAATTATAAAATATGTTATTACGAATTCGTATTTGACTTGGTTTGTCTTATAGAATTTTTCTCTTGAAAATCCCCTTAAGAATCCCCCCTACCTTATTACAAGTCTAATGGGATTAAATTATAAATAGAGAGTGACATATGTGAAACCAAGGGTCAGGTTTGTCTCTGGTTAAGGAACAATCACCACCAGAAGCAAGGGCCAAAGCCAAAGTGACCATTAATGGAATTTGACAAGCTTGGGAGTCCCCATATTCTGTAAGACAGCTAGCTACCTATCACCTTATTTCACGGACTTGGGCTCCCTTGACATTATTATTATTATTTATTTTTGTCATGAGATAAGACAGTGTGGTACCATCAATCCGGCTTCATAGAAAATGATTTAAGATTTTATTATTAGATCATGAATTTGAGTCCAGAATCTAAATATATATTTCTTTTAAAATAATAAGACAGTCGAAAATTTTATATGTTCTGCTTAAATTTAGATCGAATAATTTGATTATGTAATTTCTAAAATTAAATTTAGATCAAATTATTTGACTATTCAATTTCCAAAATTTCAAAAAAAAAAAAAAAATTGGTGGTGACTACCAAAGTTTTTAATTCAGTACGCCTCATCACATCTCTAGGCCTTTGGCCTACTACCCATATGAATGACCATGAAACCAAACCCTAATACACTGAATCTGCCCAACTGTTAAATTAAACCCAGCATGTTCACTTAATCCACCACTAATTATTAAGTTTCTTTTTTAATTCACCCCCCATGACACTAAATATTTATGCTAATAACTTCCCTTAAATCTTAATCAGTCTTTAGCTCATACATGACAAAGATACATTATTTTTCATTTTGTCACATTTCAATTTAATTATCCTCAACTGTGCTATATAGTTATCAATATCATATCATATGATGAAATAAAGCAACCTGCAACTCATCCATGGAGAGTGTGGTCTCTCATCTAACTGAGCAAGTTCAGCTGCATATACAGATAACACAATCATTATTGTTTCTTTGGGAAGAAAGGGGAATCCCAATGCCCTAGTTATTATGATTCAAAATACAGCAAGCAGCAGGCTGACATGAAGACTAAGAACAGAATGCTTTGACCATTTAAAATAAGAACAAATTAAACCCAACAACAACAACTTTAGAATTATAGTAAAAATATTTGAGATTCCTTATCACTTTTATAAACTGTTCTTAACTGGAGATTTCACTTTTGTCTCCTGTGTGTCTCTCATGATACAAACATTTTTTACTCCTCACTTTATACATTCTAAGCTTTTACTTTTTTTTTTTTTTTTTTGGCACTTTTATACTTACTTGTTCAGCAAATATTCTCTTCTCTTTGAGACAATGAATGAGCTTTATTATTCTTTTTACATTCAATAATTTGATGGAGACATTTTTTTTTGTAACATTTTAATGACATTTCTTCTTCAAATAGTGATACATTTTAAAATATACAACAATTTAAAATAAGAATATAACTAAAATATCACCCCAAAAAAAAAAAACCCATAAAAATGTCCTTTTACATGCGGTGAAACTGAAACTCCTTGCCTTGCTCAATTAAACAAATGCAGTAATGATCATCTGTTAAAATTTGTACATGCAGACTAAGCAAAAAAACAAAATAAAAAAACAAACAAAAAAGGACAAGAAAATTGTAAAATCCCACTTTTGATCGGGATTCAACAAGTGGATCTGCAAAATCTTGAGGCAGCTAGATTCGGTATGTGGCTAAGCTACTCTGTTTTTTGAAAGATGATAATATCGTATTAGTGGAGTCGGGTTACTATAAAAAAGTATAAGAGCCAACTCATTTAATTTGAAATTGGCTAATGAAGACGATGGGCCTGGAGGTTATTATTAAAATATAGTCTCTTTGGTCATTAATTAGTGGTTCATGCTTGTAAGTATGTTTCATTAAAAATGTGTTTTAGTTAACAAACAAATAAATGGTGTAAATAACTTCATGGGTACCTACGGTAAAAAAGTCAGAAAACCTGCCCGGTATGAGGGTAAAATTTTAATTTACAGGCCTAGTTTGGGATTAGGTAAAAAAGCCCGAGTCCGATCCAGACTCAATTTTTATAGATACAAAATATTTTTTTATTATATACATTAATTTTTAATTATAAATATATATATTTATGAATAATTTTTTAAAGTATAATTCAAAAAAATACTAAAAATATTGAAATTCTTATTTTTTTTTTCATTTTTAAACATTAAAAAAAAACAAAAATTTTTATTATTTTATTTTTAAAAAAATATTATTTTCAAAAGGTCAGGCACGACCTGACCTGACCCAATTCAGACCCGACCTGGGCTTAACAAAGTTATAATCCGGTCCGATCCGTTGCCATCCCTATTCCTTTGGGTTGATGGACCAAAACATCCCTCATTTTGTTCTCTATATGTTTAGTTTTACCTTGTGTTTGGATGCTAAGAAAATAAACTGGAAAAGTATAGTTGCCTTGGAAAATTCCTCTGCTCTTTTATTATTACTATTTTGGAGAGACTCCTCTTCATTTTTGTTATTGGGTTGCATTGCACATTTATATGGACTTGTTGCATATTATGGGCTTTGAGCCTCTATTAATAAGCCTGTCATTTAGCCCCCTTTCAGCCATAATTACAAAAATGCCCTTATTTTGACACTACAACTTACACGCAGTTATCTTTTATTGATCCACTCGTCTTTCATATTTCAAAAATGATATACATACATAAAGTTTTATTTAAAATTTTCCACTCCTCTCACTGTAGCTACAATGAATTATTGTAACTCATTATAACTATAATGAGAGAGTGGAAAAACTTTCAGAAAAACTTTATGTATGTATATCATTACTCTTCATATTTTTATGGTTCTATACGAATATGGAAAGTGCATAACATTTTTCAAATGCAAAATAACATCATATTTTGATTAAACAACCCAACATAAGTTTTTCTCTTACAATAACAATGCCAAGTAATATTTACATCAATTTGATGTTACAAGAATAGTAATATTAACCCCAAAGGGTGTGATTTAGTGGCAAAAAATTTATAATTTAGTTGTCATGTTCTAAGTTCGAGTTTATGTAGTACATTTCTTATAAGAGCTCGAGACAGTCGGAGATTTTAACTACTTCGCTTAAGTTTGGATTAGGTGGTTTGACAGCGATATTTCCAATATTTTCAAAAAAATAAATAGTATTATTAAAGATGGTTACTTTATCATTTTAGGAATTTTATGATCATTAGATAAAATGGTGATAATTTGGGTTGATATGTAGTGTTAAATTTAAATATTTTCGTACTTGATTTTTTAATTAATCTTGTCAAAAATTTTGAACACTAATCCAACATATTTATTATCATGTCACTCTTTTAACATAATTTTAATATTAAAAAAAAAAAAAAAAGAACTCGTTCAACATATTTTTAATATGCTTTCTAAACTATTCGTACTTTACCTACTCAAACTCTAATAATTTTATTTTAAAAATAACTAAATAATTTTAAAATATGGAAAATACAGTGAAAAATAATTTCATATCCGGTTCGGATGCAGGTGCAAGTGAATCCGCGTATCGAATATTTGGATCCAGATTATTTTGTTTTCTAAATTAAGCAAAAAATCAAAATCAAAATTGGAAAATAACGAAGACGGACATCGGCGACGATACCAAAACGCACCGCTGTTTCTCGCCGCCGTTCGAACCATCCCAGTCGTCGTCGCCGATGCTTCCGGATCCTGCTGCCGCGTGACGCATCGTCGCTCCCTGTGTTTGTTCGCTGCAGGCCGCCGATCAAATCCTTGCGAGGTAATCCAATTTGATGATTTACTGCAATATCTATATACGCTATTGTTGGAATTCATTTTAAATTTAGTTATTATATTTTATTCACTTGTAATGAAAATAATCTAAATTATCTGGATTCTTTTTCCGGATTCCGGATACCGGGAAACCTGTGCGGATTTAAATTACATAGGGTCCGAGAATTGTATACACTTAAGATAATTATAAGTGATGTTTGTTGTTTTTGATTGATGTCAAGCTTGTGGTGTTGTGCATTGTGGACAAAACTAGTCATAGGCAGCCCAATTCTAAATGGGAGATACCGAGGATAGAGTGAACTCGAAGAGAATTGTGTTTGTAACTGTAGGAACAACGTGTTTTGATGCTCTTGTGAGAGCGGTGGATACGTTGGAAGTAAAACAAGAGCTGACAAGAAGAGGATATACTCATCTTCTCATTCAAATGGGTCGAGGAACTTATGTTCCTACTAAGGTATTTTTCTTTGCTTTAGTTGAATGATAATTCATTTATC